>OX418216.1:137575240-138052307 GCA_948455865.1 Conomelus anceps | reverse complement strand
CTCGACGCCTTTTCGGGGAGTCCATCTGACAAATGTCTCTTAATGTACCTGAAGGCAACCCAAGAGGACATTAACAAAATATTCTATCTTTTCAAACAAGTTTACTCATTCTTCGACAAATAATACAGTTTAATTTAATTATTGGAATTGCAATAATACGTTCTATTTTAACATGGTCTAGTAAATTAAATTTTGTTTCATTGGAAGTTAAATAAATAAGTGACAACAATATGAAATATATCTTTTAAAAATATCTAAACCTAGAAGAGAAACAAGCACAAAAAGTAAAAAGGAAGAAGAACAACAACAACAAGAGTAAGAATAGAAAAGGGTGAGAAGTAGTGAATTAAAAAATAATCTAGCGCCGTATATATGAACGTTCCTTCAGTGTCTCTTGACTCGAGGAACACTTGAAATGCCTCTATTAAATTGAATGTGTTCTCAAGATAACTTCCAGTGAGTCACTTTCAATGTCAAACCTAACCTCAAAACATGATTCAAACATAAATTGCCTTGGATAAAGATAAAGATAATGTACCGAACGTAAATTTAGTTACTGTAGTCATTATTATTCTCTAATATCCTCTATCCTCATATTTCATGTTTTCGATTTTTTAACAACGCAAGATGAATGGAGTGTCAACAGCGCAATCTAGCAGCGGGCTGAAGAACTTCGCGTTTACTTCAACCATCTCAGGTTCATGAAGTGAAGAATAGTTGATGGGTTAGGAATTGAGATACTGTATATAAATTAGATAGAAAATAGCTTTAATTTGTCAAATATACAGTGAATTACATTGCAATGTTAAAAATTGAATATAATGTTTTATTTGATTTTAATGAACCGATATACTACAGTAAAAAATGAAGCCGAAATGTTATAGAAGATAATCTGAAGAATCTATCTACCTTGGCTAAGAACGGATTTAAGATACTAATGTATGGAAAATCTTGACTTTCAAGTTAAGAAGTGATGTTCATAAATACGAAATTCAGTTGAAGCTGGGTGAGTTTACTAGTTGACAAGTAAGCGAGTAGCAACACTACAATCCGACCCAGCTGTCCTGGCCGTATTTAAGAAGTGTAAATTCTTATATCAATCAGGTGTTATCAAATGTAAATTATCGGTGTTTCATCATTATCCGGAATCAGACCTTAGTTGAGCGAGCTGGGTTGGCTTTTATTGTCACAGCTATTCGCTAGCTTGTTAATTAGTAACTTGCTCTGTAGAGATTTCAACAGTTCCTAGAGTCAAGAGACACTGAAGGAACGTTCGTAAGCCATGAGCTAAGTCAAAGTCAAGGATACCAACCATTTTCAACTTGTTAAAGAGAGAGTGTGTATGAGTGAGAGAGATTTCACGATGCGGGTGTGAGTTAGTAAGTGGGTGAGGGTGGTGGTGAGGAAAGATGGTGAGGGAAAGAGAGATTGACCACAAGCAAGAATACACACGGAAAAAGAAGCAACAAATCAAATATAATAAACTTGTAATCACCACGCATTTTATCATTCTATTACTGTATTTCATATTTAGCAAAAAGGTAATTATATGTCTTTAGCATGTACTTCATACCTGTAATGATTCTTAGCTCAAGAAGAAACCTACAATTAGTCAATCGTCTCATTTATTGATCATGTTCATCATTCGTTTTTTAAAATGTTTTTTACTCTTTAAATTATTATCAATCATCATCTTAAATACACTTTCTTATGGAGAATAAATACATAATCTCTCATAATTATCGGAAAAGCGTATATAATTACATTTTCTACTAGGAGTAGCCTCGGAGTAATAATTCTCTGTGAATGACACGACTAATAAAATATTCATCAATTACTACTTAACACTATTATCAATATTTAACAACACTTATTCACATAAAACTAGGTGGTCTTCTTACCTTACAGAAGGCAGCATCATACAATCGTCATATAATCAATTTGTGAAATGTGGTGAATAAAGAATTTTGATTTTGAATCAAATTGAACACACTGAAATTTCCACAAGTTAAAAACTAAAGAGCTTTACGCAGTTATTATAAATTATATTTATATTTCATTTACAATTAGGGGTGCACGAGTTCAGAAGAAAAAATTGGCCTTCCTCAATAATATCTTACAAATTCGCGGGAAAGTAACGTTTTCATCGGGCATAATGATAACTTATTCAGAATTTATTAATTTCGAATTTCTTTAATTGCTATTAGTTTATACTGAAGACTTCCGTAATGGCGGATATTGACAACAGTATTGAATAGCTGATGGAAATCGATTGGAATCAATTGTCAGTCACTTCAAACTAACTTGTGAGATAACTTATTTATTAAATCACTTGAAATAATTATTATATTATAAGGATGCAATTCATCATTAAATTATGAAAACTCCGACATAAACCGTTCCATATTTTACTGCATATTCAACAAAATAATTAGTAAAATAATTTGTGAGAATTCTTTCTAAAGTAAAATGCAATCCGAATAAGCAAGTTTAATTATTAAGTGAAAATAACTCTGAGAAAACGTAACTATCCCACAAATCTGTAAGATAGCCTTTTGTGGAAGGTCAATTTTTTTTTCTAAAATCGTGTAAACCTGATTAAAAATGAAATATAATATAAACAGTCAGATGGCCTAATTTGAACAAAATTCAGAACCGCGTAAAGGAAAAAGGCATGCGTCATGATACGGACTACAGATGACATATTTGACAGCAACGAATCTACGAATCGCTCTACTACGGCCGTATGCTTTCAACTATATTGACATAATATGATAGTTGTCGAATTGTGATTGTGATTTGAATTTTTTTAAATAAATTTCCTTTTCATCTACTTTGTGTTATTATAAAGAATTTAAATGAATCATTTTGTGTAAATTTTTCAAAGCATACATCTATCTTTGGCTGTTTGGCGGAACGAAGTTCGCCGGGTCAGCTAGTGATCAATACAAACAAAACCAATTATTATTATGTAATTTGAATGATATCAAGCAGCACGAGAGATTAAATTCATTGTTTTTTAATTACAGAAAAAATAAGTTCAATGTTTTCATTTTTTTATTCGTAAGTGGATGAGTCCTATTTCACAAAATCCAGAAGAATTTCAATAAATTATACCAAATAATATTTTATTAGTACGATTGATATTCAGATGCATCTGCAGTCTATCAATGCAATCTGATAAACAATGCCAACATCTTGTAAAAGAAGCAGAGAGAAGAAGAAAAAAGATGACGATGAAAAACTAGGAGCAAAAGAATTGATTGAAATTCATTAAATAAAATTAATGATAATAATTCAGTGAAGGAGTATTTCAAGAATGAGTCACAGCTAAAAGTTATACAATTTTACGTCCACCAAATCTTTACTAAAATATTTATTCAACCGATTCATCAAAGGACCCGACGTAAAAATTAAATTAATTTAAAAAACAAAATAACAATGAATGCAAAGATTCAATTTACAAAGTCGAAAAACTGCTCTCTTCACAAATTTTGACTGCGCTATATTACACAAAACATTGAGATCGGTTCACACTAAAAATTTAGATTCACAAAAAGCTTTACTGGGAAAAATGAATATTTTCACTCAATTTAACAGGTCACTCGAAGCGGAACACTAAAAACTGTTGAAAATAGTTTATAGTATTAAAATTTGATAGAAACTTTTGAGCTGAAAAATGCTTTGGAAAACAAGAAAATCATCATAAAACGAAGAAAAATTGAAGATTAATTCATTGAATTTCAAAATTGTTGACGAAATATCTAGCTGCTGCCGAGATTTGAACCATTGATCTGCTGGTCGAAAGCCAGCACTTACCAATAATTACACCATTATGATGAAATCTCCTCAAATGATCTGTTGAACTGCATACCAATACTGATTCTGCATCGTATGCTTGCTTGCATTTGAGATGATGAACCTGCTAATAGATGAGATATACTGTACTAATGGATAAGATAAATTTTAAACTTTGAATGGAGTCAGTCCAAACTAACCTAAATGCTACAAGGTCGATCTATTTTTCATCGTAATTAATTTTATATTTGACAGCTCAGTCCAAAATTAATGGTGATCGTAATTGGACTCAGAGGAAGCTATATCTATATACCAAGTTTCAAGAGTAGAATTTTACTTTCCGAAGATATCGCTTGGACGGTCTAACAATAAGACCGTGTCCAGATTGCTTGGTATATGAACAAAACAAGAAGGGCAAAGCCTAAACGAAACATGTTCTCAGAAATAAGCAGGGCCGGCGCAAGGTACATGCGACCCATGCGGTCGCATGTGGCGCCGCGGGCAGGCGGCGCCGTGCCGGTCCAAGATAACATGTAAAATTTGGCGGAATTTATATAATACAGCAACTTGTAAATACCCTACATTTGAATGCTTTATGCGCGGTGTTTTATAATTAAAAAAAAAGAAATATATGAGCAAAATCAGCGGCAGCGTACCGTACATTTTAAAGCGCTTAGCCACATGCGAGTAGGTTCAGAGTATTACAAAAATTACTACAAAAGTATAGTAGTCCAGTAATTTTAAATCGGCCCTCATAAAAAAAATGATACAAGCAAAAAACTTGGCACATATGTACTACTTGGCATACTAAATGTCGTCGGCGATAAAAGTTGTGCTTCAGCCCCAATTTGGAAAATGGCAGCCAAATTTTAGTTTTTCCTCATTTTCTCGAAAACTTCTCACCACATCGATAAAAGTTTCAAATAAAAATTGTACTTTGAATTAATATCTACACCTTTTGTGTTCTGCATTTTTTCGATATCTTCAACCCTTACGCCATAAAATTTAAAATTAAAATCACCTTTTTTGAAATTTCCTCAAACATAAAGTTTGACTCATGATTTCCCATTGAAATCAATAGTTGACATGACAAAATTCTCACCAAATCGACTCTTCCCATAACAGTGGCCAGCGGCGAGAGAAGTTTTTCTAAACTGAAATTAATTAATAACTACTTGCATTCAACAATATCCCAAGACCGATAAGTGGCCTGGCAACTTTAGCCATAGAAAAGGAAATCTTGGACTCTATTGCAACTGACCAAATCTTAAGAAAATTTGCTAGCCTAAAAGCAAGGAAAGTTTGTTTTTAGAGTTGTATATTCAATCATACTTTAATTCAAGTGATAAATGTATGGGGTATATGTAAATAATGTCCTAACAAAATTTGTATTCTGAAACCATTTAATACAAAAAGTGTTAACTATCTTGCCTTATTTATTCAGCCTTTTTTATTTTTATGGTAGTCTAAACATATTCGAATTGAAAATAATACTATGCTTTTCTACTTTAGCCTTAATATACTGAACGAAAAAAAGGCAAAATATGCCATACAGTCATTTCAAAACACTTGATTCGTAAGACCAATTTTTAACACTATAAATTGGCGCCAAATCCACCTCTTGTATGTACCAAAAAACCTCCTTGAACCGGCCCTGGAAATAAGGCTAAAGTCTCCACACTCAAAAACCAGTTTACATTCTACTTCCACTTAGCAATAAGTTAGTCTTGACTTTTGTATATTCATTTCTACATACAACTTTGAATCCACTTCAATTTAACCTTGTTTCTAAGCAGCTCCCTTCAGTTTTTTGCAATACATGTTGGAGTATTTTTATTTCGCTATTTATATTCATTGATTACCAAATTCAGTGGTACAGTGGTAGAGCCTTCTTGTTCGCCGATGGTACGTCATTTACTTCTAGCCATTCTGTTTGAGCAGTGGCGTTACTAGAGGGTCAGTCTGGGAACGGGATGACCGATTATGTTATCCGGTGGTGGCGGGGAGGGGAGTAAGGCTCCAAGCACTCTATCCTGTAATAATAGGAGGTGAAGGGGAATTCTCTAATAATACGATAATTTAAGACAATGTCTATAGCTCTTTCTTAAAAAAGAGGGGTTCAGGGTATTCCCCCAGGAAATTTTGAAAAATAGTCCCTTCAAAACCAAATTTTAAGCGATTCTAAACATGAATTCATACCTTTTAACATTATTTTAAAAGCCACATTGTGTTTGGGAACGGCACAAAATGCAGCTTAACGCCAAGAAAGTTTATTGTATAGTCGATTGAAATAAGATTGTGTATTGATTGATAAGTGAGTAGGATATAATGATTGTAAAACCCCCTCTGAGGTATTTGTTCTGCGGAAAATTGCTAGTTTATAAGACAAAAAGCTACTTATGATAGACCATGCTCTAATATTTTCTCATTTCAGGAACGCTATCATCATAGTGTGGGTCATCTCACAAACTGTGAGGGTCACTCATCTAAACAAAATAGATTCAAGACTAAAATTATCCGCTAAATACCTATGGGAAGAGCAATTGGGTTATAGACTATAGGTTATGTAGACTATAGAGATGTTGTCTCCTGATTCAACTAATATAAACCAAAACCTGAAGTACGTGAAACAAGTTCATTATACAAGAAACCGAGCATATTATCATTGAGTCACAATAGTAGGTTATTTGTATAAGTCTAGTTACATTGTTATGAAATTTCAAAACAAGCTATCGCATTTTCTAAAAGTACCTGAAAATATTGTAAATTCAAATAACAATAAGAAAAAATATATTGTTGATAAACATAGGCGCAACCAGAAATTTCTCAAGGGGGGAGCGGTACTAGCCTTGGTCCTTGACTGCATTACAACCACCTAACATGCCTTGGAAGTAATTCAGAAAAATTGGTTCAACTCTAAATTTGATAAACTCTCTTTTATTACTAAAATAATCTTGATATCTTGATCACTTTATGACTTGCTTTCTATGAACTCAATCAATAATTTCTGGAGCCTTCAATACTTTTTTTTATTGCTGATGATGCCCACATGAGCCCTAGACTTGTGCGTGGGTGAGGTGGATGATTACACATAAATGCCTGACGGTGGAGCGGGATTCGAACCCACGACCACTTAAACGACAGCAAGCTGAAGTTGCGACGCCCCAACCAACTGCGCTTAGTAATATAAATCACCTTTTTGAATAAACTCATCTTGTAGAAAATTTAGTTTTGAAGTTAAAATTTAGAATAACCATAGGCGAACCATCAAGATGCTTACAGATCAATTTATTATCTGGTATGAATGTTGAGAAGAATATAAGATAACACAAAACAAAAACTCACCTAAAGAAATTCATATAAAGATCAAGACACTTACCTGAAACAAAATAAATAAAATATTATCATTTCGAAATAAATATCATAAAATAATACTATTCATCGAGATGATAATGATTTCTACAATAATTCCATGCAAGAAGTTTTCTTACGCATATCTTTTATTATTTGTCATTCAGCGTCGTTTATGAATTAGATTGAATTATGCAGCAGTGTTATTCTAATTAGTTTTAATTTTATTGGTGTCTGTTCAATCAGATAGAGATAAGCTAAGAACTCCTGGTCACTCTTTGTAAGGGTGACCAATTGGATTGGCCAGAAAAAAGACTCGGTTCTCCATTGTAAAATCACTTCCCGGTGGTTTGGAATCCACCTTAAACTGTTGGTCCAATTCATAAGTAATCATCATCCAATTCATTAACCACGCACAAGTTTCAGACCTATGTGGGCTTACTACTCAAAAAAAAAAAAAAAAAAAAATTGCCAACATGAAACACATGCTAAGTGAGTATGAAGAAGATTGCTGCATAGATATCGCTTAGGCTGGTGCCGGTCACAATGAACAATAATAATTACGGAAAACCTTTATTCATTTATAAGAATTTTAATTTTTTCATGTCTTATTTCAGAAGTCATATGTTTGTGTCTTGTAATTAAAGTTCTTCAAAATTGGGATTGTCTTTTATCACCCGGAATATTCCATGATCAATAACTCTTTAAATAATCGCATAACCAGTATTCTTAAAACTCGGTAGATAGAATCTATTCAAGCACACAACACTGATCAAAGAAAGAGCAGACTACCGATAAGAAAAAGTTGAGAACAATTGAATTTGGAGTTACAAGTCTCAGTACCAGGTGTACACACCTGTACACACACACAAATCCGGGACAAATACCAATTAAGATTTTTTCCAAAATTATCAATCTTTGAAACAGTATTCACACTTGATCTGCTGTGGAACTCAATACTATAGGAGTTGAAACCTAGATACACACTAGATAAATATTACAGTTTTACGAGCGTGTTCAGTACAATAATAATTCATGAAGGTTGGTGAGATATGTTCTAAAAATAGGATCATAAATCAATGGAGAAAATCTATGGATATATTCAATTGGAAAATATGTGAGGTTATTAATAATAATAATAAAACACCAACAAAGCGTATCAGGGCCTCCCCATTATGGATAGTTCAATGATATTTTCATAATATTTTATGGAAAACGTGTAAAACAACTATTTTAGGTGGATTCCGAACCACCGGGTGAGTGATGGTAAAGGTGATAACCTCAAGTCATTGCTGATAACCAAATCACAAGGATTGATCATTTTGATTAGTAATTTTCAATCAAAATAATAAGGAATTGTAATCATTAAAATCTGAAAAGGTAAGTTTTTAATAATTTTGTTTTTATTTTTCTACAGAAACTGGAGAACAATATGAAACTGATGGCTCCCCCAGACAACGTTATCTCTTTGGAAGATGAACTGAGAAAAACAGACAGACTGAAACTGGAGGACATCGAAGAGCTAAGAAGAAGGGTCAACAACATTCCATCCTACCCCAAAAATGTTCCTGGTACATAAGTTTTTGATAAAACATAAAATTTTCATCAAAAATTATTGAAATAAGACTTGGTGTTGTCAGTGCTACATTTATAATCTTAGAAAAAACAAGATCCAACTCATCAATCACCATCCATCATCCAATTCATTACCCATGCACAGGTATCAGAACTATGTGGGCTTGAATGTTTGAAAGAAAAGTTAATTTTGCTTGTGTACACTCTAATCTCAAGTATGGCATAGCAGTCAGGGGAAATTCAATTCACATTAACAAGAGCTAGATTAACGAGAGCTAGTTGCCGACATCTTTTCAAAAAGTTGGGAATATTAAACATCTCCTTTCTAAACTAATTCCCAATTTATAAACGTCATTTTAATAAATACTTGTATCAAATTACTGTTTTTGAGCCTCAAATCAAGCTCTCAACATCGAGAATTCAAAAAATTTCCCATAATGTGGACTGAAATGAATGGATTTAAGCTTTTCTAGACATGAGTCTTGAATCTCTTGGAATACGATTTTAGAGGGACTAATTATCAACATTTTTCGGGGGGTGGACCCCCGGACCCTCCTCGCCGTGGCGGTATTCCATACCATCAAGACCCCCGGGGGCCCCTAAATCTCCAATACCCCCCCCCCCCGACCCATTAGAAGTTTTTCGTTACGCCACTGAATACAGGGACGCTAATTTTCGTGAAATTGCTTGTCTCGTGAAATTTCGTGAAATCTCGTAGCTTGGGAAGAAGTTGCCAACAATGTTTTAAACCTTTCATCGTCCATATTCAAGTCTGCCATCAAATGGTGGTACTCTCCGTAGACTGATATTTGATTAATTGGATGAACCCACTTTGTTCGCTTTGATAATGAATACAGTAACATAAGTTCATCGTCACTGTCATTGCTTACACTGCAGTCCCCCAAAGCACACTGGGAAATGTCTGGCCCAGAACTTCTGAAATTTATTCAACAATAAACTGAAACAAACAACCAGCTATGTACACGACCACAGCTCAAACGGTGAGCAAATTAAAACGAATGAAAACGTAGCTTATGCGACTTAGCTTTCGGTATGAACTGTCAGTAGCTTGCATATTAATACTCGGGATATGTACTATGTCGCCCGAAGGTGTGGAACGACCTTAAGATATATTTAAGATAGAGACATATAGTTATTTTTAAATTGTACATAATTGAATTTCCCATCAGTTCCTCGTTTATCACACTTCCCTATTCAGCACTCAGTTTGATCCAGCGAACACATACGACCAATAGAAGGGGCTTCTTGTCACCAAGGTGAAGCCACTTGTTACGCGCTCATCCACTACAAAGATGGCGGCGCAGGGTCGACTCACCCAAGTGGCGAGCGCTTGAGAAGCCAGTTTTTGCTATTTATTCAAAATTTACATCAAATTTACAATTTTTCACAATTTAAATAAAATAAATGTTAGCACTGAAATCCAAGTACGCTAATCAGATCATCAGTTTCATATTATTCTCAATTCAATTCAAATTCAAATCAAATCAAATTTATTTCCTTTATGTTATACATAAGTAAACAGTAATCAATATGAAATAAAACATAATGCCTTAATATAACAATATAAGGAAAATAACCTGCAAAGGCCAAGCCTGAGTGCAGGTAATCTGAAAATACTATATTATATAAAGACAAATAATATAACTTACAATATGAAAGGAAAGCTAATTTAGCTATTTTAGCTATTTTGATTGTATTGTCCAAATAGCCTATATTGGAATAAATTATTTTAAGATATTATCCTATGGGTTTTTTTAAAAGTAGGCTATGATGTTTTCATATAATTTTAGAGTCTTATCATACAAATTGAATTTCAAATTTGATTGAATTGGGGCTTACTCTTTGATTCAATACTAATTGAGAGAATCAACTCTTGCATCATTAGTTAGGTCAATAATTTGTTGAATCAAGTTGTTTTTCTTTGAATTAACTTGCAATTTTTTAAACTGCCAAATTTCAAACATCATAATTAGCAAATACTAATTGTGTCTATCTGATCATTTATTCCAATGTAGGCTATTTGGACAATAAAATCATAATAGAATAATATGAAATTGAAAAGTCGATGATTTGATTAGCCTACTTGGATTTCAGTGTTACCATTTTATTAGGAAAATATTAGATAGAATCCCGATTCAGATAGTTAAAGGATCGTAGGATATTATGCAGTTATGTTTATAGATAGGTGATCATCTTAGTTATTTTAGTATATTCACTCAATCTTCTTGTAATGCAATGCCTCTAAGTTTTAAATTGAAATGTAGGTCCACAAACTGAATACACTGTTCCAGTAATCATGTTTTATGTAAAACCTACCATTTTAATTCAGGATCCTGATTGAACTCATTGTATATTGTTTAGCCTATCCCATGTTAGGGATAGGCCTTATTATTAATAAGGATAGGTCTTATTATTAATTCCTAGGTTGATCTAAATATAACTTGTTAGGAAACTTGCTTTCAACTTAGAAAACTCTGTCAAATATGTATTGCCTTATTAAGCATTAGGCCTTCAAATTTCAAATTTTAATGTAATTTTGAGTATAAATAAGTCATGTTCTAGACGTTTCAATTGGCCTATCTTGAATGGAACATTAATTCTTGTTATGCCTTCTGCAATATCAATTATTGTGTATAATTTAATAGTGCTAATAAATTAATAGCTAATTCAATACTGCTTTAATAGTGCCTTTTTTTTGTGTTATATATTTTGTGCTCAGTGTCTTCGCGAGTGCTTGAAGAATACTTTTTTTATCAACCCAAAGTTGGTTTCGTTGGCGCCCATATGGAAATTATTTCATTCTGGATAGCAAAAGTACGGCCTTTGCAATAGGCTATTACCTATTAGACAAATTGAGTAAATGTTCAACTTTATGTAGTCATTGATTTATATGATTCAATTTAGTTACATGACTTTAAAGATGAATTTTTATTTAATAATGTCATTGTTCTAATAAACATTTTCCTATTTGGATTTTGTTCATTTGCGTTCATAATGGAGAAATTTAAAAGTTGGAGTAACTTAATCAATAATTTACTAAAAACAATTTAACTATAATATTATTACATTACAATAATAAATCTTCAAGGAAGTTTAGAATCAAACACAAGAAATAAGCGAATAATTGGCTTTGTGGTCCTGGATGCGCAACCCGGCTGACGACGGCGCGCCATCCCGATCGCGTTTCACTTAAACCTAACATTGTATCCAAAGTATAAGTCGTAGATTAAAATGAAAATCATGAAAAAATAATTCCGTTATTTCTCTACAACTTTCTCGCTTTGATCACATCTCTACACAAAAGATGAAAATTTTGGTAGCCAACTCACTTTTTCATGTCATGGTTTGAAACTCAGACAAAAAATATAACTTTAAACAACTAATTATAATATATAGAGGTAACCATTAACTTTTATAATGCCACTGTTATCGTCAGAAACTAATTGTCTATACTCATGCCAAGTTTGAAAGTTATATCTTAATCCTAAGTGTGTTAAACTGCAGTTTTTTTGGAGAGCGTGCATTGAAATTTTCTGCTCTTGAAAACACGATTTCGTCTTTCTATCCACTACATGGATGGCGGACTCGGCTTCACCTCCTGTATGCTACGCTAGTGCATAAGCCTCTTCTATTGGTCTTATGGGTTCGTTGGTTTGATCGCAGGATCGGAAAAACTATAACATGGAAAATTTTGCTTTTTTATTGACTGATACAAGGCTATTTTGGTTATCTAATTTTTCTTGCATCAAACCTCCAGGACCAAGACTTATACTTTCATCATGTTGATTTTAAAAATTATGAGATCAAAATCCACAAGAAAATCTCGAAACTTTCACAATTTATGATATTCTAAAAACAAGTTTCTTTTAATTATTCATAATGTTATGAAAGCAAACAAGCAGTTGTTCGCGCACTTGTTCTATTTATATAATTCTATTGTTTTCATGGTTGGACGTGACTTCATCCAGTCTTCGTTATCTTGCTCTTCACATGTCTTTGTCACTCTTATTCTTCAAGTCTGCAACTCTCTCACTCAATTGATTTCTCGAGATTTCTACATTCTTCCTGAACAATCGAGGTCTATATTCCAAGAATTCCGTGGCCTTCTCGAAGCATCTAGTGATTTCAATTCTTGGAATTATACAACTACAACAGCTATATAAAGGAGTCCACATGAACCAGACAGTTATTTTACAAACCTGTGTGACAGATTGTATTACAGATCTTGTGAGAAAAACAATCCAGTGCCAGTTGAGTAAACAGTGCTTTATTCAGTCTTTGGACAGTGTCAAGTGCAGAGACAAGTGTTTACTGTTCATGCAGCTTACTAATAGTATAAAGACATTGTGTTAAGTGATATTGTTTGGGACTGTCAAATAACGAATTGGACTGTGCTTTTGTAAGTGATTAGTTGCTCTTTTTATAATTTCTTTCTACATTATTGTACAGTTTATTGGACTCTTGTTTTTTTATTATTGATCAGCCTGTAATTAATTATTCATTTGTACAGTTTATTGGACTCTTGTTTCTTTTATTATTGATCAGCCTGTAATTACTTATTCATTAATTCTTGTGAATAATTACTAAACATAAGTATTAGCTTGTCATTTGATAATCTGTTTTTATTTAATCATTTGAACTTACAATTAATTTGTGTAAATAGACTAATTTGTGTAAATAGACTAATTTGTGTAAATAGACTAATTTGTGTAAATAAAGTGCAAGTGTGAACTTTGGTGTTGCCAGCCTTATTTTAGACATTAGAACCTGTAACAATAATAATGGTTGTTAATATAGCTCTAATAATAAATTTTTGTAAATATAATTTAGTAAGATGGTTGTGGATAACATCACTTTCAAAATCCCATCTTTGATTTGCAAAAATATAAAATTTAATTATATTTAACTGATACTATATAATCAGGTAATATATTACAAGCAGGTTGCCCGATTCAATTAAACGGGATGCCTACAGAACTTTACTTAATCTATTTATAAATTTATTCGATTAGTATACTTTTTCTTATCCCTCATCTGTCTTATCCTTCTTCTTGTTCTTCTTTTTCTATAGATTCTTTTTCTTTTCATTTTAATTCTCTTCCTTCACCCTCTCCTCTATTATATCCTTATTCTCCAGGACTAAAATTCTCTCCCCTTTCTTTAAAAGAAAGATATTTCTCATCAAAATACTCGTATATTACCATTCACTAATAACTTTTTATAATTTAGCTATAGAATACCGTACTAATTATAATTTAGTTTTAAGCAATGGTTGATTTTAATACTCTTCTTGTAATAATTGGTTTCTATTTTGAAATTTATGTTTATTTGTTTAGAATACCTTATTCAATTGGAGGGTTTTAGGTTACATGGTACTTAACTACCACACAGGTTTTCCTCGAGGTACCTGATTGCACCTTTTACATTTTTATAACTATTGCTGTATCTCTTCGTTAATATCATGACTTCTATTGAATGTAGTGTGAAATAAATTATTATTACGTTTTTTATTCATTTTAGACGTGCTATTATCGTGGTTCCTGAACTGCAGCAACTTTGAAAAGGACTTAGCAATGAAGTACATGGATTTGAACCTGAAAGTGAGAGCACAGGCTCCCGAGCTATTCGATAACAGGGACCCTCTATCGGTACCACTCCAAACTGTTTGGGAGCTGACGTAAGTGAAATAAAGAATAAGATTCTTATTTGCAAGCTACCGAAGATATTATAAGAAAGTTACAATTCATGCCTTTTCTGACGGTTTTCATATAAAACTTATCAAGAAAGCAAAGTTAGGTAGAACAATAAAGAAGTTTGCTTCAAATTTTTAAACTTCTCTCTTTCTAAGAAAGTAGGAATAATATTGTAGTTAGTAGTATGTGATCAATAAATGTTTGATATTTATCCTTTCTTTTTCAATAACCATATTATTAATTGAACTTTCCTCATTATTTTGGTGAGTAAAACAAGCACACAAAGTATTGTTAACTCTAGGCGAAACAATCTGTACAGTAAAGGTTCCTCTTAGTATAAGTGAGTTTCCTATTGATTTTAGACCTATAACATAATTATTTAATTAAACAGCATTTTCCAAATGTTAAAATTTTTCAATTATTAGAATTATAAAAAACTGAACTTCCACTGAATTAAAAAGTATGTCATTGTATTCCCTGAAGTGTGTTTTAATAGACTGAGCTTTGAAATATTTTAGTTTTTTGAAAATTATTTTTTAAAATGCTTTGAATGGAAATGTATCTATTCGTAAACGTCTATTCTATTCATATTGTCTATTGTAAACGTAACTCGTCTACGTATTGTAAACGTAAGTTTAAAATAACTCGTAGAGACACCAAAGTCCTGTTCTTTCTTTTTGAATTAACTGGTATTTGGTTTGCGTAAATTACCCATTTATTCAGCATTTCCCCAATCCAACGAATACTACATTTTGCAAGATGACACCAAGAGATGAAGAATGTTTTATGCAGTTTGAAATTTTAAATTTTCTCTTTCCATCAACGTTGGAATAATGTTTGAATCTTACGTACTCTAGAAGAAATAAGTACTTGAAATCTGTTCCTTGTTTTTAAATAGAAACCGGATTGAAAAATATTAAATTCGGTTAAAATTTGATTTGGTTTTGAATAAATTATTTATTTACTACTAGCATTTTACCCGGTCTTGCCCAGGAATCCAGTTTGGAGTTTCTCTTTTCTGGTAGATAACCTACGGAGCGGTAATAAAATTACTCCATCATTCGCAATTGGAATCAGATTTCAAGATAGCCCTCGGGCTCTCTTATTTATCTGGTTCAGCCTTCTTATGAATTAAGTTATCATTCATTAGAATAAAATATTTATTTAATAGAAACAAATCATTTTTAATATTTTTATAAAGTATAATAATAACATGTAAATGCTAAATAATAATGAAGTAAATGCTAACTATAAGAAATTTGATTAACATTGTTTTCTAATGATAATAATAAGAAATTTGATTAATAATGTTTTCTAAAATCATTCATCATACTTATGAAATCTCATCTGATTTGATCAATAAGCTATCTGGAAAATATAAACACACCCTTGATGATGTGATACAGAGTAAAATTGAGGAAAACAGACATTTAATAGACTACGCAAATTGAATCAAGGGTTAGGTATAATGATTGTATTTAATTTTGCGATGGTGACATCAAGTTATGTTCCTCTGTGCAAGCACCCTTATTCTTGGGCGTGAGATCTACTGTTCACAGAACTACTAGTTTATAATATTAATTAATCATTTTCCACCTCCAGAGAATACTACATTCTGCCCAAGATGACCGCAGAGGGTTACAAAGTACTCTACGCGGGCGTGCACGACTGCGATCCGACTCTGTACGACTTTTGCGACGCTTGCAAAATGTTCCTGATGGTCGGTGAAACAGAGTTGGTGCAAAATGGCCTCTGCAAGGGTCTTGTTGTTGTCATGGACTGTAAGGGCGCAGCATTCCGCCATTTGCTCAAGGTCAAACTGAAAACTGTGAAGAACTTTCTCAACTATGTCCAGGTGAGTCCCATGTTTAAGACACACTCTCCAACAATCAGTTCATTGGAATAAGAGAAGGACAATTTCAGAGAAGTTTTGTTCTTCAATATTATTTGTTAAAAGATCGTCCAGTTTGGCCCATAAAAACAACTAGTCAATAAATCTTTGAATAACAGTTTCAAACAGTGGTGTAACTAATGGGGGGGGGGGGTGATTAGGGGGTATATCCCCCGGATACACTGCAACAAAAGAAGTTTTGGAATTTTAACAAGCCAGGAAAGACAATGATTTTTAACAAAAGAGTAAAACAGACGTCTTAAATTGCTTAAAATTTATATTTTAGAGGGATTATTATTTTTAATCCGGAGGAGCACCCCGGAGACCCATTTTGAATAAACAAGCTACAAAAGCCCTGAATTACTGTCAGAAAACCCCTCCTTCTCCTTTTAAAGACATTTCCGAGTACTGTACTAAACTGCACCCCAATCAGGTGAAGTGAGTGATCACAAATAACAGAGTGAAAATAAATCTTTAAAGTTTGGATACTTGTACAATACATTTTAAGCACGAGAGTTCGGATCTCCCACTGATAGTGATGCATAAACTAGATGAAAACCACTAACTTTAACACACAATTTGGGCTAGAATAATGTTAGAATGAATGAATTTGTGTCTAGAACCTCTTAAAATGTGTTTTTTCTTATAAGGGAATTTTTCAAAACTTTCCGGGGTGAGTAACCCACCGCCCCCGATTCACCCTTTTGAATGAACTATACATTATAGTCTTGAATTATTGTTAGGTTACCCCTCCTTCTCGTTTAAAGTGTGCTATATAGTGTCTGGAGCCTACAACCCCCCTCCCATAATATCATTGGTCATCCCCTCCCAGACTTAACCTTTAGTTACGCCACTGGTTTCAAATAACACATGCGCGCAATTACCCAGCATCAAACACAATCATATTTTACAGAACACTAACCAAATCCACCAAAATTTAAAAGAAGCCTGGACATCCTCCATATGACAAAGGAAGGTTGCAGACACAACAACGTAGGAGAATAAGAAATTCATAAACACAACCTCACCATATCCTGAATAGCAAACTAAAAATTCACTCCCATACACTATTTGACACCATAACAGATAACAACTTATCCTACACAGGCCAGTAGCTAGGTCTCCCGTAGCTAGTATAGTACATGCTAGTTTATATATAGCCTGAAATATTTATTCGATTCCTAACAGTTGTACCAAAAATTTTAGAACTTATCTAGAGATGAAAAATTCCCCTATCGTACAATCACAAAATGTACGAATTTATCAATTAGTCATTGTATCTTAGGGTGCTAGACTTTGGAGCATTTAATACACGTTGATAATCGCCATCGCAAAACCAAACACATGCTATGCAATGTGGGAATACCACTATTCCACAGCATGTGTTTGATTTTTCGATGGTGATTATCATCGAGTATTGGATGTTGATGCTTCACTGTGCAAGCTCTCTCAGATGAAATAGATAAATTGAAATTATATTCTATTCCATTTACGATGAATAATGTTTCATATATGGATTGTTGAATGTAATTAAAACTTTTCTATCGCATAGATAAATTTAAGGAAACTATTTGATAAAAATTCAAAGATAATTTCGAACGTGAATTTTTAAGCAAACTTGTATGACATGAACAAGGCAATTTAATTAGCACATTAAAATTTTGTAGAAATACTAAAAACAGCCAACTAACTCTTCTGCTGGCCTCTTTGATGTTTTCCAGAAAATTCTTCTAAATTAAAGCCTGCAGCCAAACGTGGAGGACACAAGTTAAATACGTATAATTAACAAATTATTAGCCAATGCCAACTTGACAACTTTTAAAATTATCAAATCCCTGTAGTAACTGCAGAACAAGTTTTAGTCTTAAAATCAATCCAGTTAGTCTTTTTTGTCAAACAACCAGTTTCTCAGTTCGCAACCATTAAAAAATTATATCTCCTATGATATTCAATATTTAAGTACATGAACATATTGAGTTACATATTATTATGTCTGCTATTGCTTTCAAAAAGCTCTTCAATCGTCTAAGGGTCAATATTCTCATGATTTATTTAATTTGATTAGACAAATGAATTGATAAGAATATTAATCTATAGACGTTTGCATAGATTTGCAGGTTTCAAGCCAAAAACGTTTATTTTCACAAATGTCTTAGAAATTAACTTTCAAATTATGAGCTCAGGTTGAAATTATAAACAGTTTTCATAAAATACTATATTATCATTCATAATATTTCATTACCAGATTCATTATCACTTTCCTGTTGGTTCGGAACACTTACAAATGAGGGCATTACTGTAAACCTATATGCAGATTGTTTCATAACACATTATATACTATTAATGATATTATATTATCAGGTTTGTTTATTATCAACCACCCGGTGGTTCGGAACCTATCTAAAACTGTACTGAACCTATTTTAAAACTGTAGGCCCATAACATCATTGTATTATTACTCACCTCATTACCCACGTACAAGCCTCACACTCATGTGGGCTTCAACAACTAGACTGAAAAAATTGAGATTTAGGATTTGTACAGATTTGTGTTTCATATTTGGGTTAGGATTAAACAGCTGTTTTAACAATAGATTTGACTTTGAATGAACGATCTGCTGACTTGTATGACCACTATACTTTCTTATTGATGGGCATTCTGATAATTATGCTGAAATCTGGATGGGATGAAAATTTTATAAATTAATTATTAATTCCATGAACTAACTATTAATTTTATTAATAATAATAAAGTAAAGGGGTTCATCGAGATAATATAGTCAATAGAAAGTTTATATGGGTCAATAATCTAGTGTCTATTTTTTTCGTTTTTCGTGCTGATGATATATCCAAATGAATACGAGACTTGTGCGTGGATGATGAGTGAATGTTTATGATAATAATGAGTGGTGAGCAAGTTGAGCAAGTTTAGTGAGTGGACTCTGTTGAGTGACTGGAGTCGACTGTTGATCTGTTGATCTCATCATATAGGCAGGTGTGAGAAACATCTGTGAATGACTCTATATTTATTCACATCAAATAACAAGAATCTCAAATGCTCAAGTCAACAACTTAAGATACTCAGCTGACTCAACATTAATTGCCCCATCCAATGTTATGGATGGTGGACCTACAGTTTTAGTTGGGGGTTCGGACTATAAGGTAAGTGATACTAGTAGTTCTGTGAACAGTAGACCTCACGTCCAAGAATAAGGGTGCTTGTAAAGTAATTTACTCTACAATGAAAATTAATTTCACAATTTATTTGTTTATTCAATGTTTCCAGGGATTTATTCAAATGTTGTATGCTCTTATTCATGCTGTACTTTTTTTGTATCGGTAGTAAACCGGCCGCCATATTGAATTTGAGAAAAATATATATACATCGCTGGGCCTAGGAATAAGGATCATCCATATGAAAAATCATAGCAATTGGTCTAGGTAGCCTATATGCAAAGTGCAAAGTCTTTTTCTGTTCAAAGACAGCGTAAATAACGTCGCTAAGGGGCTTGCCATATGATTAAAAACTGTTGACTTCTATCAGCTGTTCCTCTAAGCTGTTTGGCCGGCAAGTTCAGTAGGTTAGGTCTATAAAATGGATTAATTAATAATAATTATTAGCTCCCCTATTAAAATTTGAAAAAGATATATACATCGCTGGGCCTAGGAATAAGGAACATCCATTTGAAAAATCATAGCAATTGGTCTAGGCGTTCGTCTGTAATCGTGAGACAGACAGAGACAGAGGAAATGCCGATCGTCTTTAAGGGTAGACCTCACTATCGTTCGGTCAATTAGTACGGTAACGCCTATTATTATTTTTATTATTTAAAAAATGAGATCCATTTATTTATTGTTTCTTTTACAGGAAGGTATTCCAATCAACATTGTTCAAATCCATATCATCAATGTATCTCCTATTGTTGATAAAATGAACTACATTGCCAAACCATTTATCAACAAGGATCTTATGGACAAGGTTTGCAAAATAACAATAATATTTATAGCTAATATCCAACAAAAAAAAATAATATTATTATTATTATTTTTATCATTATTATTAATAATACCATCACATCTTTTCCAATTAATCGTCAGTAAAAATTTTTCAAGGCTTCACTTTTAAGGTAGATTTTTTGAGCAATTTTAAATCAAAATTTGAAACCCTTTCTACAAGAATAGCTCCTAATATGGCGCCCGAATCAAACTAAGAACATGAATTGCACCATCTCTGCTGAGGATGATAAATGATCTATTGTTATTATTATTATTTCTTCTTCTTCTTATTATTATTATTATTATTATTAAAAAAAATATTATTATTATTATTATTATTATTAATGTTTTCTCACGTTTGCAGTTAGGTCTTTTGAAGGGAGGGGCATTCACATGCAACCTCTTCTTCAAGATAACTATAAGTTAGTATAACTATTACAAGTAAGTATGGTTGAGATTTATCTTGTGCATTGCAACATTTGGCGCACCATGCATGCAGTGTCAAGCAAAACAGATTTCTGCATTTTTTCCACCACATAGTCTGACAGTCTAATGAATTTACAGCACTCGTCTGCTGACTTAAGAACCAAGTCACCCACTGTTATTACAATTGGAGCAATCTTAACAGTGTTCAGTTCATACATATCTTTTAGTTCAAATGCAAGCTCCTGATTATTTTCTCAGCTTCTCTCCTCTTGTTTGCTGAGCATTCTCATCAGCTGGCACAGCAATGTCAATAATAAGGGCCTCCTTTCTTAGCAGGTCCACCACCAGGATATCAGGCTTGTTGTGGGGAACTCGTCTATTGGTGACCATTTGAACATCCCAGTAGATCTTTGTCTGGTTCTTTTCAACAAATGCAGGAGGCAAGTAAGAATAATATGGGGGAATCTCATTTGGGGGAATCCCAAATTTCATTTGCAACTCCAGATGCACTATCCTCACCACATTATAGTGCCATCTCAAGTATTCTCTTGGAGCCAGTATTGAACAGCCTCATGTGATGTGCTGGATACTTTCAATAGCAGCAGCACATAGCCTGCATTTGTCACTCATGTTCCAATCACCCATGACATTCTTTCTATAGGCATTGGTAGCTACCACCTGATCTTGTATAGCAAGTACTGGGTGTGGCAGAGAGGATGGACGTTTTTGAGATGGGTAGTACTCTCCCCCTCCATCTACAAGAGAGGTGGGGAGGGTGCAGTTTGACTCATGAGTTCCTAGCATTGTTTTACCAGTTGTCGTCATGGAGCCTTGGACAGTGGAGCACCACATTTTCGCCTATGATTGTTTTGTCTGAAATAATGAGTCAGTCACCATCATACAGCATGAGTTTCATCACCACTTCAACATTCATCAGAATAGACCTGTTCCCTCTTAAAACACCATCCTTCATTGGGTTGAATCACTTTGCAGGCGTCATGAACTGATCAACAGCAGACCAAGAGGAGCTCCGCAAACAGTTCAAACTCCTGAAAATGTTGAAATCATTTGACAACCCTTTCTTCACAGTCCAACTCGATCTGCCCAGAAACATGCTGCTGCACTTTGCCTCAGTGATCATTCAGTAAGGCGAATTTTGCATATGGATCTCTGCTTTCACCCCTACAATTATGCCCAGAGATCATGCACAACAAATGAACTTTGCACATAAGATGGAAGCACTGATTGATTAAAATAAGAACCTCATTTTGTTCATCAGTGACAAAGCCCACTTTCACCTAAACAGCATGGTTAACCAGCAGAATTGCCATTATTGGGGTAATGAAAATCTGCACAGTTACATGAAAGACCACTGCACAGCCCAAAAGTGATGGTTTGGTGCACTGTATGGCAAACTTGCAGCATTGGCCCTTACTTCTTCAAAGATGGTGTTACCATGAACTCAGAGTGCTGTCAAAATGATCACCAACTTCTTTTTCCCTGAATTATGATGGCAATGTGTTCCAACCCAATGTGTGTGGTTCCAGCAGGTTACAGGATGGGGTGACCGCCCATACAGCCAGAGCATCAATGGACATTATTTGCCCTCTCTTCCCTGGTCGCCTTATATCCAGGTTTGGCGATGTTCATTGGCCTCCTTGGTTCCCAGATTTATCCATATGCAATTTTTTTCTTATGGGGACACCTCAAGACTAGAGTATACAAGAACAAGCCCTGAACTCTGGATGAATTGAAGGACACAATTTGCATGGAAGTTGCCCAAGTTGAGAGAGCAATGTTGGAGAGAGTCTATGCAAACTTCCAAGAATGCCTCCAGCACTGCATCAATGATTTTGGCCACCACATGCCTGATGTGATTTTCCACACTTGACAGTCTCAAATGCTATTTCCTTGCAAACCTGATTGCATCAATAAATTTGTTTTTGAGTAAAAATGAACTATTTTATGATTTTTTAAGACCAACCATTTCTGCTGCACCCTGTACAAACCCTTCTGTCTTTGGAAACAGGTTTCCTACTGCAAGCCACTTGCTAGATAGCTCCTGATGAGTTTGGTCAGAGAACAAACACCTACAGTAACGCCCATGCAGCTCTTTCTGCTGCCACTCACCCTTAAGAGATTGGATGGTGGTAACCTCTTGCTCATTGGGACTTTTTAAATTGAGTGCAGTATATCCATTGTCTAGCCAACTTATTTCTTTGAAAAGGCTTGATTCAAAATTTCTGAAGTAGGCTCTTAACCTTTTGTCCTGGCTTGCACATAGATAAAAAATCCTGGTCAGATCACAAACACCCAGCTTCCTTGGAAAATATAGCCAACTCATTGATGCTCTTGGGTGATGCATTCTGCATTTAGTAATTGTTATGCAAACAAGTCAGTCCATCTTTTCAAGGCATGTATCTGACCACTTAAAAATACCAAAACTGTAAGTCAAAGCTGAGATGACCCATGAATTTATAGCTTTTATACAATTTTTGAAGCTAACTTTGCCTTCAGCACCCTATTTAGTCTCCAACTGAACTCATTCACAAACTTCTCTATTGCTTCAACTTTTGAGATTTTGAGATGCTGCTGAAACCCCAAATACTTATAAGTCTGTCCTTTCTCTTACTGTGCTAACTCATTATTCATTGTTAGCATGTGTTCCCTTGTCATCTTTAGCTGACCTTTTTCAATATGCAGCACAGCACATTTATCCAGTCCAAAGTGCATGTAGATGCTCTGACTAAATGCTGCAACCAGCTGAAGCATACTTTTGCAATTGTGATGATGACTTGGCATACAACTTGAGATCATCCATATAAAAGTTGTGTGACATTGTCAAGTCTCTTGCTATATCAAATTTATAGCCATATGGGGAATCCCTCAACATCAAACTCAGAGGATTTAAGGCTAAGCAAAACCATAGGGAACTCAGACTGGAAGATTCCCCTAGCAATCTGTATTGCACTTGTCTGGAATTGATCACTCCCCTTTCCAATACATAGCTCCACACTCCAGCTGGCCATTACTAATTTTAAAAAGTTGACAATCTCTGCATTGACCTTATAGAGCTGAAGAACATTCAATAACCAACTGTATGGAACAGAGTCAAAGGCTTTTGCATAGTCTATCCATGCCACTGATAGATTCCTCTGTTTAGCACTAGCATGACCAGCAATAAAAGAGTCAATAACTAGCAGTTCTTTACATCTGTTTGCTCCCTTCTTGTACCAAAGTTGTTCTGGGGCTATTAATTTATTATAAGAGATGTGCTTGTCAACTTTAGAAGCAATAAGGAAGGTCATCAATTTATAAGTGCTATTCAAACAGGTGATAGGCTTATAATCTTTGGGGCTGAGAAGTCCTTCCTTCTTGGGCAAAACAGATGCAAATCCCTCAGGAATTTCTGACCTCTGATGTAATAGGTCAGTGAAACAGGTAGCAATAACTGGATGAAGGCTTTTAAAGTTCTTGAGCTAGTAATTATGAATGCCATCTGGACCTGGAGCCTTCCAGTTATTAGTCCTCTTTGTAGCCATAGCAACATCACAAGTGTCAATCACAAATTCCACCATAACAGGGGCATCCCTCACTCTGTTTTCCACCTGTCTCATCCAATATGCATTTGGATATGTACAACTGGTCTCTCCCATAGAGACTTCCAAAAACCTTCAAGAGCCTCAAAATTTGGGTGCTTCACAATCCCCTCATTGTCACCATTTAGCCTCTTGTAAAACTTCCTCT
The DNA here is from genome assembly GCA_948455865.1 of Conomelus anceps. Lineage (NCBI taxonomy): Eukaryota > Metazoa > Arthropoda > Insecta > Hemiptera > Delphacidae > Conomelus > Conomelus anceps. The sequence goes on along the minus strand of OX418216.1, from coordinate 138,027,810 downwards.
CATGACTCATGCATAGAGTCATTTGGCATCTTCTTGTTTCTGATTGCTTATACTGGCAACAACGGTTAGCCAATGCTGCCAACCTCTGCTTCCATTGGTCCATGTGGAATGCCAATGTTTCACACAACTTAACTTATCTTCCTGGACAAGACCAATATATTGCTCTAACAGCATTTGCTTTTTTATATTATTATTATTAGAAGTAAAAATCCCAAAGTGGAAGATGCTGAGTGAAGATGGTTCATTTTTTGGACTTGTTCTTCTTGTTTGCCCACCAGCTCTTCATTTTTTGTGCAAATTCAGCTTTTCTCTCTTCACTCCATTTTGTTCCAACTCTTGCAGGTTTTGTCTCTGGTATAACATCCCATTTATAAAATTTTATTCTGAAGTTTTTACTATTACTATTATTAGTATTCCATAGATAATAATCTAGTAAGCAGCTGACTACTTGATAGAAAGAAAATAAGAACAATTTTCTAGATGACTTAGAAGACTTTAAAACTATTAAATTATTTATTAATCAATGTTTGTGAACAGTCTCATATATCAAAAAGGGCGCTCTTTTTGAATCAAAATCAAATCGAAGTTAATCCATTTAAAAACACACAATTTACAACAAATAAACTTCGCCATACATACTGACACTTTCACTAATACGAGTACAGGAAGTTAATATGCTTATAATTAAATAACAAGAAGCTGTGTTTCAAATAAGTGTTGAGGAAAGAGTTTACATAGGCAACTCGTGGCCGTGGTTATTGATACCAACAATAATATATGCAAGATTGGAAAATCATTAATCTAGCAATTCATGAACTAAAGAACAGCAGCAAAGGCAGCAATTTTAAGTTAATAAATTCTATAAAGAAATCGATTGTAGCATTAAAGTAACACTGAAATAAGGAGACTATTACCCTATATTTTGAAGTACAAGTTTCTGATTCGTATAGCCTGAAATAATTATTACAAACGAGAACATGAACATAATTGTTACATTGACCTGGTTTGATACTAAGTTCAGAAACTTTATAAGCATTTTAATTTTTGACAGGTGAAATTTCACTCAGGAGAAATGAAGGAGTTCTACGAAACAGTTCCAAGAGAACTGCTACCGAATGAAATTGGAGGCACAGCTGGACCAAGACTGAATTTCAGAAGTAAGTACAGCAATTCTAGTAATTATTTACTAGTGGTTATTCATTTCTAGTAATTCAAATAGTATATAAGTCAATCACTACTAGTAGATTGCCTGATTCAATCGAATCAGAGTATCTAGAATGTGACATAACCCAAGAATTCAGAAGTTCTACTTGCTCCTTTCTCCTTCTATTTCTCCTGTTTATTATTTTCTTTATTCTTATCTTCTCTTTTTTGCCACCCCTTTCACCCACTTCTCTTCTTCTTCCTCTGCTCCACCAAAATCTTCTTTACCTTCTTCTCCAGAAACAATTCGTATTATAGTTTTTGAAAATATACTAAACTATTTTAAATGGCACTATACTTATCATAATGCTATCATAATGCACCTAGTTCATCATTTTTATAGCATTGGGTGCTATTCTTTTCTGCTATATAGGGCCGCATCAAGACATTTATGTAAATTAATTTATTATTTTAGCAGCTAGCACAGAATCGCAAACCAATGAGCTACTTATTCTATGCTTGATTTCCCAAGTATCATTACAAACTGTAATAGAGGCCAAACTTTCCAAAAAAGGTCATACACGTGAGAAAATGGAAGCCTCAAATTTAGTTCCTGCCTCGGGGCCTCCAGAGACTTAGCTACGGGTTTAATAACATACCTTTATTCTGATATACCTTATTTCACCGCTTCTTATAATTTTCTTATATTATTACTAGTTTAGAAATCAGCGTGCAGTTCGAAGTACTGTACTTGGAAATGATTGAGATTTTTTCATGTAATGTTGAAGGCTTTCAAATGATATACTATAAAAACTCTATTGTCTTTGAGGGTCTTCCGTTCACAAATAACAATTTTATAATGAAAATGTACCATGAATTATTTTATTGAACGTATTACTAAATAATATAATATTATTTTACTAAATATTTGTGTACTGAGTTTGGTAGAAATAAATTGAAATTGAATTGTAACTAATCCAAAACATATTATCCAAGCGCTAATGGTTTTCATGTTATTTTATTTTCCAGTTGCTTCAAAAGAAAACCTAGCCAAATATCGCGAATGGTTCGAATTTGAGAAAACATTGAGGCTGAATTACGGCAAAGTGAACAAGAACGGAAGAAAAGTCGAAGAAATCGATGAGTCACTACAAGATCTGTGTATCGACTAATCGATTAATTGAACATGGATAAATCTATATAACTATAGCCACCATAAATAACATCCACTGGTGGATTAATCGAGCATTGATTAATCAATAGAAGCCTTAAATAATAATATTGACTAATCGATTAATCAAACATAGAATAATCGATTAATCGAGCATGAATTAATCTATATAGAACAGCAAGATTGCTGTTAAATGAAATTGCGTTGTGATAAGTAATGTGCTATAATATTATTGAGAAATGAAATTCTTTATAGGGAAGTAAGTGTTAACGCTGGAAATTTTTGCAAATGCTGAGCTATTTTTTTACTAGATTTTGAATAATAATATGTATAAACTTGTTGGAAATATGATCCAACTGAATGATCTACTACAATTGGTTATGCATATGCCAAAATTGAACGCAAAAAGAACTAGTAAAATTGTACATAAACATTAACAAGTGCAAAAATAGTACAAGTAAATACACAAAAGAAGTAAAATATCCTATAAAATACTCCTTTTTATAAATCAAAAGGCGATAATAATCAACAGTCACTTTGTAAAAATGTAATACAGTAGTTTACAACAGTTATAAATTGGTAAATTATTAGTGGAAGCATCATTAATGATAGCATTGAGAAAATATACTCAAAGTTTTGGTGGGGGAGCTATATCAATTTTATTCAAAGCCAAATACCTTAGCTTTTTTTTGTTTACGAAGTGTTATTGTTATAAATATAAAGTGTACTTATTTAAAAAAAAAATGTTTCATAAAATCGTTATTAAATTTGACTTGAAAAGTGGAAGTGAAAATTCACGGAATTTCAGCTGTAGGGTCAATATTGACCTTTTATTGTGTTTCAATTAACAGATATCCATTTAACTTCTCAATCAATTCCTCAATCCTACCCACATGACACCCCAGAATCGATAATTCACGAAAGAAGGGGAGAGAGAAAAAAGGTAAAAAAAGCAATTTGTTACCCCTCCTCTTTTTAAACCCCAGAAGGGAAAATGTAAATGCGTATGACTTTTATTGGTTGGGAGTAATTCCACCTCGTTATTGGAACATGGCGAACCTACAATTTTAGGTGGGTTCCAATCCACCGGGAAGTGATTTTTACAGCAGAGAACAGTGTCTTTTTTGCTGGCCAATCCGATTGGTTACCCTTACAAATAAGAGCCCAGGAGAGCGTTGCTCATCTTATCCGATTGAACAGATACCTGCTAAGGCTTGTGGCTATCACTTCCCCATCACTCCAGAAGGAGAAAATCTGCTATAAAGCAAGGACAGATCAGAAACAACAGGGATTCTATTTCACAGGAGTATTCTACATCTGGACCTATTGTTGGAAGATGAACTGGACATAACAGACTTAGAATTACAGACTTTAAACATCCTGACAACTTTTAGTAGCCTATTGATTAGGCCTGTACCACTGTACTGTATTTTCATATTTGTATGTATTTCATACATAGTTTTGCCAATTTTAATTGAACTGTTCTAGACTAAGGATTATGTTCCGTTTACATGCCGTTGTCAATTCATGTTCGTGGCAATAAAAAATATTTGTGTTTGTATTATTACTACAGTTCTTTTTGAACTAATGACAATTTACTATTTATCACTATACTATGTTACTGTATGTTAGTAAATGATTTGAGACAGTCTGTATAATCATCCGAATTTCTATAAGACCTTTCAAAGAGAATATTTTCCTTTTTTATAGTTGAGTTGAAGTTTCTAAACAAGCACAACGGATGCAAACAGTATTATTATAAAACCATTTCCCACAGTTATATCAATCCTTGCAACAATCCAAATTCCATTTCACATTAACCCATACCATCAATTTGTATCTATTCAACTAGTAAACTAGTAATTAATGATCAGTTAGTCCATATAATTCCACAGAACTACCTTGAACTAATGCCCATTTCAGCAATGCAAGAATCTTACATAATGCCATCAAATATCGTATAAGTAAATTATCAAAATGTCGTCAAATTTAATTCAAGCATTGTATCAAAATATCAACAAACCCAGCCCAATTATTATTACTTTGAAAGATTTTCCCATAAGCTACTTGTATCACACAAGAAAGTTAAGAACAAAATTGAAACACAATAATTAATACTGCATTAAATATAAACGACTTAATAAATGAATGGGGAAAAATTGCAGCTTAATTAAGGCCAAAGAAATTATTTGTCAACTGAAATCAAAAGTTTTGATGCTGCAACGTCAATGAAATCAATCAAATAATGAAGCAAAACTTTTGAACATTTTTGTTAATGGACCATTCTTGTATTTTATGATTTTATTAAAATGAAGCAAACGTTGGCTATATTAGAATGCTTGTGGACAAACTTCCTTTTCAAGTTGTACAGGAGTTCAAATATTCAAATAAACAGGCTTCTATATGAGTCTGAGACTCGTGCATGAATAGGGAGGTGAATGATAAGAAACATACTTGGCTGAATGAGATACGAACTAAAGACTGGAGGAATACAAAGCCAGCCAGAGTCTTATCTAATCACAGACAAGCGCTCCAGCTCCAACAACTGTGCCACCAGAGCCGCCAATTACTTTGCATAATGATATTTCAAAAATAAGGTCATTGTGTAGCGCTTCATTTCTCCATAAAAATGTCCCTATAGCGCAACGAACCCATAAGAACAATGGTCTTATGTGTTCGCTGCTATAGCGACACCGGTTACTCGGATAAGAATAACTTTTCTGTTTGAGAGAAACAAAACATTTTTAACATTCTAATTAAATATAACTATCACTATACAAGTAAATGGTAATTGGACACATTTTATTAATATAGTTCCATGAATTCATTCATCATACATGTGAAATCTGATCTGATTTGAAAAAACAGCTTCTGGAAAATAGTAACACATCCTTGGTAATTGGTATTGTGATACAGTGTGATTTTTTGTGGAAACAGACAATAAATGGACTACGCCAATTGAATGGAGTTTTAGGTCTGATGATTGCGTTTAATTTTGCGATGTTGATGATAATCATTTAGTATGTAAAGTTTAGTATGTTCCTCTGTGCAAGCACCCTTATTCTTGGGACACAGAACCACTAGTAATTTATTTATAACAGAAAATGTACATAAAATACAAAATAAACAGTATGAAACGACAAAGAAGTAGTACAAGCTACTATTTTTAACTTCACTGTAGATTCAAAACTCTTTTAACAGCTGGAATCAAGAAAGTACTTTGGAGGCCATCAGTTAATCAGTAGTTCAAACATTCGCCGCTAGATGGCATGGTAATGCTGTCTTCCTGCAGTGACTATAGAGATTTAGTAGATCTCTGTTCCCACTTGAGAAAATTAGTACGCTATTTTGACCAAGACATAATTTTGAGGTCTGGAGAGTCACCATAGAACCATAACCTATACTTTATAGTTCTATGAGAGTCACCCACAGTCAGAATCTGACTGAAACATACATACGAATACATGCATACACAGGAAGATATCTCTTACTTGAGATATCCTGAGATAATCTCTAATTTTTCTGTTCTCCAGGTTTAGCACAAGAGCAGTCATGCCATTCCAGTTCCCAAAAAAGATTTATAAGCTATTATTACATAGATAAAAAACAGTACTCCCCTTTCATTAAACAAAGAGCTAAAGGTAAGCTCATAAATACAGTCATTGGTATTGAAAAAAATTTCTCTTGAGAAGTCTATGAGAAATTCAAAAAGGAAAGAATATTAGGTACCATATCAATGAATTCACCTTGAGGTTTTCTCAAATAAACGGATATAATTCAAGGTATTTCAAGGATACCTTTAGTTTTAATAAAGGTAAGTTCATGAGTATTAAAACCATTTCCTTCTGTACTCTTCCCGAAATCTGCGTTTCTGACAGTATTGTAATTGAATAGCGCAACAATAAATAATTATGTACTACTTTCAGTAGATGATAAGATAATAAGCAATGCATCATCATAAACTTTCCACATCCCCCACTATTACAAAGTGCAGGCAACAAAAATATGCCTCTTATGAAATCGATCTCGCCCCCAGAATAGACACCCAGCTGTTGAGAAGTATGGGTAGTGAAGTGAGTGAGTGGAAGAAGAAAATGAGATGTGTAATAACCACCCTGCAGAGAGCACTCAACTCAACCCATCAAGAGGTTACCTACACACAGACCTCCCCCTCCTCACCGTCATTCTATCACTAAACCTCTTTACCCCCTCCAACAATAGCCCCCCACCAACAAGCCAAACCCAACTCCAAACACAATGAGTTGAACTGTGACGTAAGCATTATGCTTCGATGACGTATAACTGACCATACCGCCCACTCATTACTTTGTCACACAAAGCTCCCTTCAAAATCTACTCCACTTATGAACCACACCACTCGAACTAATAATAATTAATGTCTCTGTTAGTACCCACCCCTTCTGGTAGTGTCAGCAAATTCTATTATTAGTTCCATTGCCATTAATTTATTGGAAAAGTTACGTTGTTGTGTGGTTCACAGTATCACAAATGGTTATATTTAGTGTCTCTAGAATGAGATCAGTATATATTTGAAGAGTGAAATGATATTTTTAGCAGTTTATATGTCAGTCACATGTATAGACATTCAACGAATTGTATGACGTAATTTGACTGATGTAATTCACTAGATATATAGACTTTTCATTATCATTTGTTATTTTTGTATATTTATGAATGTGTAAGTTTAGATTGATCAAAATTGAATTAATTTGGTTCATGGAAGAGTTGGAGTGATTATCATCACAAAAACAAGTATAATAACCAATAGTTATGAACAGCAAGACCTTTTCTAAATTGTACAAGTGGTTAAAATTATAATAATATGTTCACCTCAACCATAGGAAAGGTTTTTTAACACCTACACCAGTACGAGACCATCAATAAAACAAGGTACCATCCTCACAAACTGTAATCATGAATTTAAAGAAAAAAAGCAGGAAAGAATTCTTGTCAAGCCTTTCAGAGTTCAGATATCAATTGCACACCGGTCTTTCTGAAATCACTGGTTTGCCAACCAGAGAAGTGCTATCAATAAAAAGCCGGTTTTTGGTCAACTTTTGACCTTAGCATAGATGTAAGAGGACTGGGAAGGGCGAAGTAGAAGAAGACTGAGGAAGAAGAAAAAGCTGATGGAAGGAGGAGGAGAAGAAAAGAAGAAGGAAAAGACGAAAGAAGAAGAGGTGAAAAAGGAAGAAGAAGGAAAAATAAGAAGTGAAGGAAGAGGTAGAGGAAGTAAAAATAAAAAGAAGAGAAGGAGGAGGAGAAGGTAGAGGAAGGAAAAGGAGATGATGATGATGACGATGATGATGATGATTAAGAAGGAGGAAATATGAAGACAAGCAATAAGAAAAAGAAGAGGAAAAACTATGAAGAAATAAGAAGGACAAGAAATAAAAATAAGAAGATGGAGAGAAAAGAAAAGTATACGGAAAAGAAGAAGAAAAAGGAGGAGGAGAAGGAGGAGGAGGGGAAGAGAAAGGGGAAGACGAAGAAGAAATAAGAAAGATACAACTTTGAAAAAAATAAGATGATGAAGAAAAGAGTGAGAAAAAGGAGTTGATGACGAAGAAGAAAAAAAAGAGCAAAAAAGAGAAACGAGAAGACGAAGAATAAATCGAAAAAGTAGAAGAAAAATAAGTAGAAGGAGGTGAAGTGACGCCGACAAAGAAGAAAAAAGTAGCATAAAAGAATAAAGTAGAAGAATAATTAAGATGAAGAAGTAAGAAAAAAGGAATAAGACGAAGAAGAAGGAAGAAGTGAAAAGAGAGGAAGAATGAGTAATTAAGAAAGCGTGATGAAACTGGGAAAGGGTATAAGTACAGTCTACTAACACATTGGAGATATAGTCATTTAGTTGAATTCTGGAAATAGCAAATAGCAAAATAGGGAATGCTGACTAAAACCGTTGGGCATGCGCTGACAATGAATAAATAACATTTTCTTAGAAATGCGTCTAAAATTATTAATTACTAAATGTGTGTAAAATAAAATTACAAAATATGCATGCATAGTAATTGGGATATTGTATGGCCTATATCTATATCTATGATGAATACAGAACAGACAACTGTTTTTAAACGGATTATGTCAAAAAAATGAACCATATTGTATCACCAGTGACTTCAAAGCATTTTCTGGAAATTCTGTTATACTCGTCATACATTTTTCAGCTCATTTAGCAGAAAAAATCAAGTTTTCCCATGACTGGAATCTGTTCCTCAATTTAATTAAAATGTATAGTTTTTCTTTTTGTTTTTCTGTTTCTCAATAGAATAAAAGTTTGTCTAAATCTCAAAATGGCAAATAACTTCACTATTTTCTTCATTATCTCTAAATTCCTCAAAATGTTTCATGAAACCATGTTTTCTTATTTCGTCTAGTCACTCGATTATTTCAGCCATCTTTTTAGTACAGTATGCTATATCTAAATATTTTGTATGAAAAGTGTTCAAGGGAACGTCTGTGAATGAAAATATTTGAACATGTGACTGCTTTCTAGGAACGAAAGGAGACCTTAATCTTTTATTACAGTTTCATTATCACAATCAGAAGAGTTATTAAGAAGGTTTTTAAAGAACATTGGAATCAAGTCATATTTCTCCTTTACAGTGTTCACGCAAACAGCGACAACCGCCTTTACGGGGTTGATAATGTATGCAACGAGAATGAACTACTAGTCTGTCATGGCATTTAATCTCTACACCGCAAGCACAGTGTACGTTTCAAATAAGTACGTATAGTAAAAGGCCGGGTCTATATTTAGATGGATATCAGCGCGCGCATAAGTTTTTCGGTGTGCGCGCTCTTCACAGCAGACATTGGGCAGTGACTCAAGAGAGGCGTCACATTCCGACAACGATGTTCAATTGAGATGGCAAACATAAATAATACTGGAATATTTGATATTTCATGAATAACTCAACTTGATAGGATAGTTTTGACAACAATATTTAGGAAGAATAATTTGCTCTTTTATCTGTCCGTTATTTGTTAGCCATGCTGAGCATGCTCGGAGATTTTGCCGCTGGGAAATAGCAGGATAAAAATAATTATATTATCTTTTACTCCCTAATAGCAGTAATATTCTTTTTCAAGGTCATATTAAAGACATAAACTTTGATAATAGAGCGCCTTCCTCATATTGTGAGTTGAGTAAAAAACTTATAAAAGCTACGTTCGCTTTTATAGCAATATCTATTTAGCGCTATTTTCTAGCTCTATCTACCAATTTGAGAGGAATTAGAAATCGACTACTAATCGTGGATTAAGGATAATAATTCTTAATTCCTGTGTTGAACAGTCTCTATTAGGTTAGAGCTGAATATCCAAGTTTATGCTAAGGTATATAGGTATCATATCCTTTATCCTTTAGTGTCCTTTATCCAGGTATTATGTCCATCACTAAAATTAAAATTTATTTTAAAATTTTAATTTCTGAGTTTAATTTTCACTTTTTGGGTTGAAATTATTTCTATGTTGTTCTTACCGTTGAGAGCTGAGAACATGTTGCTACAAAACAAGGAAGCTTCGAAAGATATCACGACAAGAGGCCAAAACATGGCAGACTATGAATTAAAAAAGAAGAGGAATAAGAAGACAAAAGAAAAGAAGAAAGTGAAAGAAGAAGAAGAAGAATATAGGAGAAGAGGAAGAAGGAAATAAGAGAAAAAAAGAAGAAGATTGGTAGAAAGAAGATGAACAAGAAAATGGTAGGACGATGAGAAGGAGGAGGAAGAGGAGGATGAACAAGAAAATGTTGGGAAAAGGAGGAGGAAGTGAAGAAGAAGGAGGAGGAGAATGAACAAGAAAATGGTAGGCGGAGGAGTAGAAGGAAGAGGAGGAGAAAAAGAAGAAGGAGGAAGTGAAGAAGGGAGATGAGGAGGATAAACAAGAAAATTGTAGGTGGAGGAGGAGGGCAAACAATAAAATAGTAGGTGGATGGGAGGAAGAGGAGGAGGAGGAGGAGGAGGAGAAGAAGAAGAAGAGAAGGAGGAGGAGGGTGAACAATAAAATGGTAGGAGGAGGAGTGGGAGAAGAAGGAGGAAGAACATGAAAGTGTTAGGAGGAGGTGGATGAGAAGGAGGAGGAGGGTGAACAAGAAAATGGTAGGAGGAAGAGGAGAAGGAGGAATAGAAGAAGGAAAAGAAAAAGGGAAAAAAGAAAAACAAAATGAAGAAGATGGCAGAAATTGCCTAATGCAAATTTCAGATACAGAAGGAAGAAAACATAAATACATTGAAAGTCATACCAGGTCACGTACTGAACTCACCTGAACAAGGTGATCCTGCTAAAGTATAAAAATTTATTACTTATTTAAAACTACAAGCTTATCGTAAGAATGAATATAACTGAGATAAAGTAAGGAAAGACAGAAAAAGAGATTGATAAAGAGAAAGAGTGGGAAAGAGAGAGAGAGAGAGAGAGAGAGAGAGAGAGAATGAGAGAGAGTGGGGGGGAGATAATGAGAAAGAAAAAATACAGTTTCTTGATTATTTTAAACTTTAGTAAAGAAATGCTATCAAGGTTGCAGCATTGAGCAGAGTAATATTTATAAGCAAATCAAGACCTGCATGCAAAACCTCTATATGTAAAACAACAAGGCTCAATCCATAAATGTTGCCTACTTATACAAAAGTTGTTTTATGTAATCTATTTCCAGAGATGAGGAAGCTACCAATTTCAGAAAATCGACTATTAACTAAACAGCATTTACTCCTAAAAAAGATTTGACAGGTTTATTTAATCAAACAGGACAATTAATAGTAATCATTCTTTTACAAACTGGATAGCCAACAACTACTCCACAACTTGTAAACACTTCAAAAACTAGGAAATTATTTTATTAAACCTACTTACCAATTATATGACCAGATTGGGTTGAAATGTTTGCACTTACCTGGAAGAAAAAAAAGGAATGAATTAATAAATAGAAAATATTGGTGTAATTTCAATAATATTATGCTAGTGATTAACTGAAGGTTGAAACTTATTATCGTAGCGGGAAATGTTTTTTTTTTTCATTGATTTCAATTGTATAAAGACATATACTAGTTTATCAAAATAAATTATACAGTAATATCAGGGCAAGAACAGTATTATATTAGCAAAATAATTATTTATCTACGACATTACTAAGTGGGGTAGCTGGCGGAGCGCAGTAATTTTGCAAGAGCGATAAAGAAGCTTCACGCGCGAATTACATACAATATTTTTCCTACAACTGCAGTTCTGGATTCCAACACAATAAAAGCTTGTAATTTGTAACATCACAGGGTGTGCGCGGATTTGGTTAGCGCGAACCATTGTTGAGGTTATGAGAATTTCGCGGATTCCATGTACCACCAATGAGAAGACATCAAAATCAAAACAGAAGCGTAAAGAAAACAGCTGGCGAGCGTAAAGTACTTTACCGCTCGCGGAGCATTAAAAAGGTATTTTACAATAATTAGTTTTCAGTACGTAAAGAACTACTTTACGAGCAGTTGCAGGAAATAGTTATTTTTGTATCAAGAGCGTGAAGCGCGACTTTATCGCTCGAGCCAAAACTAAGTGGGGTAGCTGGCGGAGCGCAGTAATTTTGCGAGAGCGATAAAGAAGCTTCACGCGCGAATTGCATACAATATTTTTCCTAAAACTGCAGTTCTGGAACACAATAAAAGCTTGTAGTTTATTGTAACATCACAGACCACGAACAGTGTTCGCTGGAATTATCTGATGTTGCCGAACATTGTTTGATGTTGGTTTGGTGTGGACGCCTTCTCGAACATTATGATCGGTGTGGTTGCCTGGTGGGAGTAGTGGTGGGAACCTGTTGTTGGTTGTCACTGTTCGCTCACAGACCGAACATTTCAATTAAACTCACGAACATGTTCGGTGACCCATATGTTCAATGTTTGTCCATTTTTTGTGTTCGCCAACAATGTTCGGCGGACATGTTCGGTAGGTGGAGACGCGACTTTACATAGCTTAGAATCAACGAACCCATAAGACCAAGATTGATCGGCCTTATGTGTTATATATTAATCATTAATAAGATTGGTCTTATGTGTTCGCTGCTTAGAATGCATGTTTGTTGTACGGTTTTGAATTTTAATTCAAATTGATTTCAAAATATTTACATCAGCTGATGTCTATTTCGAAAGAGTTTTGAAGCGATCCTGAAATCCGATTGGTCTAGATTTATACAGAAAAGATACAGAAGTGTCAAAATAGCTTCATTATAACAATAATTTGATAATCCATGGAATAAAGTAAACTGTATTGACATCTCTTTCTAATTCTATAATGTTTAATTCATACGTATAGTAGCCGTAGACAACGAATAATACGTGATAGTAACATCAGCTGATTTACACGTTTTGAACTGAATTTCAAACCCATAATCGATCGACATAATAAATCAAACATTCCAGGTTATGTTAGTTTGAGTAAAATTATTATTGGTGAGTAAAAATAAGTTATTGGTAGTCTTAGATGAAATATTGTGTGTAACGATTGCATTTAGCCTTGAAGCCACTTGTTCAGAACACAAGCTTCACTCGTATCCTATCTTACATTTTACGTGTGGCTTAAAGGCAGTCATAATACAATCGTACCACAAACTACTTTACGAATACAGAAGTATATTATTTTGCTAGTTTATAGTCAATAACTAGATTAGTCTGCATTAACCCAATTTCTCAAGGAAACGAAAAATGATATCTGAAAACGTTTCAGATCTAGAACACGATTTGTAAATAAAAAATATTCATGAAAATGATATTATCAACTATTCAGTTGCTAGGTTTAAACTAGGCGCACGTAGGCTTAAACTGCTACTTCACGTTAACCTTCGCACAATAATTTTCATCTATCGTATCTTTTTTCAAGGTAAAGTCTCGACAGTAGTTTGTTACTTTTTTAGATGAGTTTTTTTTTAGATTTCTAATTTTCCAGTTCTACTCGTAAATTCGTAGCATGATATTGTTTGAGAATCAATTTACAATACTTTCTGGTTTCCTGTGAGTTGAAGTAAAAAAAAACTAGAGTTGAAAAAATGACCAGGAAACATTGTTCATCTGCCTTCAACTAAACAGTTCTAGTTCTAGGGCCTAGATCTACCCTGGAGAAGATAGCGAGGAGGAAGAAGAAGTTAGAGAAAAGGGGAGGGGGAGAAGAAGAAGAAGAGTAAGAAAGAAGAGATAACGGAGAAGAGAGAGTAGAAAAAGAAAGAGAAGACAAGTACGTAGAAGAAGATGAATAAGATAAAAATACTATTAAATAACATTTGTAAATAAAATGTGCCACGTTCTACTGTATAACTGAATCGGACAACCTGCCAGTAGTACTCCAGTCAAATTAGCAAAAAGTAAAGAAAAAATTCCAAACCTGCTGAAAATCGAGATATATGATCAGAAAAAAATGCTGAATACTATACTCAAAGTCCCCAAGAATCGTAGCTATGCTTCGACAGCTATCTTGAAAATACTGCAAAGCTGTCCGACAACATTTTTTTTTCAAATTTGAGACCAAACAACCTCGGGACAGAAAATATTACTCTTGCATTTTCTCAAGAATTTTTTTTTTAAGAATTTTATACCAGTTACAGTTTTTCCAAATTTTCGAGGTATTAAATCTCATCTTCAATCTCATCTGCCCTGAAGATAAGATTCAATACCTCGAAAACGTTTCACCGAATGTGAGTAAATTTAATATAGGTCGTTAAATTTACAACAAAAGTTAATAGTTTTTATGAATTTGGATCGCCTCAATGAGCTGAGAAGAATGAGCTATATGTAGTGTTTCAAACCGTGAGGAGGACAAAGGGGTCCGTGGGGGGGTCCCCCCTTCTACCACTTAACTTGAAAACTCAATTCTACGAGCTAGGAGGCTCGAAATTCGAATTCAGTGCCTCAAAATAAATAGAAATTCCGATTAACAGAACACTTTTTCCATTATAATTGATTTTGCTTGGGCAATAGCCTAGTATGATGACTAGCAGGACGAGGGGAGGGGGGACCGTATTGCTAACCCCCCCCCCCAAACAGCATCATCCTTGAGTATGCAACTATATATATCATTGAATTTAGAAAGAAATGTGCTACAACTTTTGTTTCTACTTTTTTTTCTGTAAAATGACACACAAAAGTCTACTAAAAATGAGAAAAATTCCAATTTCCAGGGTATTCAATTTTCATCAGTAAAACTAGCAGGTTTACCGTAGAAATGAATAGTACCATTGTTGTAGCCTACTATATGACCAATATAATGGAAAAAGAATCAACCTATCCAATGTTCCTTTACTGAGTTAACGAATTTTCATTAATCACCAACATTTTGGAACTTTGAGGGGGGTGGGGGGAAAAGGCACCGAGGGGATTTTTGGGGACTTTGGGAAAATACATCTCCAGTAGTGATCTACCATCTGGGAGAGTTTCAGCTTTTCACTAATTACTTGCGACATCAGACGTTTTTAGACCTTTATTGACTGCTTTAAGTGAGCCAAACTTAGATGAGACCACCGCTGAATGATGTTCTTTCACTTAAATTTTTTTTAGTGTAAATCGGTTCAATAGTTCTCGAGTAATTGATGTACAAACATAAAAAACATGTCGAATTGAAAACCTCCTTCTTTTTGGAAGTCAGTTAAAAAGTGGCACTGTATTAACATCAGAGTTATTCATTATGTTCTTGATTAACATCAGTGTTATTCATTATGGAAACTGAAATTACAGGGTTTAAAAAATTCTGTAAGAGTTTATTCGATGTAACAATGAAATAATGTTCAACCGACTTTGTTTAACTAAAACTCATCGTTTCGAAATCCAATATTTTTCCCCGGTAGCTTTGGTTTTAAGACCAATAATGAAAATAAAGTTTATCGTTTCAAGAAACCAATTCAATCAAAACAAGTTCCCTTCTATATTTATGCACAACTAACTACAATTTAAATAATTTGATGAGAGCTGCATTCAATAATACCAAGGCTAAGACGTCATACAAGATCTTTTATCATCTATAATACCCTGAGAAAGTCTGAATTACCTTCTGATTTAACAGAATGTGAGCTCCATTGTTTACGAATTTATCATTTTCCTTCTCTTTTATCAGACTTTTTTCTCGCATAATTTTTATCCTATATTTCCTCCATTTTTAAGCACACGAGTCGTCATCAGGTTTCAACAACTGTGGAAATATCATTTACTAATAAATTACAATACAGTATTACTATCTAAAATTGAAAACTCCATACAATTTTGCAGCAGCTACAAACAAAAATACTAATAAAAATAGTTTGAAACTGTTATTCAACTGACTAATCATCTGGAGTTTGGAATTCGACCAAATACAAAAAACTGTTTACAAAACACAATCTGAACCCCGATCACGACTAACTGAAGGTGAGCTGAACGTGACATGGTCTTACAGGTTAATTTTAGTATTAATCGCCTTACAACAGTACTTTATTAGATTTTCCGTATTCATTGAAACAAGTTTAAACTGAAAAATTGACAACCACGATGGCCTTGTCATCTTCATTTCCTCTTCTTCTTATCCCATCTTCTTTTTTTCTTCTACTCCCATTTTCTTTTTCACCCATCTTTTTCTTCTTCATTTTAATATTAATTTGAAAGCACTATCCATGCTGAATCAGGGGCGCACCCAGACTTTTGGTTGGGGGGGGGGGGGTTGAAATTGGGATTTTACAGACCTCTTTTTATAAAAGATTGTTGCCAAATAAAGTTCCCGGTGGGGGGGTCATTATTCGACTATTTAAGTAGGTCTCTGGAAACGCTTTGTTTCATAAATAAAGGAGGCGGAAGATTACAGCTAGTCTCATCATTCATTCAGATATATCTAAGGCCTTCATGTAGGTGGTGTGATTTCGATTATAGAAATTAGCTGAAACGTGCTGAAGATTTACTACCATAAATTTTTATGATGCTCACATCATTCTGAGAATGGTACTTGGGTAATGAAGTGAACGAAAAATGTCAGTCTGAACACTAATCTAGATTACCTAATCTTTGAATTAGTGGGAAATTTTACAAAAATTCATAAAATGATTATGAAAACACGTTTGTTTCATTGTAGGCCTAGTAGATTAATCAAATTTTAATTTCCAATGAATCAAAAAAATGAACTTTTCCTTCAAAGCTTGTGAACCCCTTTTTTTAAATGAAATATGAATGTACTCAATAGTCAAAAACGCTCCCAAAAAGTTTATAAAGTCGAGTTTTATTGAATAAAAGCACACTAATTTTACACGAATGCTTTTTACTTACTATTTTTGTGTTACTCTTTGTAAGGGTGACCGATTGGATCGGCCTCCAAAATAGAATCTGTTCTCTGCTAAAAAATCACTTCCCGGAGATAAGGCCCTCACCTACAACTGTACGTCCAACCGTCAATCACCATCATCTAACTCATTACCCACGCTTAGGTCTCAGACCTATCTGGGCTTCATCCTCCAAAAAATAACGTTACATCATTTCTGTAACGTCAAATGTATTACAGGTCCAGGAGGTTATAGAGGCTAGAGATCCTGTATTACATTACAGTACATGATTATCAGATTGATATGAGTGAAACGAAGTATTTCCATTATCTGAACCTAGCCGCCTAGTCAAATTAAATTCGTCCAGGCTACAAACTCTATTTCCACCTATGGTACTCGAAATACACGTCTTCATGGTGAAAAAATATTGTTATAAACGCTATCCTATTCAAGCAAGTGTAAAATGTACGGTTCAGAGTTCTGAAGTCCATATTACAGTAGATTCTCTTGAAAATTTTCAACATTTTGATAAAGATTTCAGGACGTGAGGCTTAAGCCCCAGAGCCCAGAGGTTAAGCCACTAGTTATGACCATTATTCTATTTGAAAAGTGTGAAAACATGAAATGTACCAACACTAATCAGCCTGGATCAAATATTCCCTACAGTAAATTTGCTTGGAAATTATAAAATCTTTTAAGGACCTTGAATTCTTGGGGGGGGGGGGAGCTTGAACCCCCTAAGCCCCCCCCCCTGGGTGCGCCACTGTGCTGAATTGACACTATAGAAGTAGTATTCTATTTCACATATTAAAATATATTTACAAATAATTAATGAGCGAACAATAAATTGAAATTGGTTCTAAGTTCATAAACAAACGATTCCTATAAGCAATGATTTATTGAAGTTGAGCTGTTACTTTCCCAACTCTAAAATAATGCTGTTAAAATAATATTTTTTTATTTCAATATTTATCGCGTAAGGAGTTCTACTCCTTACTTATAGTCATCCTGTATTACATAAACATCTATATCATTCGTTCGTCGCCCAAATCTTATTCCACATTCATCTCTAAGCAGTAATTCCACTATTTAAACGAGCTATAAAAAATAAGCAAAAAACTAACGAGCAATTAATCCAGTCGAAATGAAACAGAATAAAACAACGCCGGTGTATCAATCAATCGATCGATCCCGCTACCAAATCATTATACAGAAAAACACTCGAAGAAGAAGCACAAAAAATCGGATTGCAAATTTCTTTTGAAAAGACAGATTTCCAATAGTAAAATGCTCCAGACTTTTTAAATAAAAACTATGGCCAAATAAAATTGACAAAAAACTTATCCGAAAAAGATTCAGTAAGCCAGAGAATAAACAAAATGAGACTTGCGTTTAAACTGATAAGTATCTAAAAAACGCAAAGGGATGTTTCAGTCATTAGACCTAAAGCTTTATACGCTACAGAAAGGTGACCACCAAAGATTGGTGGTCATAAAAGAAACATTTTGAGAAACATTTTTGGCAATCATACTGAGAATCATATTTTTAAATGGAAACTTGGAATGAAGAAAGACGTACTAATCAAAGAATTAAGATAAAGGAAGATTGGAGGAGAAAAAAGGAGACCAACATGAATTTAATATTGAGCCTTAGTTCACTTATGGAGTCCCAAAATTTAGTAGGCCTTTAACAGTGATTTTGCTTATGAGTAAACACTAAAATCACGCATGTAAAATAAATGACAATATAAAAATATACATAATATAATGTGAGATATATCTTTTGTGTTGCTGAATTGAAATAAAACTAACTTATTCATTGCTTTTTTCGTTTCAAAGTACAATATTATCGCCTCTAAGTTTGCACTGAGAGTTTAAAATATGTTATTAATGAATTGGGCTACCGCTTACAACGAAAAATCTACTCAAATTTCAATTTTCGCTGTTGTATTATGACGACGGAGGAAAATTGTCATAATGCAGGAAAAGCTTTGTTCATTGTTACAAGATGTTTCGTGCCTCTGTTGTCAGTGGATAAGAAGTTTTCATATGATAAAACCAATAAATGCTTGAAATTGGTCAAATTTTACTAAAATAAGAAACTAGTTTCATTACTGATCATTCATTACTAAGAAAGTCCTCACATTGAAAATTATTAGTATTGTTATTTTATTTAAAAAAAATTTTAACTTGAATGTTTGGTCTGAATGGAATTTTGGAATTAATTTTATCCAGAACTAAAAGGAAGTAATTAAGCTTTTAAAGTTCTTAGTAAAAAAAATACCAGACGTCAGTGAAAGTCAAAACATTGGAAACAATCTTATTGACTTGTTCGTGAGACATACAATATATGAGCAATAAATAAATTCCATCCACTTTAAATGAGATTTAAAATTCCAATCTGCGTCAAAATGAGTGAATTTATAGGCCAATTTTCCAAGCATTTCCCAGGGGTGTACCCACTCCACTTTGACAAGAATGAGTAAGAATTAAATTGCTGAAAAACTGATCTCAGTTGAATGATTGCCTCTCTTCGTGAGTTAACTAGATCGCCGATCTAGAATGCCTTGAAGATGAGTTTCCATAACTCGAAAACGTTCGGCCTAGAGAGTGAGTAGAATATTACTAATTCTTAATTAAAAATTGACTGCAAGTCGTTAAATTCACCAAAAAAGTTAATATTAATAAGAGTATTTCTACTATGTTTTCAATTATTGAGGATAATCATCATTGAGGCAAAAAATTTAAATCCATGACTGAAATGTAAACAAACCAGTTTATCTGATAAAAATGAGTATTGAGCCCGCCCACATAATTTCTCATTTCACTTGGCCCTCTCCTTGAAAAGTTTGCCCATCTCTGGCCTATACAAAGGAAAAAAGAAGAAGATATGTGCGAGAAGATGGAGAAGAAAAGGTAGACGAACAAGAATCCCGTAAACACAAGATCCCAGGGGTGCAGAAGGATCAAATCTATCCTAGTACCTATTTAGGAAAAATGCAAATCTTTCTAAATACTAACTTGCGTTTCTCCATTCCCCTCCTCTGGCAACCTACTGGAGACTTTCTTGACGTCATGGGCTGTTCCCATTTACGTCAGCACGAGCCAATTTCATGGGACCAGTTTTGATCTTCACGTGTTCCTTCAATATATCTTGTTTTCTTCTTTTTCTTTTTCTCCTCCAAGCTGCTTTTTCTTTTCCTTATTTTACTTTTCTTCATTAGCTTCTTTTTCTACATCTTCTTCCCTTTCTTCTAGTTCTTCTTCTTCTTTTTCTTTTTCTACTTCTTCTTTTTCTTATCCTTGCTTCTCGCTTCTTCTGGCATCTCCTTCTCCTTCTTCTTCTTGCGCAGTTCAGAAGGAATTCCTACCATTAGACCGTCTGTCTACCAATTTATAAGAGCAAAACATCTAACCAAAGTCGCGCTGTAGCAATAACGCAACACAAAGAATACTCAACCTTGCCCTTCGCTTCTCATCTCTCATTAATTTGTTCTTTCTGTACCTCTTGCAAAATTTTTCCAGTTTTTCTATTAACAAAAAAAGACCTTTTACAAAACACAATCCATAAAGACCAGTAATTGTTTTACATAGCCCAATTCGTATCTGAGGAAGAAGCAAGTCTCCCAATATAAAACTATAAATTTTTCTACACAGAATGAGAGTGGTAGACCTGGTTTACATACTTAAAGAACAAAACCGACCATTTGTTTTTGAAAAAATATATTCAACGGCCGTATGTCACCAAATTTTTCAAAATCTTTCATGGGGTAAGGGTTCTATGAAAATTCGAGTAAAAAAATGACGGTATCTCAGGTGCATAATGTCTGAAATAACATCTGACATACGAACTTTAGTCCAAGGAATTTCCCAAGAGAAATGAAAACTTTTTGGTACCACTGTATAATAAACTTCAATACATTATTTTTGCAATGTGAAATTATAAATTCTTGATAATTTCTTGGATACGCCAGTGATTGTTCTTTGTGATATCAATGGTCAATAAACTTTCAGCTTGCCAAATATCTACGCGATTCCAGTCCAACAAATCGCAGAAATAAACTTAAATAATCATAAACTTATTTATTTATTAAAATGTTGTATTAATGAAAAAACAATATTTACATATTCCCACAAACGTCAGTTATTTTAAAGAATGTAGCTAAAACAACAAACAGTTGAAAAAATAGTGTTGGATAATAAAACCTATTCTGATCCAATCAAAAACTAGAAATAAAATTAATACTTTTACCCTAAAACTCCTCCACGCTTCACTTTTCTTCTACTCCGTTTCATGCTGTTAATTAATCTTCTACAGCAGACTTTTCATCCTCTCCATATCATGCTGTATTTACGGTCACTCCACCAACACAACAAAGCGCTCCCCGCGGCCAAAATTCAAACTATACTCCATCAAACTCACTAATTTCTGAGCCAGCTTCAGTCATCAGTCTGTTCATAGCTGTCAAACCGATAACAGCTGGCAGGTCTGATTAGTGTTATCATTTTTATATCACTTAGCAGATGAACGCCGGTAAAGTTTTTTGTTACATCAAATATTCCACGGAATTCTCAGAATATACGTCTGAATAGAAATAAAATAGTTATTTTTATTGTGGTGCCTGTGTAGTTTAAATACCTTACCGAATTTAAATCATTCTCAACACGTGTAGTGTGATCAGTAACTTGGGTTACAAAAATTTACATATCATTCAACGAAAGTTTGTAAGTATATCTGTTTTTAAATTACTTTGCAATAAAGTAAGCCATCAAATAAATTAGGTTATAGTAAAAGAAGTAATTTAAGCTGCCTTTAAACTATAACAATTTTATACAACTAAGTTTGATAAACAAGGTTTTATAATAAATTTGTTATATATGGCATTGTTATGAAAATCAAAAACTATTTTTATAAAAACTTTGATACATAACACTATGCCACTAATTCTATTTCATGTCTGTCTTTAACAAAACGTCACTCTGCTTTACATCATCAAGGCTGTGTTTTTTCCAGACAGCTGATTGTTCAAATCAAGGCTCAATCAGATGAATAAGAGGGCTCGAGAGCTATATTTAAATCTGATTGCAATTATCCCATAAGATGGAGAAACTCATTTTAAAAATCATAGTTTCCTATAGAAGAGGGCCTGCCTAAGAGCAGGGCAGGAGCTTTTTCCTTTCTAATATCCTTCAACTTCAAATGCAAGCAAACTTCGAAAATCCTTACACATATATCGCTGGGCATTCTTTTAAGGAAGATCCATGCAAAATTTCATTGAATTTGGTTGACGCGTTTAGCCGTAAATGCGTTTCAAACAGACAGACAGACAGACAGACAGACAAATGCAAACCGGTCAACTTGAAACAGGGAACTCTCTTCGTACGGTCAATAAGATAAATAACTGGGAGTGAGACTAGTGAATTTTAAATTTATTTTACAAATAAAAGATAAGTAAGCGTTAAAATATTTTTCACAAATTTGTAGTCATAATAGCTTGAGAAATCGATTGAAACAATGATTTTGAAGTAAACTTTAGCCCTAAGTTCAGTTGAAGGGAAGAAAGGGCTTCTGCTTCTAGTCTACCACTGATAAACTTTCCATTTTAAATTTCATGAGTTTTGAGAAAATACTGACATGTTATTGAATTATTTCCTTGGTCAGAATCTTTAGTGGCTTTTAGTAACCTGACTGTTACTCCTGGGGTCACGGGTTAGATTTCCTTTTAGCCTGGAATATTTCGTGTCATCATTCACCTGATCACCCACGCACAAGTCTCAGACTCATGTGAGCATCATCAGCAATCAGCAACATCAAAAACACTTAAATCCTCAGAACAGCATAATCATATCTAGGAAACCTTAAGAGTTTCAATTTTATAAATATTAAATTGAAGAATATTCTCATCAGATTTATTCGATCTAAAGTAAACTATAAAAATAAAAGCTAAATACCACTCAGTCATCACCATTTCTCGAAAACCACACGGTCAAAAGAGTTGTAATTTGGTACACATGCTCAGTCGTTAGATACGCAAGACGTCACGTTAAGAAAAACTTAATTCATAACAATGAAACAATTAACTTCCTTGTTACGGTATTAAAATTAAATTATTACTATTCAAAACAATGGAGTACACACATCAATTTAATGAATTTCATCAGTTTATTGTTCACCTGCATTCAATGGTCCACTTACAATGATAATTGGAATACTTAGTGACACAACTTCTCATTGTATTAATTATTAGAGTTGAATTATATCACTTACTCTTACTCACACACTCACTCACTCTCTCTCTCTCTCTCTCTCTCTCTCTCTCTCTTACTTATCTTCCCTTTCTTTATAGCTTACTGCATAAATAATTTCTGTTGTAAAATGCGTTAAAATATCTATAGTATGTTATCTATGATATCTAAATATCATCTTGTATGTTCCTACAATTATTATTGGATCTAATTGAGTTGCTAATCTTTTTGAGTTGCTAATCTTTAAAACATTACATCATTTATATATATATATATATATATATATATATATATATATATTGTAATTTTGTGCAAATAAAGTCATCTGAATCTCTCTCTCAGTGTATAATAAATGACAGAGAAATTAATTTTAAAATTACTGAGTGTTCTAAATTTTGCGATTCGTTTCATTTCTTACACAAGAATGGATGATCACATTACACCACACTATAGAAGGCTGCGTTGATTGAAGAGTAGAAGGAAGTACTATAAAAAATAGTACTTGTAAATAGTACTTAGTACTAGTACTTTACTATAGTAAATAGTACTTGTAGTAGTATTTATTGTTGTGTACTGCATATCGCCTTATTTTTGAGAGGAGAGGTCGACAATTAATATTTGGGGATAGGCCTGCAGACTCTTCTTACAGACGTTCATTCCAAGGTCACACGGAAACATGAATTCTTCCTTCAGATTCAAAACCAACAATTATTCCAAGTCATGTCTAATCAGTCCTTATTTGCTACGGCTTCAAGACTTAGGAATCTCTTACCATTGAATATTGTATTTTCAACGTGTTGTACAAAATTCAAATTAATACTTTTCAATTTATTGAATGGGGAGCAGTTATAATTGTTTCCAGGCTAATTCAATTTCGTGATATGAGTCGGTTTTATTCTTTGATGTTGCTGGGGGATGTTGTGCGTTGCTCCATCCCATATCACTTGAATGACATTCTATTAGTTATACTAATTATCTTTCAAATTTATATTACATTTCCATTTCATTTGAATGATTGTGTATTCATAATAAATATTAAGAGTTTTTGCTACAGCAGATTATTATATAATGTATCTGACAAGATTTTGATAAAAATTCGTATGTATTTTTTATAATAATGTATCTGTCACCATAGGCGATAAGCCTAGTGACAATCATGAATATCCATTTATCTAACTATCTACTCTCTTTCTTTCTCTCTCACACTCAATCTTTGTCTCTCATGCACACACGCAACTCTCGCTATCAAAAACAGTCATTCAAGCTTTAATTCTTTATAGATGAAAAAATTTAAGGGTCAAAACTTGACCCATTTTCCACTTGAAATTGTAATTTTTCACAATGAAAAATTCTTGAATTATAAAAATTTCATGAAAGTGTGTAATACTGTACGTAATTTTCATTTTCCTATCTATGGACATGTCCATAGATATATGCCAAGCACGTGGGATAAATCGATATACAGTACGTGCTTTCTTTTTACTTTCTTCACACACACACACACACACTCACACTTTTTCTCTCACTCTCTCTCTTTGTCTCTCACTCTCTCCTCTCTCATTAACAGAGTACCGTTCCATTTCGTTCACAGCCATGGAAAACAGAAGACACTATATCTAGACGATGTATACAGTATGAAAGCTACACAGCACTCCACATAGTGTGTTTACTGTATTACAGTAATTAGTTCCTTCACCGGACAAATTAAACAGACCTTAACTTGAACATCGAATTCCAAGGCCATTGACACCAGTGTCGGCAAATTTCAAACCAAGAATAACAGTTATCAACCATTATCTACCCAATTCCAATCAACAAACAATTTGCATTGCAATCGCATGATGGGAAATAAGTGATAGAAAAAATGATTTACTGGACAGGTCTGGGGGGGGGGGGGTGATCCGGGACAGATAATGAATCTGGAGCCCCGGGACAAGAAGTATATTGGGGGGCTCCTTGTATGACCTCCTTTTTTTGCAAATTCACCTAGGGGCACCGGAAGCAAAAAGTATAATTCGGGGCTCTTTGTATGACCTTCTTGCAAATTTGTCTAGGGCCCCGGGGCGAGAAGTATTTTTAAGGACCCCTACATAACCCTTTTTTATAGTTTAAGCCATGGCTGCCCCAACCTCGTAAACCTTTTCGAATAAAATAAAGGCACCTATTTTCAATCGACCTCAAGACTTGTTCAACTTGAAGGAGGCTTGAAAAGCTTTCATTCAAAAGGCTTTTTAAGTATCACTTGAGTCGAGGAAGCCTCGAGATGGATACATGAATAGTATGTCTAGTATTTGGGAATCCAACTTGAGAGGCTTGCTTAACTCAAGGGATGCTTGGAAAGCATTCATTCAAGACTATTCACGTCTCCCTTGAGTTAAGGTAACCTCAAGTTGAGTTCATAAATACGGGTCTAATAATTCAGTGTATGAAAATTGTTGAACAAAAATTATAGAAGGAAATCAATCACGAAGATGCAAGTTTTGGAACAGTACAAAAAAGTTTCCAACAAAACCAAGAATCAAACTTAGAACACACTGCCCTCAATTATTTAGTCAACAAAGTCAACCGTGACTGATGACTATTTTTTAAATTTATGTTTGCATCATTTTTTTAATTTATTCCTGTATTTCATTCATCAATTATTTGATTTGAATCGAATTATCTATACGCCATTCTGGAATGCTGTAAGACAGAAGCGGCGATTAATCTTACCCACTATATATACAGTGTTTCGCATAGAGTTACCAATACTCCCTGAACTTGTTGTAATCACTAAAATAATGAGAAAATTTAATAAAAATACACTGAGTTAAAGATTGTGGAAGTTAGCAACTAGCCCTATCAATTCACTCATTAGGAAATGTGTAGGAACTAAATTTCATTTGTAATTTGACTAGATTCCAAGAGAAATGGGTTGAAAAATCGAATAAAACAAGTTAAAAGTCAGTAACCACAGTAATTTTTAGACATTCAACCAAATATACCAAAACACTTATTTTCAAGTTTGAAATAAATTATCTGTGATGTTTTCCATGACGAAATACTTGATGAGCAATCTAATATCATAACTGACACTGTATTTCTATTAAAATATTATTTTCACTCACTTTTCTAAAGATGCTGGAGGGATGCATTTCACGGCTGACAAAGCTTCTCTTCAGAATTGAAATGCATCCAGCATATCCAATACAAGTGAGTGCAAATAATATTTTAATAGAAATACAATGTCAGTTATGATATTATATTGAAATAAATTAACTATTTTGCATAATTTTTTCTGACACAACTTAATTTAATTCTAAGCAAAAAATATTCAATAACTCAACAGTCTAAACTAAACGTTAGGTGTTAAACGCCGTAGCAGGTATTTGTTCAATCAGATAGAGATAAGCTGCGTTCTCGTAGGTCCTGTTTGTAAAGGTGACCGATTAGATTGGCCAGCAAAAAAGACACTGTTCTCTGCTGTGAAATCACTTCCCGGTGGTTCGGAACCAACCTAAAACTGTAGGTCCAACACATCAATCACCATCATCCAACTCATTACCCACGCACAGGTCTCAGACCTAGGTGGGCTTCATCCTCAAAAAAAATCTAGGATTTTACAGAATCAATGTATTAATCCACTTAAAAATAGCAAGCTGTAAAGCATGATTTACTTTATGCCGATTTAATCGAATTTGGGTGTGTTTTCGGCTTATTAAAATAATTAAATTTAAAACAGCCGAAGTGTGTTTTAGAATAGAAAAATTTATTTATTTTTCCTGTTTGAAGCCGAAGTCTGTTTTAGAATAGAATAATTTATTCATTTTTCCTGTTTAAAGCCTAATAAGGATTTTTTCATTTCAAGTCTAACCTCGAATAATAGAGTCTAATAATAGAAAATCCGGTATATTAATTTCTTCGTGCTCTTCACAGGCATAAAGTACATAATAATAAAAAAATGCGTTTTACCCACGCACAAATCTCGGACTCATTTGGGCATCATCAGCAATGAAAAAAAATAAATGCGTCTTTTAAAGTAGGTATTTTGATTCTATAGAGACGCACAACAGAAAATGTCAGCATTTAACCTATCAGCGCTATTGAACGGACGGGTTAGGTTGGGTTAGGTCAGGTTAGGTCACTCACTTATACTTGTACTTCTCTCTTTCTAACATTCACTCACTTAGTCCTTTTTCACTCGGTCACTCACTCATTCTCCCTCACTCACGCCCTCATTCGCTCTCTCTCACACAGACACAATCCATTGATTTTGGCATTGTCCTTCTATGAAGGCCACACAGAGCATGTAACCCAAACAAAGAAGCTAACTATATTATATCTACTGTAACATACAACTATTTATGAACTGTATATTATACCTATATAATATATACCTATGTTATACCTATAATTCACATACAAATACACACCGTATATGCCTTGAATATCCCTTCTATTCAAAGTTGTAGCCAACTTGAGTTATAAAATGAACAGGTAGGCTTGGCTTTGTACAGACAGAAACAACATTCCTACAGAAATTATCATCATCGAAAACTACTTCTCTCTGCTACAACTCTCCTTCACCTTTTCTTAAACCTGAACTTCACGTTGATCAAAAACCAAATTACATCTTTGTCTTTAGCTCAACTTTTCATCGCTTGTTTCACTCAAACTTCCTACAACTTTAAATACATTATAGATTATTCCTAAAAAATACTTAGACTCCAAGCAAATTGCCTAGATTATTCCTCGATTTCCCTCTTTCCTTCAACGCATTATTTGTTTTTTCTCCAACTTTTGCTCGTCTTCTCCTCATCCTCAAGGAAGAAGGAGTTAAAACTGATGAGAAGAGAATTTCAAGAAGAGGAAGACGAAGATGGGGATGAAGAGGAAGAAGAATAAGATGAATATACTGTAGTTGTAAAAGTTGCAAGAGAAAGAGGAATGACTAAAATAGAATGGAACTGATAGAATCATCAAAAAATAAAAAAAATTTAATTCTTGGATTTTATGTTCCATAACGATTTACGTTGTTAATCTGAACTTTATATGGTAAATTCAACGACTTGCAGTCAATTTTTAATTGAGAATAAATAATATTTTTACTCACGTAGGCCACACGTTTTCGAATCGAGGAGATTCATCTTCAAAGGCAATTTTTAATTGAGAGTAAAGGACTTTGAAGATGAATCTCCACGATTCGAAAACGTGTGGCCTACGTGAGTAAAAATATTATTTACTCTTGATTAAAAATTGACTGCAAATCGTTGAATTTACCATAAAAAGTTAATAAGGAATTTACTTCTAAAAAATTGTTGAACTTAATAAATGTCGCTGTAAACTCAATTGCTGATAGCATAACAGTGATCATTTGAGGTCACAGAATGTAATAAATTACGCCACAGCTATGAATCAAACTGAACGATACTAACACATTTAAAACAGCTAAATCTTTATAGTGTTGAGTTTCAAATGGAAATACAATGACTAAGCAATAGCAATTTCCTCTAACGGGAAGTTCTGTGCTACACCAGTTGCTCAGGTTATAACACTCAGTTCTTATCAAATGATTTGTTATTGTTACAAGTTTTACAGTTTGTTAACGGCTCTTCAATTATTAAAAATCGTTCTCGAGAAAGTATTAAAACAAACTTATTTGAATGAATACAGATAAATTATTATGTCAAAATTTATTCAAATGAGTACACATGAAACTCTGTGTAACGAAATTGATTATGAAGGCAAAAATTCGTACAAAAGAATTTGTCAATGAGGGATCGTCTTGCCAAGATATCAATGTTAGGGGATACCATAACAATTCTAAATCCATAAAATTCGCAATTTGAGAGTTCGTTATAAAGAAGTTGTATTTGAAAATATTTTCAAATAATGCTGCCCCAGACTCTTTAACACAAACCATTTCTAAACTGATATAAGCCTTTAAAAAGAACTCAACTGATTCAAGTTCTAGGATTGAACTATTTCAGAGTTTAATATTGAAGTATGCTAACATTAGTATTCAAGTATTTGGGATTAAAACTTTTAAATTGTTACAGATGACAACAGATAGACATCGAAAATGTTTCCTTGGCATGTGAAAATACAGGAAGAGGTGAAAAGGTATCCTGACTTGAAAATTGAAGATGTCCAGATAATAAGACAGTGGATGAAATCTCAGCCCCATTTACCAACAATTGATGGTGAAAGAAATTTTTAAAAATTTTAATTATTATTTATTTCACGAATTATCATTAATAAAATATGATTTTAACATGAAAAATGCTTGAATGGAAAATCCATTAAAAAAACTAGCGTTATACGTAATCCGATTAAAAAAACTGGGCGTTATCCCAGTAAACATAATTCATTCAATTTTTAACGAATAACACTGATGTTGATTTAATCTCTTTGATAATTAATACTTTAACAAATAAGCTACGGTACTTTAGATTCATCTGTTACATCATTTTAAATCTCAATGAATGAATAATGAATACTACTGATGTTGTCTAAGTCACTTTTATTATTAATGCACAAGATCTCAATCTCAATTAAACTATAAAATACAGAGTAGCTCAATATGATATACCCTTCTTAGACGAATACTATTGGTTTATAGAGTGGAAGCCTCTCATAGGACGAACTCCACGTTGGAGGCCTGTCATTGGCTGATACTAGACACGCCCTTTAGTAACAAGAAATATCCTACCAATACCAAACAACAAAGTAAAAAATTTAAAAACAGGTGACCAAACAAGCAGACACAAATGAACAATATAATAAATAATGAAGGCCAATAACTCAATCAAGGTATGGTCTAGAACCATAAAAATATAAATAAGTAACATAAATGGTATCCTATTAACAAACGAAAAATTAACCGATAACAATCCTGTTATATTTAAAAATTAAAGATTGACATTTTAGTCAAATGAGTGACATTATAAGGTATGTGGTGTTTAATTGTTTACTACTTGTTTATCATTGTTATTTTTTGTTCGTCGGTTAATTCTTGTTATACCGTACCAGGTATAGCTACGATAATTATGATTATGGGCTTGACTAGTACCAACCAATGACAGGCCTCCAAAGACCTATGAGAGGCTCTGTCTATAAACCAATATTATTCTTCTAAGAAGGTTATGAAAGGGTGATAAACGGGTATAAAAAGGTACAGAGTCATAACTTACTCTGTATTGTAGTTTCAGTTTGAAATTGGGAAAGACGTGTCAGTTAGAGCTTTAATAATGAAAGTGTTTGAGACGACTTCAGTATTATTCATTATGGATATTTACAACAATATCGCCATCACCAATACTAAAAGAATAGTCAATTTATATTTAAACAAAATGTGTTGCACTCCCAAATTTTCCAGATGAAGCAATTGGACAATTCATTTATGCCTGCTATTTCAATCTTGAACAAACGAAAAGAACAATAGAAACATGCTACACCTACAAATCATCTATGCCAGAATTCTCGAAAAATTGGGATATGACATCACCCAGTGTGGCAGACGTTGGAGAAAATTTGTAAGTTAAAAATTTACGAATTCAGTGATTTGTAAGTAGTTTGAGAGAAAATTATAATATTTCCTCCTTTGTAAACAGCGACCTTGGAATACAGTACCATACCATCAAAGCTCGTTATATATGTGATGTTCGTATGTACGTCCAGGCAATATCTTTTCGAAAGAAAGATTGTATATAGCTTGTGTTAAAGCTTGGTATATAGCTTCAGTTTAGTCAAAGTAAGATCGCTATTGATTATGGACTGTGGGAATCAAATACTGTACAAATGATTGCCCAATTCAATTGAATCGGATATCTAGAATGTGACGTAAACTATAATATAAACCAGAGGTTCTTCCATAGCCCTTTTTCCAGTTCTTCTCCTTTTTCTTTCTTCTTCACATTCTTCTCTTTCTTCTGCTCCTTTTTCTTCTCCACCACCTTCATCATATTCTCTTCTCCTTTTCTTTCTCATTTCTTTCTTTTCTTCTTCTCTTTTCTCTCCTCATTAAAGTTTTCTTCTCATTCTTCTTTTTTCTTCCCTTTATCTTTTATTTCTTCTACTCCTCCTCCTCTTTCAAAAACTCCTCCAGGAAAAAATTCACGTTACATTCAACTACTGTATCAAGTACAGTACTGTATTTATTGCCATGCTCCACTGTTACACTTCAATCACTTTTGTCACATGGAGCGAGAGTTTACCTTGACAGAGGACATCATGGAGACGCTTATATAATACTATTAATAATAAGCATATGGCTTTTATTGGTGTGGAGAGCCTTACGGGTAGTTCCAACTCCTGTTTAGGCCGTGCTATGGGAAACATGGTGAACTTACTATTTTCAGTTGGTTCCGAATCACATTAACTAATTATTTAAAAAATTAATTAATTTTTTATTTTTGATTAATCTACAAATGTATTATTTAATTTCAGGCACATAGTTCTACTACCAGGTCTCGACAATAATGGTAACCAAGTAATCCTATGCAAGTTGGACAATATGCCTGCGTCCCAATATGTATTCAGCGAATGCATCAAATGGATTATGATGACAGTGTTCCTGTGTCAACTGGAAAACGGGATAAGGCCCGGCTTTACGATCGTTTACGACGCTGACGGGTTCGGAATGACACACCTCTTCAAAAATCCTCTCAACCAAGTCAAAAACTATATTGCTTTCGGACAGGTAAGCAAATTTTGCCAACGGTCTAGGTCTAGGATAATTTCATCTAAGACTAATAAAATTCAAATAAAATATAATAGCTCGAATCTAAAATAATTTTGAAAACACTCGATATAGTAATACAAAAGAACACCAATTATCCGAAATCCGATAATTCGAAAAATTAAGTTGGTAACAGCTTACTTTGACGCATATTCAGCAAGTAATGACTTTCATTGAAATAAAATACAACTAATTTAACGTACATACGCTAAATAGATACATACTTCATACTTCATACGTACATAATCTAATAGAGTTGCCTTTTCATTTAACTTTCAAATTTATTTTTAATGGCCATTTAAAAATCATTACATAATCTATAATACAGTATGAGTATACTTATAAATAAAACATATTCTATATGGTATTTTAGCATTTAAATAATATTAGTACAAACATAACCATAATATTCATGTATCTTTACAGTTTTTTATTATTCTTGGCAATACTGTTGAAGCTATTTAAATTTTTGGCAGCTTAAGTGATGTTGATTTATTGCCAATTCAAGACAACTGTAATAATAAAAAATATAATAACAAATAGAATATAATTAATACTGATGATAGTTTAATAATATTTGGGGCGCGACTAGCATAAGCAAAGCTTGTGTGCTAGCCTTGATATAATAGAAATACTTGTAGTACCTACTTGTATTAATAATAAGCTCTTTTTCAAATACACCATTTAAAAAAAAAAAAAAATCAAATTATTATCATTGTCCGAATGGGGTCTGATCCCAAATGATTGGGATAATTGGAGTTCTACGTAAAGCCACAATCCAGTGCTCTAAAAAAAACCTTGCAATTGACAAAACATCATCCGTTTTCAATTCATTTTGTTTTAGAAGTATTAGTTGTTATAGTTCTATTTCCACTTTCCCCGTAGTAATAATAATAGTCTTAATTTCAAAATGTATCATTAATTTTATTTATGTGCTTCATCTTTACTGAACATACAATTAAACGTAAAGAAACAACATGCTTCAAGCCCAAAACAGTTTTTATCAAATATTAAAACATTTAAACATGAGTTCAAATATTTGTAGTTCAGTATTTTAGTTCCAAATAAAATGTTCACTTGAAAAATGTTCAATTTCATATTAATTGGTTAATAATAATACGCGTATGGCTTTTAATGGTGGGGAGACCCTTACGGGTAGTTCCACCTCGCCGTTTGTGCCATGTTACGGGGAACATGGTGGACCTACTATTTTAGGTTAATTTTAATAATATTGATTAGGTTTTTTTTTTTTGAAGATGAAGCCCACATGGGTCTAAGACCTGTGCGTGGGTAATGAGTTGGATGATGGTGAGTGATTAGCTGGACCTACTGTTTTAGGTGGGTTCCGAATCTCCGGGAAGTAATTTTACAGCCGATAACAGTGTATTTTTGGCTGGCCAATGTAATCGGTCACCCTTACAAAGAGTACTCAGGAAAACGCAGCTTATCTCTATCTGATTAAACAAATACCTACTACGAATCACGGCTATCACTTTCCGAGCAGTTTTATATTCTTATTGATTTATAAGTTGAATATAATTATTTGATGATAATTGTAAAATCGTTTCCCTATCGTACACGAATTACCAACATTATTTTGTTTCCAATAGAATGCTTCCAACATAAGAGTAACTGGGATAAGGTTCATCAATTCAAGTATTGTCATAAAAAAGCTTATAAGCTGGTTAAGGCCGTTCTTGAATCAAGAAGTTATGAAAATGGTAAGTAGAAATAAATTATTATTATTTTTGAAACAGGTTTATAATTTACCGTATGTTTGCTTCACTTTCACTTGTATTCTGCATATTCTTGTGCGTTAAATAGAATAATAATGCTTCTAACATGAGAAAATGTCACATCAAAAATTGGTAAATAGAAGCGGGTAATTAAAATTTAGCAATTTCAGTAACTACAAGTACATTATTTAAATACGTAAAGATTCTCAAGCTTCATAGATTTCAATCTTTAATTCGAATGAAATTAATTAGCTAATGGCCAGAAAAGTAGAGAAACCTTCGATATTTTTAAAAGATAAAAATATTAATGTATAGTAATACAGTATATTAGGCACGTGTTGTGTATTAATCAAGGATTAGTGTATTAATGTCAAGGATTGTGAATCAATTTAAACAAGGAGAAACTAGTAAGATTCTCTTGGTAGAATAACTTCAATTTACAATAAATTTAGGCTAGAAGAACTAACAAGGTCGAACAAAACAGAATTCATTTGTGAAGAAATTTTCTGCTATATTTCATGAATAATGTTATTCTACCAGTATGTTGAAAACGTAAAAGTTTATTATAACTTGCTCTTAAATAAAATCATCTGCATAATAAGAGTCTGCTTTTTTGAAAGAAATATGTATAAATTTCAAATAGCACCCAGAGAATTTTTAAATTTTATGAGCCACTAAAATATTTATATATTTATATTTATATGGAACAATCCATCTTTTTTTTAATGTGGATTTACAAATAGTATTATTCACATGCATCAATCTTCTTCAAACCCCTTTTTATTTTGAAGCCCACATAGGTCTGAGACCTATGCGTGGGTAATGAGTTGGATGATTACGATTAATGAGTTGGACCTACAGTTTTAGGTGGGTTCCGAACCACCGGGAAAGGAAGTGAACTCCTTTTAAAAATGTTTTATGGATTGACAATGCATGAATATTCAATAGATAAATAAAAATTGTCACTGTTCAATTATTACATTTTAATAATCTATTCATGAAAAAATTAAATATTGTTTTATAAATTTTACAGTTAAGCGTACATACAACGGCTGATGAATATTTCAAGGACATTCCAAAAGAAATTGTGCCATCAGATTATGGTGGCGATGGACCGTCACTAGAAGAATTGACAAGTAAGTTTTTTGAATGAAAATTAAAGATGCATAATTAGTTAATTTAGATAAAAAATTCAAAAATGATAGCAAAATGTTTTTTATTAAAATATACAATAATATAATTATTTATCCGACAAATAATTACCATAATTTGATCATTTGATCAATTTGATCAAAGCATCAAAAATTCAATGTGGAACAATACAAGATGGAGCTATAGTCTCGGTAAACCTAAGATTGCAGTATACAGTCTTATGGCAATGCTATATGATATGGGAATATGAGCGCCTGTTGCCAACCGACTCCCAGCAAGAAGGAGGTTCTCAATTCGATCTGCTTTTTTTAATGTTTGTACATCAATTACTCGAGCATTATTGAACCGATTTCGATACATTTTTTTACGTTTCGTTCTGTCGATCACATGCTGTTGGCAGCACTGTACTCGTAATACTGCAAACTAAGGTTTTAACTGATTAGGTAATGCAATAATATCTATAAAGTATGACTTTGTTCTTTATAAACGGCTGGAAACCAACTCCAAACAAGATTCTAGACTTTTGATACTTAGTAGATAGCTTCCTCATAGTCAAAGTGAGATCGCTATTGATTTTGAAGTTTGGGCCCGAATATAAAAATTATTATTTCGTGAAACAGTTCGCTACTATAGCATCTACTAGGTTAGTTTAGGCTAGTAAAAATCGAAACATTGCACAGCTCGCTCATTTTGAATACAGAAAAAACTGAAGAATATTACGATGGGGGCTGCTTAGCCCACTTTATTTTTACGCTATAAGCGTTAAAGTTTTTATTTTTGATTGTGTTGAAATCTTTTTCATATTTTAAATAATCTAATTGAAAAGAACAAAGAGAAATATTGAGACGAAAAATTATGAGATGAACAATAAAGAAGAAACTAAATGCCTTTTCAAGAATTGACGATGTGCATTTTCTGTGATTCGAGAAGCACATGATATTTATAGAAATCAAAGAAGTTAAATGGTGCATGTGCCTGTCAGCAAAACTTTATTTGGTGTCCCTAGACATTTCAATCCTAGTAAGGCGACCTCCCATCAACGTGTACCTTTCTAAAACGAATTTCTTGCCTGATTTCTGTTATTTTTTCATGATTGATCATTTTTCTTTAATTTTTCAGAAAGTCAGCGAGAAAAAATGCTTAAAATTCGAGACTTATTGATGGAACAAGAGAAAATGTGTTGCGACGAGTCAAAACGAATCAACGGTAAAAATAAAAATAAAAACAAGGACGACGGCGATAACGAAAGAACGCAAGAAGAGGAGGAGAAAACAAAAAAGAACAGCGTTGAAAACGGAATCGGCAAAATAGAATCATCTTCGTTCGCTGGTCTAACCTTGGATTGAGAAACCAGTTTTAATAATATTTAAGCTGAGATCAGGTTCAGGTCGAGCTTGCTTATTATATCTCACAGCTGTGACTTGACATGCAAATAGGAAGCTATTAAACCAAGAAGGAAGTCTTGAAAATGAAGTAGTCAACACACATTGTCTTCAGAGTCTGAACTGAGAATACTATAAGGAAGATAGACAAACTAAGAAGTTAAGCAGCTCTCAAATATACAGGAAATTAAAATACATGCATATTTTATCCTTCAAGGACACTGTCCATTCAAAAATGTAGAAACTTTATTCAATAAATACAATTTGTTGAACAAATTTTAAAAAAGAAAATGAATATACTTGGTTGTAAATACTGAATGTCTATTCAGTAGGAAATTGAAATACAAGCATTCCTACAAAAAACCTTCAAGGAAACCCTGTTCCAAAATAAAATGTGGAAAATTTTATTCAAAATATAAATTGTCAAATTTTCAAAGTAAAATTTTGAATTCAATCTTTAGTTGAATTTAAAGAAAGGGAAATGGAAATACAGTATATGTTTCTACAGTAGGAAATTGAAATACATCCAATCTTATTAAATCCTTGAAGTAAGATGTATGAGAAATTTCATTCAACAAATAAGAATTGTCAAACAAATTTTAAAGTAGAAAAGAAATGTTTTAACAGGGGGGAATTGAAATGCACGCCAACCTATTGAATCTTTAAAGGGAATTCCATTTAAAAATAGAATGTATGAAAAGCCTTTATTCAATAAAAATGAAAATCGTCTCAACAAATTTAAAGAAGGAAATGAAAATCCATGTTTTTTAGGTACTGCTATTGATATTTTCATGTGATATTGTGACAACTTTATTCTAACGAACTTTTATTGATGCCTTGAATAGAACTGCGATTGAAAGAAACAGTAAATATGAAAATAAAATCAATAGAATTGTTATAAAATTCGGAAAAATTATCAATTAATCTATAGAATGTGAATAATGTATTGTGGAACATGTGATAATGAATTTTGTGTATTGTAATATAACATTCATAATGTGATGCACTCTGTTTGAAAATATGTTAAAAAAATTAAAATATAAAAATGGATGAATTTTTATGAAATTAATAGAAGAATAATTAAACTGTACAAGTTCATTGTGATATTCCTATTTAATACTTCAAAAATAATTTTGTTTAAAATAATGTATGTGCAAATTTAATTAACAAAAAATATAATTTTGAAATAGAAAAGTTTTATTCAAGTTTTGTTGCTCATTGAAGTCATGTTTGAAAAACTGTATTGTGATATATTCCGATCAAATCTTTTGAGACCTCAATCAGAAGAAAAAATTACAGGTGTAATTGTCTGTTTTGATTATGTTAGGATGATTTATTGTTTCGGAAGCACGATTAAAAGAAAATGTCTACCGATATAGTTTAATAAGATTCATAGAGTATGGTGTTAACATGACTATTAGAAGAATTAAGAGATATCTAAAGAATCGTTTATAAATGATAGGAATTTTCACAAATTTACACTTTCCAAGAGGAGGTCAAACTAAACTCTGTTAAAAAAATTAATCAATAAAGTTTGATTTTGATCAAAAATATGTATTATTTTTGATTTTGCAATTTTTATTTGATGATTGTATCATTAACTACAGTATGAGTAATTGATATTCAGTTCCAATCTTTAGTATTTATGAATTTATCTTCAAACATACATTCCATTATTATTTATTTGATAATTATTATTATTATTATTATTATTGTGTACTATTACAATATCAAGATAGTGAGAAATTTTGTGATATTATGAGTGACATATCTACATCATGATTGCACGTCAATTATGTTACAAATGTGTGTTATGTCAAAAATAAACATCCTAATGTTGAGTTATCAAATACTGAACAGTATTTGAAAAATTATTGAAGTCCGAATCTCAACCTATACCTGTGGAGAGTATTCCCTAAGATAGAGAAGAATCAATCAACTAATTCTTGGCAGAATTTATTTTGTTGTCTCTGAGCCGCTAACACAGCGCTCAGGGCGGTTGTACAAAGAACTACTGTAGTATTCATATAACTTGGCAGCGTGTAGAAGATGGGAGGACTTGCTACATCTGAACCCAACTGCTGCCAAGTAAAACTTCTAAATATGAAAACTTCAGTATTCATTCTTCATATGACTAGAACATCTCACAGCATAGACTAGTAGTATTAGCACAGAATAGATGCTTCATCAGCGATTTTTTTTAGAAATTGTAGATAATAGTCAGTGGCATGTCTATGGGGTATCAGAGGTACAGACCCCCCTCCCCCCGCCCCCCCCCAAGACAAAGTAAATTTTGGAATTTTAACAAACCTTGATTATTTTACAAAAGTCAAGAAAATGTCTGGATTTTTAAAAATGTGGGTTTAGAGGATCACAAAAATTTCGAGTACCCTCGAATCCCCTCTCATGAAACAGTTTTTCAAGTACCATTTACAGTACCTCAAATCAGTTGAAGTAGGGAATAAAAAATAGCACAGTGATAATAGTTTCAAGTAGGCCTGATTCAAATATTTCAGTTAAACAATGAAATTGTAGATCTACCATTGATTGACAATGATGCAAAAGCTAGATAAATGGATGAATTCATGTTTAGAATCGTTTGAAATGTGGCTTTAGAAGGATTACTTTTTTAACTTTACGGGGAAGTAGCCCCGAACACCCCTAAATTAATCATAGCCTATATTATATTCATGAATTGTCAAATGCTTCTTCCCACTTTACCTTTAATTAACCATTTATAAGTAGCTAGAGTAATTTATAAGTACCATCCGCACTACAATATATGACTTCCCCCTTCACCCAATCACAATATATTCAACATCGAGCTACGCCACTACTAGTAGAAACTTCAATGACAACTTCAATGAAACTTCATTTTGGCCCTGAGGCTGGAACGTTTGGAGTTTGGAGACCCCTGCTACAGAGCAAGCAGATTCATAGAGTGTTCAGGTTAGTATTAGCGTTTTGTTAACATAGTTTTGCCCGAACTCTTCAATATTTGATCAACCAAATACGTTGACTATCTGAACTATGTAGTATGTTTAGATAACACAAAAGTTTGAAAGTTATTTTTTTTAATTGCTGATGATGCCCACATAAGTCTGAGACTGGTGCGTGGGTGATGAGGTGAATGATTACACTTAAATGCCTGACGGTGGAGCGGGATTCGAACCCACGAAGTGAACTTCTTTTATTAAATTCTTAGTCACGCGATCCTTCCCCCAAAATAGAACAGTATTCCCTAAACAACTAATGGATTGATTTAGGACACCGCAACGCCGTTTTTAATGAGAAATGGCTATGGAGTGTAATAGCTATATTTCAGAATAGAAAATAATCGTCCAACATTCAAAGACTGCTTATGGATAATGTCATAAATAATGGTAGGTAATCAATAAAATGAGAATTTAGTCAGAAAAAATACATTTGAGTAAATATTATATGATAACTATTTGTAGTGTGTGTATATACTAATATTATATATATATACATACATCCCAGGATAAATAAATAAATTTTTATTTCCTTCCTTCAAAACTCAAAATAACCAAGAATTACATGCGTATAAAATATTAACTACAAAACAAAAAAAAAAAAAAACTACACAGATATCTAGAAAGAGTAAGAAGTATATGGAAATTAACCTACTCAACTATGGTAACCCATGTACTAGAGTAGGTGTAAGCAAAATTTGGGTGAGAGTGCAAATATCTTGGGTAAGTGAGCTCACATATTATTTGAAATAATGTTCTCTATGCGATGTCTTCCTGTATTTATTATCCATTTTTGAACCAGTGATTTGAATTTTCTTGGGTGTGTTATGTCCTTAATATTTACGGGAAGCAGATTGTGAAATTTTGGTGCTAGGTGGTTGAAGTGTCTCTAATATAGTGCTTTCCTAGCAACACTAGTTAGAAGAGTTTCTATTCCTTGTGTCGTGGCTATGGTTCCTATGTTGGAAGTTTTCTGTATTTTTGTGAAGTCTGCAAATTATTTCCTGGGAGTAAAGTTGTCTTGCATCCAGCACACCGAATTCATTGAAAAGCTGGTCTGACGGATAGCGTGGAGGCTTTTTGTTGATGACTTTTATGATCAATTTTTGAACCTTTAAAAGTGGGTCAAGATGCACATAGCTTGTTCCACCCCATCCTACAATCCCATAGGTCAGAAGTGACTGTACCAAGGAATAGTAGACCATCATTATGCACTTCTCATCAATTAATGTCCTCAACATTTTGAACTTGTAGATTGTTCTCCTCAGCTTCTTGCATAGATTATCTATATGGTGGTCCCAGCGCAGAAAAGAGTCCAGTGTAACTCCAAGATATTTAATTTTCTGCTTTTTGTGAATAATGTATGAATTGCAGTTTGAAATGTTGACTGTCAAAAGATTTTCTGTGGGCTGGCCATGCTGTGTAGCTGAAAAAGCTAAAAAATGTGTTTTCTCATAGTTTAAGGTTAGCAGATTCTGATTTAGCCAATGTGAAACCTTCTGCAATCCCATTTCAGCCTTTTTCCATGTTATATTCCATGTTGGTCCAGAAAACAAGAGAACAGTGTCGTCAGCAAAAGTGGTGATATTTCCTTTGATTTCCATACTGCACAATGGATTTATGTAAATCAGAAATAGTATTGGACCCAGAACAGTTCCTTGGGGTACTCCATATTCTACTTTCACCTTACTGCTTGTTTGCCCATTAACTCTGACACACTGCGTCCGGTTAGATAAATAACTTTTGAATAGGTCCCATGCCACTCCTCTAATTCCATATCTGTAGAGTCTCTTTAACAGAACATTGAAAGCTTTTTTCAGATCCAAAAATATTGCCAAAGGTTTCTCCTCAGAGTTAATTTTTTCTGTTATTTGTGATATAACATTGTGGATAGCATCATTTGTACTGCAGTTTGATCTAAAGCCATATTGATTAGGTGATAAAACATTGTTCTTTTCAAGAAAGCTAATAAGTCTTGTTTTAACACATTTCTCAAAAATTTTAGAAAGAATATTTAATAGTGATATTGGCCTATAACAGTTCAAGTCTTTCTTATCTCCTGTTTTGAAAATTGGACAAATAACTGCCTCCTTCAAACACTGAGGAAAAACACCTTCTCCGAGAATTCTGTTGGCAATCAGTATCAATGGTCTAGCAAGAACTGCACTATTTCGTTTGAAAATCTCTGGTCTGAGGTTATCTGGGCCTGGTGCACTATCTGATTTGAGACCATTGATTATTTTAATCATTTCTTCATCATCTACTGGTGTAAAAAATATTGATTGGCAGACTCTATCATTGGTGACTATAGGTTCATCTGCATGATGTTGGTTATTGAATATATTTTGTGCCAGCTCAGATCCAATGTTTTTGAAGAATTTGTTGAAAGAGCTAGCCATGTCTTCATCATCCTCTCCCAATTTCAATTCTCTTCCTTGTACATTCAGTTGTTTAATTTGTCTTTTTGGTCGCTGAACTTCAGTTATTTCTTGTATCACTCTCCATGTTTGTTTTGAGTCTTTTGAATCTTTAAGCATGTGTGAGAAATATTGTTTTTTTGCTTCATCTATGACTTTAGTTAATAGGTTTCTGAAACGTCTATAATATTTGCAAAGTTGTACATTCACCATATTATTTTTACATTGTCTGTGTAATTTATCTCTTCTCCTTATAGATGTTATTATTCCCAATGTTATCCACGGCTTGATTCTCTTTTTTCATGTGGAATTCTGTATGCTTTTTATTGTTTTATTATTGTTACAAACTCCTTTAATGCGCTTTCAGTATTGTCCTGCAAGTAGACAGAGCACCACGTTTCCTCCATCAGCAATGAAGAAAACTTATCCTGATCAAAAATTTCTTTGTACTGCCTCATGTTTACGTTATTTGTAACTTCAATACTGCTTTTTATTCCTAGAATGGTTATGTAGTGGTCTGTTATCGAGTTTTGAAATACTATTGGCATAAAATCTTTTTTGAAGTTCACCAATATGTGATCCAGACATGAGGCAGTATTGTTGTTGACATGAGTAGGCTGTTTGATGCAGTGAACAAAACCATATTCGCTGAGCAAGTTCTCATACTCATCCAGATGTCGATGCTTATTTGGTTCTATGGTGTTTATGTTGTAATCTCCTACAACTACATGAAGATGTCTATTTGTTTCTTCAAAAAGTTCTCTCAGACTATCAATGAATTCTGTCAAATCTGCATTGGAAGGTGACCTATATATTGCAGTAACAACAAATGTGCTTCCTTCTGTTTCGAGGTGGAGACTTAAACAATTGGCATGTCGAATTTCCGGCTCCTTGACATCAACGCTAATTTTGGATTTGATGTATACAATTACTCCATCATTCTGCAGCAGATTTTTCTCTGTTGCATATAAATTGTAATTTCCTATTATCCTTGGAATTGTGCCACAAGAAATCCAGCATTCTGTTAAAACAATTACATCAAAATCACCCTGCAAGTCAATTGGATCAGAAATTCGTCAATATTCTTGTTGTAGCTTCTGATATTAATTCCGACAAACTATACCTTTCCTATAATAACTTCCCTATTGCTGTTGTAGAGTAATCATTAATTCGCGCACATTTCTGTAAATCGTAGTTTCATTGAATTAAGTATGATGGCTTCTGCAAGATAGCTTCCCATGTAGTACCGACAACAAATCTAGACACCACTGAAATGGATACTGGCTACATCAAGTCTGTGGTATTGTTGAGTTTACTACTGCTTTGTTAACAAGTCGTTTTCTCAAGAGCAGAAAATTCATGCATTCAGTACTGAGCGAGGCATCATTAGCATTTGTTTTCAAGTAATTTGTGTATAATGTACTAATAAAGATCAATGTTTGTGAACATATTTGGCTTACTTTCTTTACCATTCGATTGCCTTATGATGTGAGTGATATATAATATTTATAGTATTAATATTCT
Organism: Conomelus anceps; assembly: GCA_948455865.1. NCBI lineage: Eukaryota > Metazoa > Arthropoda > Insecta > Hemiptera > Delphacidae > Conomelus > Conomelus anceps. The sequence continues at coordinate 137,985,050 of OX418216.1, read as the reverse complement.
CTGTATAATATTTTAAAAAGTACCAATGTATTGATGCTTGGCTTTGATGCATTTGTTGATTCAAGAACCTAAGGAGATTTGAGAAGGGTTTCTGACCCTTCAGTATTTCATATTTATTTTCATTTACGAATTTCATGAAAAATGGAGCGAATTTAGTGTGGTTTTTAATAAAACTCTTATACAGAAAACTATGGAGAAATTTCCTACCATTCACAAATAAATGGCTTGGGAAGAGTTCCAATCAAGATTTATAATAAGGTTTTTGTTTGTATTCTAGTCATGGAGCTATAATAAAGTGGAGGGAACATCAAGTCAGAAAAGTGTAGCCGACGATCTTGAGTGGCTATCAGGCGACTTTACTCCACTATAGATATATAGCAATGTCGGTGTAGTTGTTATATATGTTTACGAACTCTAAAGCCGCGTCTCCACCAACCGAACATGTCTGCCAAACATTGTTGGCTAATAAAAAAAAACGGACAAACATTAAACATATGGGTCACCGAACATGTTCGTGAGTTCAATTGAAATGTTCGGTCTGTGAGCGAACAGTGAGGACCAACAACACGTTCCCAGCACACCGATCATAATGTTCGAGAAGGCGTCCCCACCAAACCAACTCCAAAAAATGTTTGGCGACATCAGCTGATTCCAGCAAACACTGTTCGCCGAGCATAATTGGTTGGTGGAGACGCGGCTTATGATGACTATCTTTGAAGATGGCCGCCAATCTACACTTCTTTGTAGGTTAAAGCCATAAATTAGTGTTAAAGTGGTCAATACGACTGTTAAATTTTGATAATTTTTTCAAAAAATCATTTTGAGAACAATTCGTTTTCCACAGATAAGCGAAGTTCAAACATTTGAATTGACATAAGATAGGAATATTGTAAAAGTGATCTACTTGGAAATTTTCGGTAATATAGCTGCGAATGACGTCATATCCTAAGCAGGAGTGCCTTGCTTGCTTTTATTTCCGGTTACACTTTTTAACATTGTCGGTCAACAATATAATTTTTTAATTTTTATTAACTTATTAAATAACTTAAGTCTTAAGACATCTGACTATGACTCATTATTATTATTATAGCTGTAAAGGAGAGTGTTGTATGTTATTGACAGATATACATACCATTTTGGTATATAACTGTTTCTCTTTTCTTCTTCACTGTATAGTGAAGCTAGTAGTTTAAGAATTGACATGTCACCAATCATTTGAGTGAAACTCAGAATATTTGATGTAATGTGACAAATTTAAAAAAATAAAAAAATAAAAATATACTCCCTCCACATTCTTTTACCTCCATGATTATAGTGGAATTAAACTATTATAATAAAAGAAAGGTTTGCTAGTTTATGTGTTTACATGTTCTTTTGTCAAGCACTTGGGATTATCTTTTTTCTTATCTCCAAATACCACTCAATCATCACTGGCTCTCGAAAACCTCATAGTCAAAAAGTTGAAATTTTGTGCGCATGCGACCTGGACGCATGTTAAGAACAGATTTTGAAAAATTCCCAAGAATATGCCCAAAATTGAAGTTTTTCGAACACTAAGTTATTATTTTTTAGCTTTAGATAACTTACTTTGTCAATGAGAAAATTGAAATTGAGTATAAATCTTTCGATGGGGACTTCCATGTGAGCTGTGAAAGAAGTTTTCAAAAACTCTCCAAAATACGTCCAAAATAGACGATTTTCAAAACCTCAGAATTCCTTAAAGTTTCTCAAGAACCATGAGGCCGAAAAAGTTGGAATTTGGAACATAAGTTCCAATTAATCCTCCTTCCTAGACACGTGCTGGTAAAGGATTTCAAAATATTTTTTAAAATATGCCCAAAACTAACAATTTTCTAATATTTAGCCTATAAGTTTCGTATCCTAGTTTATTTCAGACTCTAAATGAGTATCAAGTGAAGCTTTCAAAAAATTTCCTCAGCAGGCGCAGAAATTAAATTTTAAAATTGGGTGCAATATTGGATGGCTAATGCGAGCAAAGCGAGCCCCACTGGGTAGAAAACTATAACATGTAGAAATAAGTTGATCAAATCAATTAAATCTGTTCCACAACTGCAATGATAATAATAAATAGATTTAGGTTGTGTGCTTACTTGTTGTTTCATCGAGGACCTTTGTGGGCAGCTTGGAGAGCACTTCCAGTGCAAGGGCGGGACAGCCGGCCTTGAAATGCGCATGCGCAGTGGTAAAGTACAGCTGACGTTCCAATGGAGTAATTGAGTCTTCTAGCAGCAACTGCCCACAAAAAATATAAAAAATAGAATATTGGATAGCAGGTTTTTAATTCAAAAAAATAATGAAATGAATCTTTGAAAATAAGAAAATCAATTAAAAACCTTTCCTAGTATGTACAGACATATTTAGGGCTATTTTAAAAAAAGGACCAGATTTCAAACATTTATTCTTTTGAAACTACAAAAGATAGAAACATAATCTAATTAGTTTAGTTAATTCTTTCTCATTAATTTAAGTATAAATGTTCTGTAAACTGTATATTTTGTAAATTATATGCAATAGGTTTTTCAAGAACTTGAATTTAAATAGGCCTACATCAATCATCAATCAAAGACTTCATTTTCCATTAACAAGGTTTTCCTAACCATTTTCACAATAAAAGATTCACGAGATTCGACAATACCTTGAAAACATTTCCTCGGTGCTGAATAGGATACGCATCTGAAGATCACACAAAATCGTTAAAATTCTCTCGACTGCCAGCGGGTGAACGGTTAAATAACTACAGTGAAAAATACATATTAAAAACATGAAAGATATGGGGAAAATTGTTTGAATCGCTCTTTCATCCAGTACTTGTTTCATTCTTGTAAATGAAATACTTTTGGGAAAGTCACATCAAATCACTCTTAAAAAGGGTTTCCAGAGATATTTTTATGTTGAGTGCTCAATTGTGTAGATCTCAGTCTGCACTACTTACTGTAGTAACATTTGAAAATTAATTTTCATTTATTCAAGTACATTCGATCCTTTTCCATACTTTATTATTCAATTAATGCTGACCTGTCGATCGGAATTGGATGTTTTTGTATCAGCTCCGTAGCTGAATCCGGACAGCACCACTGTGTGCTTCTTCTTGTCCTGGTAGGACGACGCCAAATACTGTCTGATTAGCAGAGGATGCGTACGTAAGTAAACGTAGAAATTGAACACGTTCGGATTCGCTAAAACAAGAAACACAAACAAACATCGAATAAAATACAAAAAACAAACATTCAACATAAATTACTGACGAAATACTTTTTTAGTGAATGTGAAAACTTGCTATATGTGTGTGATGGCCATTTCGCATTTTTGTGATGCTTTTTCAGCCCACAGATGAAAGCCTCTGCTATTGCAGTGGGAAGCCTGAAGCCGTGTCTGTAGAAGCCATCTCACCCATGTTGTGATTGCCATGACACACATATAAGTGTTCACATTCACTACAAATGTGATCATTGACGTTTAAATATGCAAGATAAAAATAAATATGGAACTTAACAAAAAAAAAAAAAAACAGAAAAAACTGATAGAACAGAAAATGATAAAACAGAAAAAACTGTTTTTTAACGGTTTTGATATTGCATTGAAAACAATGTTTTCAGCGTCCTCTACAAGCACAAGATATAAGCATCAGCATAGAATAGAAAAACGTTTTATTGAAACCTTTTATGAGGTTGCTCGAAAAGGTTCAATACTACTATCAGGAAAAAACATTCTTTCAACTTGCGAGCTTGAATACAGTATAAAAGTATAACACAGGAATATTTAACTAGACAAATAGCCTATAAAAACTGTAACAAGCTATGAAACAAAAATCAGCTCAGCTCTGTTTTAAAAATAATATAGAAGCTATTCTAATCCAAAAAATAGAAACTAAACGGTTACCCTAGAGGGATTTTGAATGAACAAGATCGATGAATGTAGAAGATATAAACTTCAAAGCTTTCAAAGTCCTTAAAATTTCAATTTTTTGTGAAATTATCCATATTTTTTTAAAGAGGAACTCAGAACAGAATGATATAACTTAGAGGGATGAAACTGATATCATTCTCTTGTTCAATTAATAAACCTAAAAAAAAATGCAAGAATAGGTTTATCTGTGCGATGTTCAGTTTGGTCGAAAAGTGTAAAAGCTGAAAACAGAACCGGAATTTCAATCGATATTTTTGGACCATTCTGTAATACACATCTGTTAGAATCTAGAAAATCTTAAAACAAAACTAGCACTCTATAAACATTGCGCGAGAATTCGCCTGGTTATTAATTTTCTCTCGCGTCAATCCTCTCATCACTGGACTATTCCAAGTTCACAGAAATACACACCTTGAAATAGAAAGGAACTTGACATTCCTCATCCATATGGTGAGTTCTGTAACTTTGTCTGTTCATGAAGCCATACAGACTCTGCAATTTGCTTATTGCAGCACACAAAATGATCGTTCCTGTGATGTTGCCATTCTACTACAATATTCAACAACATTTCCAATGATTGAAACTTCTACTTGGCCTGCTTAAAACTTTTCTCTTTATTTGAACGTTGAAATACCTGCATGTATCCATTTATTATGGTTAGGAAGAAATAAAAGATTGAAATCCATTTCTTTTTTAATTACCCTATATAATTGATTATATAGATAGAAATTGGTCTCTGTATTGCTTGAGTGGAAAAGAGGGCCTTGAGTCCTAACTCCGCCGTTAATAGAGGCACATTTATCTGTCTATCTATCTCACCCGATGATCCTTCCTGTTTCTCTTCGTCATTGTAATGCGCATGCGCCGTCCCAACATTGGTTAGTAGCAGAGTGTTGAGACTGCCGGTGAAATCCTTGAGGATCCATAAGGCCATCGACCTGAGGAAAGGATCGGGATGGACCTGAGTCATGCATTGGTTCTCTCCGTTAGCGTCACATCCAAGAATTTCCTAGAAAAATATAAAAAATCAATGGCCGGTTGCAAAAACGCCAATCAAAATTTGATCCACGATCACTGGGCAACTGATTTCAGATCAGAAGCACTTCTTTGCACAAAAGACAACAAGAGGTGATCTCTGATCAAAAACGCCGTGTACACTGCACCACTGGCTTTTCAAGCATTCGTCACATACGTGAGATTACATTGAAACAAACCAATTAAATATTATGATTTTTTGCTGGTAGTTCTGTGAACAGTAGACCTCACGCGCAAAAAAAATGGTGGTTGCACCGAGGAATATACTCCATGTACTCAATCGCAAAATTAAACACAATCATCAGACCTAACCCTTGATTAAATTCGCGTAGTATATCTCATGTTTGTTTTTCACAATTTCACTCTGTATCACATCACCAAGCCTGTGCTTCTATTTTTCACACAGCTGATTGCTCAAATCAGATCAGACTTCAAATGTCTGATGAATGAATTTTTTAATTGAATTTGTATAATAATATTTATTTACTCAATAATCACTTAATATCACCCTTAATTGAAATAATAAAAATTATTTGATTCTCCCAAGCAAATATGTAATAATTCTTATGAATAACTTAATCCATAAGAAAGCTCCGGAACCAGATTAATAAGAAGGCCTGAGGGCTATCTTGAAATCTGATTCCAATTCCATATGTCAGAGAAGTTCATTTTACAAATCATATGTTTCCTATAGAAGTAGGCCTGAGCTCCTTTCTCTTTTTTCCTTTTAAATGTCGCTTAAGCTGGGAATTCACGTTCCGATTTGCAGTACGACTTGTAGTCCAACCTCCAAGGTTGGATCCGATATCGGAACGTGAATGGGCTTGTTGGATAGTTGGAAGTGTAGATGGACTAGGAGGACTGGAAGGTTCGACTTCCGACTGTCGACGGTGTTGGAGCGTGTGTGAGGGAGTCGGGCAACTTATCTGAGTCAGTGCTTGACATTCGGGCAAGTTCGGGCAACATCGGACAACTTCGGTTACATTTTTCGGCTTGAGAGCGATGTTCACAGCTGACTAGGAATAAAGTTGGATTGCTAGTCGGATTGCAAGTAGGAGCGTGAGTGGAGTCGACTATCCAACTAGCAGTCCTACTACTAGTTGGAACGTGAATGCCCAGCTTTAACTGCAAGAAAATTTTTAAAAAACTTCACACAGGCATCGCTGGACATTGCTTGAAGGAAGATACATAATGTCCGCGCGTTTAGAGCTGTTAATGCGTTACAAACAGACAAATACAAACCGGTCGAATTGAAAAGATACCTCTCTTCTCTCGTTCAATAATAATTTCAACTTATAACTTGATTATTATATATTACATATACGAGAAACAAATTCACATACGAAAGTAAGATGTTGCTAAATTGAACTTCCATCAAAAAATATCTGCACCTCATTTTTTTTATTGAGGATGTAGCCCACATAGGTCTTTAGACCTGAGCGTAGGTAATTAGTTGGATGATGGCGATTGATGAGTTGGACCTACAGTTTTAGGTGGGTTCTGAACCAGCGGGAAGTGATTTTACGGCAAAGAACAGTGTCCTTTTTGCTGGCCAAATCGGTCACCCTTACAAAGAGTGCCCAGGAAAATGCATTTTATCTAATTTTATTCTAATTTTTATTGTGCTGTAACTAAACTATTTTATTTTTACATTGTGTTTTAGGTTTAGTGACTGTTCAAAATGTGTGGAGCATTAATGAATAAACGATTTTTTGACTTTTGTCAATGCAGAATCCAATACTCAATGATAATAAGAGTACAAAATCAAGCACATGCTGTGGAATGGAGGAATTCATGGTGCTCCTGCACTATTCCACAGTATGTGTTTGATTTCAAATCTATGATTATCATAGAGTATTAGGAGTAATGATATGAGAATACTTTAGTTTTAGTTGTTGCCCAACTTACCTCATGTAAGAGCCGCTTGACACTGGGCGGGGTTTCGGCCGTTTCTCCATCGTAAAGCCTTGCTATCACCATTGCCAATTGAAGATCGTCCAATTTGTTCAGACACACCTACACAAAAAAAACTTATAATTAATTCAATAAATAAATGAATAAAAACGCCTTTTTCTGGTGGTATGGACCGTAAGCTGGGGTTTCCTAGCTGTCAGGTTAGGTTAGGTTAGGTTTAGGCACAAGTGTTACTAGATGCAAGCAGGCAAGCTAAATAATTGTGGGGGATTTGATGCAAAATTACCGTACACTTAATTTTTGCATAAGGTAATTTTGAGCCAAATCTCCCACAGTTCTTCAGATTGGTTTGTCTGGCAACACTGGTGCTCAGCGGGCTCCGCAAAACCCCAGCTTTACAGATAGTTTCGACTCCCTCTTATGTTATGAGATTCGGTAGCCGCTGCATAGTAACTAGTTGGAGCTGATTCTACAACTATTACGATTAAACAATTGATATGTTTTATCTATGACTACGTTATAAAACAGTTATTAGAGGTTAGCAATTAATGTTATAAAGCTGACTCTTGATCAAACCCATTCTATAGTGAAGCTGTAATACAACAGAAGTAAATAGACTAATCAGAACGCAGGATTTCTCCAATTTAGTGTCAAAATGAATAATATGCAATAGTTTGAAAATTTCAGAGTCAAATTGAGGTTGAGTTTAACCTTAAAATTTCAACCAATCGTCAACAAGCAACCATTCTAGGTTAATTTGAGTAAGTTATTGATTGGCAAGTTAAATTAAATGTAATTCATTGGTAGTCGAAGATAACATATTTTATGCTAAGACTGTATTAAGGCTCTCGTGACATCTTATACTTGTGTACCAACATACATCTCACTTGTGGTGAAAAGCAGGCACTTTTTCTCATGTAGGGCGAAACAGACGCACAGAATAAGACTAATATAACTATTAGATACCTCAATGGCGTCCCTAAGTGCTCCAGCAAGCAGAAAAAATGCTGCAGCATGCTCAAAGCGCTGTTTGCCGAGCAAAGCGAACGCATTCTTGAGAGCAGCCTTCCTCCATCTCTCCTCGCCGAAATCATTGGAGAAAAATGTGGTCATTCGCTCATCGCGCTTGGACCTGTACAGACCCCAAACCAACGATTTCTTTTTCATCGCCAGGTAAAAAATGGCCGCATCAAGCGGGTCTTCGCTGGCTTGGAAGGCTGCTTTTGCCACCTGGAAAAATAATATGAGATAAAACAATAGACTAAAATGGAATGGTTCAAAAAGAAGAACATCTTTTAACGGCTCTAACTCAAACCTATTGTAGATAGAAAGGTAAAATTGAAATAAAATTGTACTTTACAACGTACTCTAAAGATTCATGTGTAAGTTACCAATAGGCGTTCCATCATTCATTAAATCCGTGTGTGCCAAAAGAAATAAAAAGTCGTTACAAATAAAAAATTCTCATTTTAGAAAAAATTCTCTTTTAAGGAATACTGATCTCGGTCAATTTATATAATTTTGAACCCGTTTTAGTGTCAAATAAAAGGGATTTTGCCAAGTTTTAATTAATATAGGACATACTTATTTCTCCAATGTTTTTGTTTTGGAGATATTTAGCAAAAACAAAAGTTCCAAAATTTCGAGGTTTTTTCGAAAATTATGGGTTAGCGCAGGGTCTTTGATGATACAAAACTAGTTTCAGACTACTCATATGTGTTCAAAAAACATACTAAAGAAATAGAAATATCCATTTAAGTAGCACTTTATAATGCACCTCATTATGTTTTAATGTGTACTGAAGAGATAATATAGTCAAAATTTCAAATTATTTAGTCCACCATGAAGGTGCTTGCACTCTGTACAGTGTAAGATCCAATACTCAATAATGGCAAAATTGAACACATGCAGTGAAATGGTGATATTCACGCGGCACCAATCTGTCATCACCATTCCGCAGTATGTGCTTGATTTTGCCCAGTCTCCTGGTTTCTGTAGTGATAATCTAGTTTTTATTCCCAATGAGAATAATTCTATGGGTCTATTGACTTAGGGCAAACTTGGCCGCTATGATTTTTCCTATATTAAGGTCAGTATGAAGTTGGTACAGACTTATACCTATAATCACCTTTTCAATACAAGTTCTGAGCAGTGTGAAGTTCCTGAGCCACCAGCCGACACCCAGTTCCTTGAGCTGAGACCATTTTGGATTTCCTTTTGCGTAGGATGGAATGAGTGAGAGCAGCTCTTCCTCGCTTTCCGAGTGGAATGCCCAAACCAGATTGTTGCTGCTGATTCCCTGCTTCTGGAATTTGGCCCGCTGCACTATTGGCAAACAGCGCAGCAGGTAGCTGTAGTGCTTCATCGCCAGAAGAAAACGAAGGCCACAGTCGTCTAGCGAATCTTAAATTTCAACAAGAGAAAAACTTTAAATGTCTGGCCCATCAATGATGACAGAAACTGTTAATTGGTCTCAAATTGAAGATCAAAATTTTGCCTTCCACTTGTTATATACATAATTTCAAGCATGGCTTCTATTTAAAAAGTTACACCCAATTGAAATTATCGTAACTGCAGTGTATTTATAAGAGGGAAGTTATTGTAATTTTATTATATAAAAGTTTGTTTACAAGAGTTTCTTTGAATTAACAGAAGGGATCTCATCCAAGTCTGCGGTTTTTTATGTCATAACTCATTTGTTGGGTAGTATGGATAAGTCTATGTAGATGACACTGTACCAGTTGAAGGAAAAGTGATGATGACATTTAAAGCCAGTCTATCAGAATAATGAACCAGCTTCATGAGCGGTTTTTGAACAATACATTGAAACTGAATTCATCAAAAACAAGTCTCATGAAACTCACTACAAATGGTTGTAATGTTAATTTTCAAGAACTAGTACATAATACAGGGGTAGAAAAATGGAATCATTCAGACAGCTAAAGTTGTCCCCGATCTTTTTGCTTTAAGAACTTTAGCAGATGTTCCCAATCAAAAAACGGCTCTTGGAATATATCATGGATGCTTTTTATCTCCAATTCGTCACAGTATCCTTTTCTAAGATGGCAGTGGATCAGATGCGAAAGAGTTTTATAATGCAGAATACTGTGCATGTTCTTGGAGGAGTTAATCCTTTTGATAGAGATTCCTGCAAGTTTATTTTTAGGGACTTGAAGTTACTAACCGTCCCATATTTTTATTTCTTGGTGGCAGTCCTGTTTGTTTTTCAAAAAATAGAGGGAAGTTTGAAAAAAACAGAGCCGTTCATAGTTATGAACGATATGATACCACAATATTACCAAATATACAGGAAAACTCTGTATGAAAAAGGACCTTATTATGCAGGAATCAACTTCAAATTTCACTGAATACCTCCAACTTGAATAGAACTGAAGTTACTTTAGCTTGCGTCTGGCTACACTGGTGCGCAGTGAGCTAGGAAACACCAGCTTCAGATGAAAACACAACTTACCGGACGAAGCGGCCTCGCCGTCAGGTGTTCCAGTCAAATTCTCTTTAGCGATGGCGATTTTCGCAGCGTCAATGGCGAAGCGTTCGGCGAAATCGGTGTTGCACGTGGACACGGTGTCAGCCAGTGCGAGCAAATGCATCTGATCGAGACTGGAGAGGCCAGGCAGGTGAGTGTGCGTCAGAAGGCGAGACAGTAAACGACCCTGAAAATAAAGAAAAATTGAAAGAAGGAAAAACTAAAAACAAATGAATATCAAAAAAAGAAAGGTAGGAAGCATTGTAACCAACAATGTGAGACAGATTCTATCACAAATTATCAAAGATACGGGCAATAGTAATTATTGTTACAATACGTAAATAATTTATAATTTACTATCCCTATTGGTGGTGGTATCTCTATTACGTGTTTAGAGTTGGAGCCTTTATTATACAGAGCCACAGCAGTCACACACCACAATTCAAAGCTAAACTTCATCAACCGAGTGAGTGACCGAGCTCAACAATGTCAAAGTTTAGCTTCAAAACGTGGCGCGCAACTGCGACTGTAGTGGCTCTGAGATACTAATTATTTTATTCCAATTTTAATTTTACTACAATAGTTCAAAGAATAATAGTAGATTTTCTATCAATATTGTGGAACTCCATGAAAAATTAAAATAGATGATGGTTTGTCAATTACAAATTTTTATTAGAGCACTGGCCCTGCTATTTATCCAAACTAGTAATCTCTCATTAAGCTTGGTTTACTTCTTGTAAACAAGGGCTGTATTACTATATTATTTATGATTAATCATATTACTCTGATAGGTAACGGACAGTAAATAGGCTGTCCCTTTCAGAAAGAGGACCATATTATCAGGCACAAAGAATACTTAAAATACTTCCCCAATTATTAAAGATTTTGCAAATTTTACAAAAAAAAAAAAATGATAAATATTATTGAAATAATCCATAGAAATGCTGTAGTTAGAGTTATAGCCCCTTATTCATAATGGTGATTTTAAAGTCATGAGGTGTTTTTAGGATAAGTCTCCTAATTATTGCTGAATGTTTATTATTGAAACACTATGTTCAATGTAGTAATGTACGGTAATATTATTATTTTGACGTTTCAAATGTTGCCAAGCTTGTCTTGATTGTGTGACGTAACTTGAATAAATGTGATCTGATTCGAAAATGTTGTGACATGACTGAAATTGACCATTTCAAAAGATTATTTCATAAAATATTTATAGTATACTTATTTCCAAACAAATGGAATTCTTTTGTTTTGTTCAATGGATGCATTTCATCATACTTGGATGAAGACGTCGATGTCATTTGAAAAAACTGCTTTTCATTTCTGACCAACAGAGTTCGTCAGCTACTGGTTTACAGTTCGTGCACCGCAGTTATTTTTCGGTGCATGAAATATCTACTGGTGAAGGATTATAAGTTATCAGACCAGAAGTAGCTGCCAGAACTGCCAAAAGCTTCCGAGCACGCTTAGGTTCAAACCAGAATTCTAACTTTATTGGGAATCCTAAATTACCTGTCTGGGTCCGAAATGTGAGAGCGTAGACTGTTTTTCTCCAGAGCCCGACTGTCTCCTGTCTCGTTTCATTTGTGAATCTGGTTCATCGTCATCCAGCAAATCATCCAACGACTCATCACCAAACGAAGTACCGCCATCAAATAGATCATTGTAGTCCTAGCAAAAGAAACACAAATGGCAATTTTCAATTTCTATTGAATCATACATACTGTAATTTAATTCTTGCAATCGAAATACATGCTTACCATATTTAATTCTTTTCTTATATCCTCAGGATTAGGAATGAGGATATAAGAAGAGAATCATTCCTAATCCTGAGGAAATAAGAAGAGAATCAAATATGGCCAGCATGAGAGAAAAGGTTGAAAGTGTGAGACTGTGTTGGTTTGGTCACGTGAAGAGAATGGAAGAATTTTGACTGCCAAGTAGAATGGAAGAGATGAGGATGAAGAGATGAGGACCAAGAGGAAGACCTAGACGGTGATGGAGAGATGGAATTGACGACGGAGTGGAGAGGAGGGGATGGCAGCAGGTCGAAGATGTTCATATGGTGGGAAGATCGAGGAAGATGGAGAGGCGTTGTTAACACCCACATTTGGCACTAGCTGTACCGGGACCAGGATATGTATGTATGTAATAAAAATACGGATTGTTTCAGCAGGAACAGACCAATCTATCAATCATATAATCTAAGAATATACAATCAAAGGTCCTTTTAAACCTTATAAGGTTCAACAGCAGCAGCCTGTTTTAAAAAATAAAATTTTTTCAATAAATAAAATACATTATTTCAAAGCAGACGAAAATGTGCATAAAAATTAAGAGAAAAGTCCTGGAAATTGAATGAAAAAGGCAGATGAAGAGGAAGGGAGTAATAATGGGAATGAAAAGAGGGAATAGGAGTTCAAGGAGATTGATTGATTAATTTCCTTTATTAAGGGCGAAGTTAGGACTCCTGGTCCTCACTTACACTCAACACTTAGGGGGAAGGAGAACAGAAAAAAAATAGTCCATTGTACAATTAATACAGGTCTCTTTAATGCGGCGGCGGTGTATCAAAATAACATAGGAAATAGAAGTCACCCAGCAATAAAAGGAAAAAAGTATTTTTTGTTAGAATGGCAGAAGTGATCTACAATTTTGAGAAAACTGAAAAGACCAGTCAAGTAAAGGGATTCAGGATATACAGCTTAAATTAAGAATAAAAGTTCATATGAAGATGGGTCCGGGCTCGTATTGTTTCTGTTGCATAGCATTAGATACTTTCTGTAAAGGCTATTTAAACAAATGAATGAAAATTCTGTTTAATGGGGGACAATGGTAGAGAGAGAAATGGGGAGTTATAAATACCGAATTATTAAAATTCACATTTGAATTGCCTACTACATGACAACCTCTTTGTTTTACTGCCCTTCCTAGCCCTTCGATCAAAAACAATTTCCTGCAGATGAAATTACGATTTTGAAAGCAGCCTATACAGCATAACTTCCTTCATTAGTTTGAGAAAATATCTCGTGTTGGAGAAGTCTGAAATTCTAACGTACAGGTATTTTAGTATAATGATTTCTAAAATGTTAAGTGATACTATAAAAATTCGTAAGGTACAGGATTACGTTACTTGGAAGTTGGTTACACTTCAGTTTGATTGTATCTAGCCTATTATTATTTATTCATTTAGTCTATCAATGAAATTTGTTCTAAAAACCAAACATTTTTTATTTTATTCACAAATTGCATATCAAAAGCCCTACTAGAACCTTGATAAGAAGTTAAATACTTTCTAGTTACAAGAGTTGGAGTGGCAAAATTGTATCTCGGTTCAGCAGGAGGTCTTTCTACTGCTTTCATATTGAATTCGTTTTCTTCATCTAAAGAAAACTGGGTTTCAGATGGGTTTTAGTTTAGTTGAATCAGTTAATACAAGTCTAAAATGTTTAAAGTAGTATAGTTAAATATGTTCTAATGCAGTAGCATCGAAGATTTGGGGGCCCCCGGGGAAATTTTGATAAACAGTCCTTCTAAAGTCGTATTCCAAGAGATAAGACCCATGTCTAGAAAAGCTTAAATCCATTTATTTTAGTCCACAATATGGGGAAATTTTTGAATGTTCGATGTTGAGAACTTGATTAGAGGCTTAAAAACAGTAACTTTATACAAGTATTTATTAAAATGATGTTTATAAATTGGGCAGAGTGAAAGCTTAAATTCAATAAATCATTGCCTTTATGAATCGTTTGCCTAAGAGCTTGAACCCACTTTTCCTATATTGTTAGCTCATTAATCAGTTTCGAACAAATTTTAATGTATAAAATTCAAAACATACTACTTTTATAAAGCTAATTTAACAATTTATAGTGGTTTCAAATAAATTTTATTACAATCAGGGCCATTCAGAGACATTTTAGTGGCCCGGGGCAGAGTTGTGGCTGGAGGCTCCCTTACACCAAAAGGTGAGTCTCCCTCACCCTAAACACCAATTTCCAATAATTGTCAATTATTAAATGATTTTATACTAATTGAATAATTAATGACTCGATTTCCTAACTAGCATTGAATATGTATTCCATCCATGCCTAGTTGCCTACTGTACTCAAAACAATCTGTGTAACTAATTTGAATTGTTTTTTAATTTAAAGATAAAATTCGAGTATTGGCCAACTGAAAACCATTCCTTGAATAGTTGTGGATGCTAGGGAAAAGAGCAATGAGTGGCACCAGAGAGAGCAATAAACTTCTCTTCTATTTTTGTGTAATCTCTTGAATTCGTATCGAACTATTGGAATACTGGAATACGGTATGTAAAATGTGTAAAAATATAAAATTATCATCACTTTGAAAGGAACTTGATTCAACTTGCAAAGAGAGAATGAATTAATAACCAATTCCAAACTTTAACTTATAGTAATTTTGCATTTACATACCCCAAAACATTGGGGATTCTGAGGGTTCTCCACCGGAGAAAAAAAATGTTTTCCAGTTCTTGAAAGTGCAATTCTAAGCTTTTTTGTGGTTATCAAGTCTTCCCAAATATTATCTGTTGATTGATTCATGGTCTGACAAATTTCACGATCACAATACACTATATGGGGTATCAGATCTGAGCATTAGTAACAGTAACAGAAATGAGCATTTGAAGCACGTCTGCAAAGATATTAAGAAACCTTTTCTCCTTTCAAGCCTACTGTGTAAACTTAATTCAAGTCGTCTGGGGTACCTTCAAACCCATTTTTGGGGGCTCCGAAAATACTGGGACCCACCAGAATCGTGGGGCCTTTGATGGCACAAAGCCGAGGTAATTAGGGGAACCTTGAACATTTCAAATATTTTAGATGCAGCCTACTTGAATCTCTACCTCACATGACTAAACGGGCCCGAAGGTCCCGCGGCGCCAGGGGCCTCTAGAGGTCTAAACTGGAGAAAAAAGGGCCCTGGAGGGCCCTAGTTGGACAGTTTGGGGCCCCTTATTTTATTTTTGTTTTGTCACTTGCTTACATTTGTAAAATAATGTGGCCCCTTGACGTTGAGGTCCAAGAAAACTTGCCTTGTTCGCCCCATACCCTCTGTAACCTTAATGAATTTATTATTTTTAGTTAATTAAAGTATTTTAAATATTGAAATTATAGTAGTTTTTGTAGCTGTAACACTTCACGTATGAAAACCTTTTTACCTCCAGTAACCGATATTATCGTATTAGTATTGATGCCTCCCTACTCGTTTTTGGGGCCTCTTTTACAGGCTCAAGGGGGTTGTAACCCGGAACCCCCCCCCCCCCCCCGTCACTACGCCACTGTTCTAATGTAGGTATTTTGGTATAATTTCTCAAATACGATGAAACACCTTAGAAATTAACAACGTTTTCGTTATCTGGAAGTTTGTTACATAGAAGTTTGACTGTAATATCTTTGCTGAATCATTGAACCATTAAGGTTTTTCCAGATTCTATATCCAAAAAAGTACCGTAGTTAAAAACTTATTCAAGGACACAACTTGACCTTGAGCTCTGACCTTTTGATCGTCGCTGCCCTGAACTTTGGTCAACGACTCTTTGTCTGCGGCCAGAAGCGTCCATAACGGTAATGGAGGTATCGAAGTGATTTCAGCATAGTCGAGGGTCAACTCCTCGGGTATCGCTGTGGTCGAACCTCGCTGTTCTAACGGGCTGGTTGTACCTGCAAAATAAAACATTATTTAATGTTTTAATACCGATATTAATTTTATTTTTAATTCCATTTATTGCAAGAAAAAACGTTAAATACAATCAAAGCAAACATCGTATTACAATTGAAAATACATCGCAGCCATCAAATTACAAATAAAAATACATTGTCACAGCATACGCAATAGTTATTTGTGTAACCAGTGGGCAAAGTAGCTCATGAGAGAAATGCATTACGAACGAGCTGCAAGCGAGTGTGGAGTAGCTTCTTGAGTGCAGCAAAATAAATTTCTGTACCACAGAGCCAAACAAACATAGCTCTAAAATTTTTATTGTTCGGTTCAATGCATAAAATGAATCATTATACTTCCCTCTATCAGTGCCAGTGAGCACTTACTTCAGAAATATCTCAAGGGAAGTAAGAGGCACTGAAATATCGCACTGACACAAAAAGATGGAAGCATAATTTAATTATTGGCTCAGCCACGAATAGAATTACTTCATTAAAGTGCAAATGCCAATTAATATACGTATACAAAAACGAAAAAAGTAATATGAACAGTGTTATCCTTGAAAATGAAGAGTCTATGTTGTTTGCAAAGTAATCATTCACAGAGTAAAAGCTTTCACTCAAAATGGATTTTTCATTTCTGCTTTAAATTTATTCTTGTTCGTTTTTATACATTTTGTTTCATCTGGTAGTTTGTTGAAGAATGCTATGTCAGAGTAAAAAGAATTTTTCTGGCTTAATTTACACCGGGCATATGATAGTTAAGGGATGATCTAGTTCTATGACTGTGGATATTGTAGTTAGTAGGTAGAATAATATTTATAATAGTGCTAAGTATGGTCTGGTAGATGAGCAAGGATGGAAAAGTGAGAATACTGAATGTGTTATAATGTAACTGTAATGCTTTGACATAATAGTGAAATGAAAATCTCCAACAAATATACTGCAAAATCTTCTGTGGCGATATTTTCTCAATTGCAATGAATTTTTAATGTTATTTGAGCGGATTCTAATATCTATCTGAAGCTCAGCTCTACTGACCGGACACATTATTATGTCTCCCAATCGACTTGGCCAAACTAACGCAGAGGGCTAGTGAATTCTCAGCTCTACTGACCGGACACATTATTATGTCTCCCAATCGACTTGGCCAAACTAACGCAGAGGGCTAGTGAATGAATGAAATACTTTCAATTATCCTGAATTAGAAATTTGATGATATTGAAATGCAATGGCCAATAAGCATACGCATACAGACATAATATTACAATCATTTCAAGAGAAAATATAGCTCAACCTCAACATGATTGGAACACGCCCGATTTTTCTTTTAAATGATAGCTAAGAATGCCCTCAATCCTCATCTAAAAATCCCCTTGAATCCCACCTTGGCAACATGCCCAAGGAAATCTGAAGACATTGAAAAAATAGTAAATATTGGAAATTGAATGCAAAATCAATAAAATTGGCGTGTAAAGAATTCAACAGTGCATAAAGAATAAATAATCTTGAAATTTTTACTACTAGTGGGAATAGAGATTACCTTACTAAAAACACCCGAAAGTAGAAATCTGAAATAGACTCTGAAGTGGTAAATATTTGAAAATTACATAAAAAGAAATAATAATCTTGAAAATTTGGGAAAGAACTTATGGAGAATGGTGAATATTTAAAAATTAATATTAAATTCACAAAAAAGAATTCATTAGAACGCTAATAATACAAGTAAAATTCTCAATTGGGCATAAGAAATCTACTCCAAACTCATCCTTCATAGTGATCTTAATTGAATTCATGCATAAAAGTGAACACAAAACGATGGAATCAATTCATATTTTTATCATTTATGTGCACAAACAAAACAACATTTTCAAAACCTCGGTTGGTGTAATTTATTATTTAAAATAATTCATTTTCAACAACAAAAAACATATAAACAAGACATAACATGACATTTAAGCCCGGCGCAAATAGACCGCAGTTTTAACTGCTCAGCAAGTGCGTTTATTTTTATGAAGCACAGAAATAAAAGGCAGTGCGCAAATAGAAGCAAGTGTTCGAATCTATTACTGTTGATTCATTCAACGAATTGGACATTACTTTCGCTTAAATGTGTGCACTACCATTTAATTCTGTGCTTCACAAACATGGCTGCGTTGTGAAAACGGCGGTCAGTTTACGATAAGCCTAATCAAATACAAATCGAAAATACATCCAGTGCTATGAATCCAGGAAAACTGTAAATTTGATAAAACAGAGGCGTTTTCGGCACAACGAATTACCTGAAGCTGAAATGCGGTTAGCAGCTGAAATGATTAAGAAGACACAAGTAGTGAGAAACAAATGAGTCATAAATAAATAAATAAATAGATAAAATTGTATTTTTTAATTCACTGAATTCAGTGAACAGTAGACAATATCAAACAATTAGAAGTCTTACAATATATGTATGCGAATACCTAAATGCAAATTATACATTGGAACCATCAATAGTATACTATCAAAATAAAGGCCCATTCCATACATGCAGATAAAACGCGGCCGAAAAAATTTGTTAGCCGATTTGGTATCTACTACAGGAGCAGTTTTTTCGGCGCCGAATTTCTATGCTGTGAGATGTTTTCGTCATATGTTTTTTTTTTTTGTTTTGAGGATGAAGCCCACATAGGTCTGAGACCTGTGCGTGGGTAATGAGTTGGATGATGGTGATTGATGAGTTGGACCTACAGTTTTAGGTGGGTTCCGAACCACAATATGTGTTCTTAGAACAGCCGTTTGGATCGCATGGGTAGGCGTAAATTCTGCCCTCTGCTTCACAACGCAGAGTTTATGAATTTCGGTTCATATAGTGTCGCCGATAAAGCGACATAGGAAATTTAATCCATGCGTTTCTGCAGCGCTTTTTCGGTTCCGTATACAATGGGCCTACAACTAAATTTCATCAACCTCAATATTATTGGTACGGTACTGATGAATATTGCAAATGAACTAACACAGAAGTTTTATTACGGCTAAGTTTCATCAACCGGGTGAATATAATTAAAAAATCAGCTGTGGGCTATAAAAATGTTTAAGCCTTCGCGTATTTTCAAATTATTGAGGTTGACACTCACTCGGCAGTATAATAAGGCTCTAAAATATTACAATACTAAACGAATGTTACAAATTGTTAACAACAAAATGTTGAAAAAAATTAATTAATATAAAGTGTACAAATTCTATTTGTGCCTAGTGCTCAATGTACCACGGGCGCAATGTATGCTATTCTAATGTATAGTATTTGCGTCCGAGATAACGAGATACCCGAGTCGGCGAGACTTCATATTCTACTCACACAAAATCCATCTGAAAGACGAATGTAAAGTGTGAGGGAGTAGAGGTAAATATGGGGCTTCTGCTCCAGATTGAAAGTGTAAGTTTGAATTGAAAGTGAGCTGAAGATTGGTTATGTTATGATTGAATTCCTTGATTTGTTGTTTCACTACGAACTGAGTTGTTAATATTCACTTAACAAGTTAATGTTATGATTGATATTAAGATTTGTTTTGGTTCTGTTCTAGATCGAAAGTGTAAGTTGTTAGGTTTGAGTTTAAATTTAATTGTGATTGGTTTAAGCTATAGAAAGCGCAAGTCTGAGCTAGAGAAAAAGTGCAAGAGAGTGGAAGAGAAAGAGAAAGCGAGAGAGATGGAATGGGTGAGTGAGAGAGAAAGATTGAGAAAGAAATCTGAACTTACCAGCTGCATAGCTGACTGAAAGAGTTCTGGAGCGGGACCAACCGCGTTGCTTAGAAAAGCTTTCCTCATCTGCATAGCCTCCAACCACTGCACCTTGTCTTACTGTACACGTTCCTGATATGCATCTTAAACAAAAAATAACACTTTAATTACAAAAAAAATCTATATCATAAACGAGCAGGTGTTTCAGAAAATACCCCATACTCAGATCAAAAGGTGGAACAACAAGGGAAGTGATAACCGTGAGCCGTAGCAGGTTAATCAGATAGAGATAAGCTGCGTTCTCCTGGGTCCTCTTTGTAACGGTGACCGATTATATTGGCCAGAAAAAAAGACACTGTTATCTGCTGTAAAATCACTTCTCGGTGGTTCGGAACCCACCTAAAACTGTAGGTCCAACTCATCAATCACCATCACCGAACTCATTACCCACGCACAGGTCTCAGACCTATGTGGGCTTCATCCTAAAAAAAAATTGTGAAAAGTTATAAATTTAAGTTACGAATTAATATAGATAATAAGTGATAGGAAAAACGGAAAAAAGTGATTCACTGATTACGTGATTAGGCAATCAAAGATAAAAGGCAAGACAAGACATCAATAGTAAAGGAAGAAGTTAGGTTATACAGTAAAGGTATATAAGGTATATAGTTAGGTATATAATAGTAAAGGAAGAAGTTAGGGAAGTGATAACCTTGAGCCATGACAGGTATCTATTTAGTCAGATAAGATAAGACACAGACGCTTGCAACAAAATCGGAATATTGACCACTTTGGTTTTGCCAGCAAGAAAGTCTGTTCGCCACTGTGAAATAATTCCCGGGTTCCCAGTGGTTTGGAACCCATCTAAAAATGTAGTTCTAACTCACCAATCATCATCATCATCATCATCATCATCATCATCATCATCATCATCATCCAAC
Organism: Conomelus anceps; assembly: GCA_948455865.1. Classification (NCBI taxonomy): domain Eukaryota; kingdom Metazoa; phylum Arthropoda; class Insecta; order Hemiptera; family Delphacidae; genus Conomelus; species Conomelus anceps. The sequence continues at coordinate 137,964,345 of OX418216.1, read as the reverse complement.
TCAGTGGCAAACTGTGGGGGTATCAGGGGGATAGGGTCCCTCCACAGAGACCCAAAAACAAGAGAAATTAGGGAATTTTAACAGGTCCTGAGAGACAATAATTTTTTACAGAGTCAAAAAAGACATTTCTTAAGCCCAACACACACGGACGGCAGTCCAGCGGCAATTCGACTGCAAAATTGCCGTCGGTTGCTGACAGTTAACACAATTCAATGGGATTAGATACGAAATGTTATTGAGCGCACATACGGCGACATCAACAGAACTGCAAGCCAGCGTCAATGGGCGACTGCCTCCGGTTGCCGTCAGTATTGTCAGCCAGCTGACTGAAAAACTGCCGTCGGCTTGCAGTCGAGTCAACACACACATGGCGGCAACGGGACTGCAAGCCAACGTCAACTCTATCTTCAGCGCTACTAGTGGTGCCTAGTAGCACTACTGTATTCATCATCACTATATCTGTATTGTTAAATTGTTGTACTGTTTTTTTTTTTTCACTGCGGACAATTGTTTCACTGTTTTTAGTTGAAGTGTCATTCGCGTGAGGTATTATTGATAATTATTATATAGGCTTTATTACTCTGCACTATTAAAATGGCAGAAAAATAATAATTATTGATAATGCAGATGAATCTCTCGACACGGAGAGTAGGCAAAAGTAAAATAAAATATAAAAAAAATTCTCTTTAAGAACTAAACAATAACTGAAATTGACTCGCTTTTGTCTTCTGTTATGGGATGAACCCAAAACAATCTATTTTTACAAAGACGTTTTCTACGACGCAATAAAAGCAACAATAAAGCTTCCTCTTCAAAATCCATTTCAGTACAGATTTCAGATTTGATAAATGTACATAATATTGTAGGTGACACTGTACTGCCGTCGGCTTGCAATCGTGTCAACACACACACACGACGGCAACAGAACTGCAAGCCAGCGTCAACCCGACGTCAAAAATGAAGTCGAAGTACAGTCGGTATCGACGGCGACTCAGCAGCAGTTCAACTGCAACCGACGGCAATTTTGCAGTCGAATTGCCGCTGGATTGCCGTCCGTGTGTGTTCGGCTATACAGCAGAAAATGTGGTTTAGAGGAAAAAGGAATTATCAAAAAAAAACTCCAGGGAATACCACGGACCCCCTTTTTAATGAACAAGCTACCTGTTAAGCTACAAGCTAAACATAGCAAACTGAAAATATTTTCAAGTAGGACTGCTTTAAAGTTTGGTTACTTGACAATACATCTATAACACGAGAGTTTGGATCTCCCACTGAGAATTATGCCAAAACTAGAAGAAAATCGCTATTTTTGACACACAATTTGGCTTAGAATGTTATAATAGAGGAATTTGTGTCTAGAATCGCTTAAAATGTGATTTTAACGGGATTATTTTCCAAAAATTTCCCGGGTGAGGACTCCAGAGCCCCCCTTTTGAATAAACTATACATTAGTCTTGAATGACGTTAGAGAACCACTCCTTCTCCTCTTATGGTGTACTATATAGTGTCTGGAGCCTACTAGCCCCCTCCCATAACAGCATTGGTCATCCCCCCATACTAACCCTTTAGTTACGCCACTGATCCAAATCATAACCCACGCTCAGATCTACAGTCTATAGGGGTTTCATCCTCCGAAAAAAGTCTGTTTTAGTTCAAGGAGCGTAATACGCAATGAGGGATAAGGTGGGTTGCAATTTCTTTGCTCATTCAGCTAGCAGAGTTATATCAGAATGTCAAGCCCTGCTTATTAACGGAAGTGAAATACCTGACTAGATGTGCCAGTATGGCCTTGACCCAGCGTATTTTCCCCGAGTTGAGCAGCTCCATCAGCTGTTTGGGATGGTACTGCGGTAAAACGGGACAAGCGATGCGACTCGCCTCGAACAGTCCATAATCAGGCATATACGAGTCCACGTTGGCCTGCTCGTTCTGTGCGCTGCCGCTATTCGCTCCTTAATAGGAAACAAAGCACAGTCAATTTTCAAATAATAACGTCAACTTTATTTTCTTTGTAGTGGCGAAGGTGATATTGTGAAAGGAATCCATAATGAATAATAAGACGAAATTGTCACAACCACATTTATTAAAAATATTGAGAAACTAGTTTCGGTTGTTATAATACCATTATCAATCTCAAACAAACTAAAACTAAAGTACAGAGTAGCTTAATATATACAAACATGGAATGATACTATTGGCTAAGCGAAAAAGAGGCTGACCTTCATTGAAGGTTGTGATTGGCTGAAGGCCATAACAAGTCACGCCCCCTGGTGGGAGGAGTAACAAGCAAAAGTAAGAGTCAAATCAAGATCCAAAAACCGTGAACATCTAGAAAGCAACAAAGAAGAAAAATACATAATAAGGCTAGAATTGAATCAAACTATAACTAAAAAATTAGAAGCTCACTGAAATGCAGTCAAGGCCAACCGAGAAATACACAAAAGAACCGTTTTTTAAATGTAGGCTGGAATTATGATGAAATCAAGTTAGTTGTATTGAATTGGTTAAAATAAATTTGGTCATTTAAACTAGAATTGGAATCGTTTTTTACCAACCTAGTTATCTCCAAAGCTTCTAAAATGTTCAATTGTCTGCCTTTGCCAATCAAATGCAGAAATTCAACATTTTCTTCAGCCTTGAACTTGTGCCCATTATTAATGAGATGTTCTGCAAAATTTGAATCTCCTTTTTGGGTTTACTTTAGTTTAAGTTTGTTTGAGATTGATAATGGTATAACAACCGAAACTAGTTTTTAATAAATGTGGTTGTGACAATTTCGTCTTATTATTCATTATCAACTTTCTTTATTTATTTATAAGTAACATACGAGCAATGTGAATACAACAGGCTATTGCCCAAAACTGCTATTTTAAAATATCAAAGTAGATCAGAAGTCTTAGGTTGTATACACGCTGCGCTCCAATCAGTCATGTATTGACTGTGCAAGTGCCAAAATTCTTGTTCAAGGTACGAAATTAATCCATACTAAGTTACTATATGAAATAAGGATCTCCATACTAAGCACATTACCTAGGCAGGATTAGCTAAAATAGGGGAATTCCAACTTCGTTTCTCAAGACAACAAAAATAAGAATTGTACGATAAGTCGTTCAGCGGTCGTGGGTTCGAATCCCGCTCCTCCGTCTGACGTCTATGTGTTATCATTCACCTCATTACCCACGCACAAGTCTCGGACTCAAATCTTGAATAAATGCTACTATACAGCACACATTGTAGTCTAGTGGTTAGGACTCCTGGCCAGCAATTCGGATATCTGTGGTTCGATTCCCAGCGCTGACTAGATAATACTGAGTAGTGGCATCCATCGATTTCCATTAGCTATTTATGCAGTGTCCGCTGTAGGAGAGGTCTTCCGCATAATTTATAGCATTAAGATAAGTTCGAAATTAGTTGTAAACATTCATCAATTCATTAAACTTTGAAGTTCTCCAGATTAATTCCAGTTTAAACTACATCAACCCGCTGTTTGGCACGCAGTGTCAATTTATGCCAGCATTCAATAATTGTATAGCTTCATTTTACAGCATTCAATTATTAGATAAAAAGTAATAATGTTAATATTATATCAAGTTATTTTTATTGGTAGATATGTATTTAAGGTACTACCTGTTGATATTTATATTTTTTATATTGTTTTGATTTGAGTGATCATTATTATAATGTATGTTTGCATATGGTACGACAATGAATAAATTTAAAATATTTCACAAGATTGATTCATCAAATGGCAGCAAGTCACATAACTAATAATGTCTTGTGAGGTCAGTATTTGCCAATTGATGAAGCAAGCTCAAGCAAGGTGCATCAAAATAGCTTTACCTAAATGTTTTTGGTGTGAAACATTTTCACAAGATAAACTATTGTTACAAAATTTACAATATTCACGGCCTGAAACCAATTAAAATGAATCGAAAATATGTTAACTTTATTACCTGATGAACTGGTGGCCCGCTTCTTTTTAGTTTCCACAGACATCATTGTCAGATTGATGGAGCTGACTCTGGAAAGATGGGGCATCGAACTTACATTGGCCAGTCTTCTTTGGGATGAATCCTTCAAAATAAAAACAATAAAAATTATGCGAGATGCCCCAAAATTTACAGTTGTATGCGTAGAAGTATCACAAGAATTTAGAGACAACAGGGAACAACCCTTAAAAATAAAATAATATCAACATAACTTATGGGTTTTAACACTAAAATAATGCTTGCAACACTTAAAAGTAACGCACGAAACTTTATTAACACAATTAAAAGCATATAGAAATAAGTATTCATCACTCAAGAAATCAATAAAACAAAGATTTCAATAACTTAATAATTAACTGTTTAATAATCAAAATAATAATCGACATACTTACTGACACTGTTATTCTCACATTAATAGCTAAAATGCACTGTATTGTTTATGGCCACAATGCACAGTACGAAATACTCAGAATATGAGTTTGGCGGCTCTGGTGGCCCAGTTGGTTGGAGCGCTTGTCTCTGATAAGATAAGGCTCTGGCTAGCTTCGTTTCCTGCAGCCTTGAGTTCGAATCTCATTCAGCCATGGATGTTTCTCATCATTCACCCATTCACCTCATTACCAACGCACAAGTCTCCCCCCCCCCACCGTATTTATACAAAAGCATTTTTACTGGAACATTCCAGTGCCATCGTTGATGTATCCTTTGTTTACAAAGTAAATTCCAGAATAGAGGAAAATAGAATAGAGTTGTCTAGACTCACAGTAAACACATAAGAGTGAGCATATGCAAGAAGACAAAGCGAGTAAAAATGAACTGTTTATTTAATGGACATCAAACCATTGTTCAAATGAAACAATGCTATGCTTGTGCAAACATAGTTATTCAATCAAGTTATTCATTACTACCTTTTGCTCATCGTTACACAATGCAATCGAAATTATGTAAGTGTTACAAAAGCGAATGGAGCAGTTATACGCACTTGTTCTACGTAGATTGTTCTATTGTTTTCATGGTCACATGACTTTGACATCCGATCTACATTCTCTTGCTCTTCACATGTCTTTGTCACTCTTATTCTTCAATTGTGCAACTATCTCACTCAGCTGAATTTCTCGAGATTTCTTCAGACTTCTTGAACAATCGAGATCATGTTCTGTGGCTTTCTCGAAGCGTCTGGTGACCTCCAGTTCTTGGAATTATTACTACTATATCGTATATAAAGGAGCTCACGTGAACCATTGAGTTGAGTCTTGCAAAAGCTTGTGTGACAGTTAGTTTTACAAACCTGTGTGACAGATTGTGTTACACACCTCGTGAGAGAGACAATCCAGTGCCAGTGGAGTAAACAGTGCTTGATTCCAGTGTCAAGTGCAGAGACAAGTGTTTACTGTTTGTGCAGCTTATTAATAGTTTAAAGACGTTTTGTTAAGTGATACTATTTGGGACTGTCAAATAACGAATTGGACTGTGTTTTGTAAGTGATTAGTTGCTCTTTTTATCATTTATTTCTACATTATTGTACAGTTTATTGGTTTCTTTTGCTATTGATCAGCCTGTAATTAATTATTCATTAATTCTTGTACATAATTACAAAAAAAATGTTTAAGTTGAAAGATGCTACAGAAACAGGATACTCTACTGGCTATAAATACTCTCGTGCAAGGGAAACCAAAATTCCCTGTTCGTAAGGAGTTGCCTATCTTGAAACTAAATACAAAAAATAAATAAATGAATTAGAGTTGAGCTCTCACATATTCAACAAAGAACTAACAACGTCAAGTTATTTAGGAAAATGTTAAAAATTTTATTAAATTGCTAAATGTTAACAAGATAGCATTAGAAGAAATTTCTAAATTAATTATCTGGCTAATTAAAACTAGTTCGAGCAAACAGTCTCATCAATATGGCGGTTTAAAAGCCACTTCATGACGAATCTACTGAACAAGCAAACTGAAGGACTGGTTTTTATATCATCAGTTAATTGTTTTACAGAATTTAGGCCCCAAAAACAGAAAGATTTTATTAAACATGGTGGCTCTTGGTAATGGGAGCTTGGATAAGTTATTTCTTATTTATATTATATAATTTAAATTAATTTTATTGATTGGATTTCAGGTTTTGGTTGAAAATATGTACATGCAAATTTCCATCAATAACAAAACTCATCTTTCAGAAGCAAGATTATGGTACTGTACTTTATATATGAGTTAATAAACTTATGTATATGACTAAAAATAAAAAGAATTCAGTTTTTTGTCGATGATGATCACATGATACCAATAAGTTTTTTAAATTTTATTAATGATTATAAAAGTTTAATAGCCTATCAGTTCTAGACCTATTGATTTCATTAAATAAATACAGACCTGTGCCAAACTCCTGAGGTCTTCATCTCTGAGGTTTCTGGTATCTTGGAGTTCGTCAGATTCTTGGTGCGCAAGCTTTGATTTTACACGAACTGGAAAAGACAAAAGCCAAATGTAAATTTAGATAGGAAAATCTATATAATAAGAGAGAGTAGGGGGTGTTTGTGTGTGTAAGTTATTTTTTATCTTACAAAAACGGCAACGATTTGGAACACTAAATTTGGCACATAGCATCCACTGAACTCGATTCAGTGCCCCTCAAAGCCTGATTTCCTCCTGATACTCCTTTCACAATTTTAAAAATTAATGTTTAAATCTCCAAAATTCAACAGAACTGTTGTTGTCATTGTCTCTTAATCATAGATCGTATGGAAGCCATAATTATTATTGTTTTTCGTAGTTTCAAGTAAGCTTTTGGTAGCAAATTTTTCATAGGATCTGATAGCGCAGGGTAGAAAAAAGTTTTTGCTCTCAGAAGTCAACTCTATCAAATTAGTTTGTATTTTTAAAACCAATCTGTTCAGGTTATGTAATTTTTTTCTCATAGTTTGTAGTGAGTTCTGTTTTGTAAGAGAAACTATTATTTCCATTCTAATCAGCATAATAAATAACTAGGTAGCTTTTTTAAAACAATAATAAATATTCGTAATTTAATTAAATCCAATACTATTTGGGCTTGAACGGGGATTTTTGGGAATTATTTTTGCCTTTTAATATTATAAAAATGAATCAATAAAAAACATCAACTAAAGTCACTTTACTCAAAACTTACTTCGATTGAAGGATCTAATGAATTTCATATGAAATTCCACTCAATTCAATTTTGTGACCGCTGCCATCAGTTATCTACCATAAAAATAAAACTCTAAACTGGATTCCCGGGCAAGGGCTAGAACTAGATCATTTGAAAAGACACTAGCCATCTCGTTAGTCACATACTAATAGAATACATACTGGAGTCAGGTTTCCACTGTGAATAGACGTGCATTTCAGAGTCCATGCCTACCACCAGGATGCCATCTCTCACCCATGAGATTTGCATGGGCAGGGGCGGAAGACCGTCAGCAGTTTGCAGGTCGATTTTACGCAATTTCATCCATCTGCCAACAAACATTTCAAACGTGAAACACGAAATTTACCAAATTTTCAAGTACTGAACACTGAAAATTCCATATTTTAACACGAATATGGTAAGTTGGATTTGAATGAACTGACTATTTTGTCAACTGCCAAATATACAGGACATAATTTATTATTTTCGAAATCCTTCGAGTGCTGTTAATTATACTGAAAACTTCTGCAATGGCAGATATTGACAACAGCATTGAATAGTTTATGGAAATCGATAAAAGCTACTGCACAAAAATATTTTGTCACCACCGGGAATCGAACCACGGACCTCCATATTCCCGGTCAGGCGTCTTAACCACTAGACTACAGTGACCCTTCTGAAAAGCAGCGTTCATTTTAGACTTAGCCATATCGGCTCGTAAATCACAAGTTGGATTTGAAGGAAATGCCAATTTTGCAAACTGCCAAATATCAGAACACAATAAATGTATTATTTCGAATATGAGGAATTCCTCCGAATTCCACAAAGTGTTATAAAGAAGTGCTAACAGAAGGATCACTGTTCGCTAGTGGTTAAGATGCCTGACGGGAGGTCCGTGGTTCGATTCCTGGCGATGTCTAAATATTTTTGTGCAGTAGCGTTCATCGAGTTCCATCAGCAATTCAATGTTGTTGTCAATATCCGCCATTACGGACGTTTTAAGTATAATTGATAGCACCTTGAGGAATTCGAAATTAATAAATTATGTTCTAATATTGCACCCTGATCCATCCAACATTGCACCCGGTTTCATCCATCAGCCAACAAGCATTGCAAACAACTGACACAACATTTACTAGACTCAAAAGAATTGGTGATGGTAATATTGTGGCAGATATCCTTAATGAATAGCACAGATGTTGTACAGCCACTAAAAGTATCAACACGCAAGATAATAAGTTTCTATTATCTTTCTTAGTAATGGCGAAGGTGATATTGTGGAAGGTATCCATAATGAATAATAAGACGAAATTGTCACAACCACATTTATTAAAACTTCGAGAAACTAGTTTCGGTTGTTACACCATTATCAATCTCAATCAAACAGTTGACCTCCAACGCCTCCAATGTAGAGTTTGAGAGAGGCTTTCAGCATATGAACCAATAGTATTCGTCTAAGAAGGGTATATCATATTGCAGGGGTGTTCATCCCCCAAGCCTCATAACGCACCCCCCTAAATTTAACACCAGCCCCACCACCATAAATTAGGCTCCCCAAAAAATGCGAAAAATAAGCACCGCATATTCTTTCTAAAACTAAAAGAAGATTTATATAGGTATTGAAAAAATTCAAACCCAGTCGATAATATACAAAATGAATGTATATTTATTGAGATCCTTTACATAGTAACATTTTTTTGTAAAGGTAAAAAGAAATAGCTTGAATAATAACTTTATGCACAAATCCTAAACATAACTATTTTAGCTAATTCATATTCAATAGTATAATAATTATATAGCTATTGTCATTAATTGACATTCTATCTGGTGACTTCGAAATATATTTTTGAATGTAGTCACGTTAAACACGGTTTCAATCAACTTCAACCCCCCACACTTTTTTTGGGACCCCACACCAAAAAAAATTTCAATGACGCAGTCTACGTCATAAACCCCCCTGTGGGCACCCCTATCATATTAAGCTACTCTGTACTTTAGTTTAAGTTAAATTGAGATTGAGATATTGGGCGTTAATTATAAAAGTGGTTTCGACAACATCAGTATTATTCAGTTTGGATATCGACCACAATATCACCATCACCAATGCTAGAAGATTATCTCAATAATTCCATTCTGATGTTTGAACCGAATATTCCATTTTAAAATATTAGTCTGAGTGCCAACTAGATAAGTTGGTTTTGAGGTATGTATAAGATTTTATGACTGTTAATAGTTTTTGATAATATGTAGATTTGCGATTAATTTGATGCCTCTCTGTCAAAGTTGAACATTTTTTGTAATTCAAGATGGCGTCCATTGTAGCACCCCTCGACCTAATATATTTCGAATTTGAGACCAAACTAAGTATTGTACAGAAAAAGTTACTCATGCCTGTTTCCAAGATAAAAAAATTTGCTTGGATTCAATTTTTTTCAAATTCAAATTCTTTATTGCCAAAATCCTGTTATAACAATTAATCAACATAATTTATACATTTTTTCTTTGGCGCCATTAGCCAAGCAATGCTTGTTCGCTGATGACGAGTTCTACTTTATTATACTAAATTTACATACAGTATATGAATTTTTTTTCCTTTTTCACTATTCAAATTTTCATCAATATTTCACCCAATCAACCAAAAAGTAGTCAACAAAACAAACAGTAGAGCCAAGAAGAAAATGTATCATTATTATCAATATATAAGTTAGGCAAGCCGCCTCGGCTGACTAATAGATCAGTCTTCGCTATCTCAAATCACATGTTATTTTGATGATTAAACAAACATTCATTCTTTTGAGTGAAGTCTAATGGTGAACGTGTGTGTTTCATTCTAATATTCCTAACTGGTGCCGAAACCCAATAAATCATTCTATTATTTCGTGTTTTAAAATTGTTTTTGTTTTTCGAAAATGCCGAGAAGGCAAAAGAACCAGCCAACGGAATTACGAACGCCGTTACATCACAATAACCGTTCATGGGTGTGAAATGCCTCATGAACCTGATCGGATCAATTCAACATTTTGAAGGAGAGGTAAAAGAGCTTAGCCTTTTCTTAGAAAGAATGGATGCTATTCATTCTCAAACTATTAACAGCAATTTTGATGACATAACCAATGCAAACATGCATTCATTTTTCTTATCTAGGATAAGTACATCTATTATAGTTGAATTTGTGTATCCTTTAATTCAACATGGGAAGATGTTAAGAAAGCGCTTAAGGAACGTTATGCAGGCGTAAGAAATGTCTCTGCAAGAAGTCTCTGCAATGGCAATGAGAGTGTTGGAATTGCAACGTGATTTGGGAGAGCCAATTGGCAATTTTGCTAAACGTTTAGCACAATTGGTTACAGAACTAAAGTCTAAAGTTTTAGATTCGTGTATAACTAAGGAGGAAGGTGTATTGGGGAATAAGATCATGAAAATTTCAAAACCTCAATCTTTAGAAGAGACTATTCAGATAATCAAGGATGAAGAGGCTTACTGGAAAGAAGTTAGTCATAGACACTCAGAACGGAAAGCAATTGAGAAAACAAAAAGATATTACCTACTCGAAGACCTTATCCCACTTACGAAAGTAAACCAAATCAGAAATGGAGAACAACTGTGAAGGGACCGGATACAATGAGGAATGAAAAAAGGAAGGTAAGTGAAAGAAAATTTAGACAGAATGAGTGTTGGGAGTGTAGAGAAGAGGGGCACTTTGCCAGAGAATGCCCACACATTCATAGGAGAGAATTTGTTCAAAAAAATAATTTTGGAAACATTGGAGGAAGAAGAGAAGTCAATGCTATTAGGAGAAAAGAATATCAAAGAAGAGATTTGAAAAATAAATCTGATGAAGAGAGCTCAACTTACTCCTTGGATAGTGAAAATAGTAGATATAAAAGTCAATTTAGAACAAATAATAAAGAAGATTGGCCTGAATTAAAAAGGGTTGAATCAGCTAAATCATTGCCAAAAACAGGCAGAAATGAGGATTGAGGATTTTGCTTGAGGAATATAGGTAGCAAAAAAGAAAAAAAAGATTGCAAGAGGGGTGAGCTACCTATATTTTTATGTGAAAGGATGGGATGTGCATTGCTTGTGTGATACAGGATCAGACAGTACAGTAGTATCAGAAGAAGCGTTAAAAAAATTAACTATAGTTTGAAAATCGAAAGATGTTACTGTGAAATGTTGACTTTGACAGGAAGAAAAGCTCTAAGAGGAGAAGTAGATTTAAATTTGTTTGAATTAATTGGAATAAAGAAAATTATGAGAGTTCATGTAGCAGAGACTATGAACAACAGGTATGATGTGATAATTGGTTGTGATTTGATGGGAGACGTCGAAGCAGCTCCTATAATTTTTAATGGTCAGTGGATCATCAAGTTAGGGAAGAAAATTCTCAAATCAAGAAGTTCAATTGCTAAAGAAAATCACTTGTTAATGGGTTCTATCATAAGAGGAAAGAGGAATGAAACGCTCTTATGCAAAGAACAAGAATAATTAGCATCTCACATGCTGGAAAAGTACAAAGACATGGTTTATAAAGAAGGAGAAAGTCTGAAAGCAACTGGGAGAGTTCAACACTCAATTCAATTGAAATCCTCAAAACCAATATTCGTAAGATCTAGGAGATATCCACATACAATGAAGAAAATTATTAGAGAACATATCAAAGAGTTGCTTGAACAGAGCATTATTAAAAAATCTATTTCACCATTTTGTAATCCATTATGAGTTGTCCCAAAAAAAACTTCCACAGAAGAACCACCAAAACACAGGGTAGTTGTGGGTAGTTGTGGAGTTTTAAATGATCAAACAGAGTTAGAGAGATATCCACTTCCATGGCTAGAGGATATGATTGACAGAATGTATGGAGCTAAAGTTTTCAGCACTTTGGATCTTAAGTCGGGATATCATCAAATAAAAATGAATCCAAGGGACATGGAAAAAACAGCATTTAGTTTTGAGAGGGGTCATTATGAATTTACTAGGATGCCTTTTGGGTTGAAAAATGCAGTGCCAACATTTCAAAGGTTAATAGATGAGTTTTTGGAAGACATAAATGAAGAAGCAATACAAATCTGCATGGATGATATTATTGTGTTCAGTAAAACTTTTGAGGATCATAAAGTACACCTAACACAATTATTTGAAAAAATAAGGAAGTTTGGCCTCAAGCTGTCAAGAGAAAAAACCAAATTGTGACAATCTGAAGTAAAATTTATGGAACATGTGATTTCTGCAAGTGGGGTTCGCCCTGACAATCAGAAAATTAGTGCAATAAGAGATCTTCCAATTTCAAAGAATGTGAAAGAAATCAAAATATTTCTTGGCATGGATGGCTACTATAGGAAATTTATTCACAAATTTGCACAGATGACAGAACCATTAACAAACTTATTAAAAAAGAGTGAAAATTTTCATATATCATCAGATGTTATACAAGGAGTTGAAAATTGTAAGGGCCATCTGTTGTGTCTGAGGCATTTTTATCGAAAACCAACCCATGTTATTAAATGGGGGACTTACACACTGCTTGAGAAATCAGTGTGATGCAACATCCTGCTTCAGACTTGTGTCGCATGAGACCGGTTGGTCGGTTTTTGGTAAGTCATGACTTACGACAACCGCCCTGGCACATGCACACTCGCACGCATCGCCCGAGCAATGAGGCTGTGAGTCATCAACAAATAAGCGCAACAATTAGCCGTCTGCAATGCATGTAAGACATAAGACATGCAAAAAACATTCATGTCTTATTCAATTCTGTATGACACAACACAACACCAGTGTGTAACCCGGCTAAGGAAGCAATTTGTTCAACACCTGTACTACAATTTCCAGACCTACAACAAACCTTCACTTTAACAACAGATGCTAGTGAAGAAGCAATAGGTGGTGTACTGGCCCAAAATGAGAAACCAGTTGCATTTACAAGCAGGAAACTTACACCTGCAGAGAGATGTTATACAGTAGTACAATTGAAAGAGAACTTCTTGCTGTTGTGTGGTGTGTTGAGAATTCTAGACCATGAATTTTAGACCCATTTATGGGAATGAATTTGTACTAAGAACGGATCACATGCCACTTTTATGGATGAATAAATTAAAAGAAACATCCGCCAGAATAACCAAGTGGAAAGAAAAATTGGCTGTTTACTCATTCAAAATTCAACACATTAGAGGAGTAGATAATGTAGTTGCTGATTGTTTATCTCAGAATATAAACCCTCTAAAAGTAAAACAATTTTTTTTTAGAAATAATGGATAATTGTATTATAAATGATAAACACAATCAAATAATTCTTGAGAGACAAAACTTTGGAAATATTACAAAAGTACTCATTGTTATGGTCCGATTCATGCTAATATAATTTACAGTTGGCTCACAAGCAACAGATGATGAACTGAAATCTGCAATAAATCAGTTGATAACAAGAGGAAAAGCATATTTTCTATTTTCCAAAGAAAAAGCTCTCATTAATAAAATTAAGAGCTTTCTTAGAGAAGAATGCTGGGATTCAGGAATACATTTCATCATTTGTGACAGACAAGTTATAACAATTAAGGACAAAGAAGAACAGCAAAAAATTACAGAACAATATCACATAGGAAAGACTAACACAGAGGGGAAAAGGAAACGTTACAGCATCTTAAACGGCAGTAATTTTGGTTGAACATGGCCAAAACAATAAGAGATGCAATATAGTGAAATGCGATAGAATGCTTTACAGGACACCTCAGATGGTCACACCTTTTCCTGCGGGGCCAGCAAGAAAGAAAAGACGTAATCTACAAAAAAAAAGTTCATGTTGACATTTTTCATTACAATGGACTGAAATATCTGACTACAATCGATTGCTTTACAAAGCTTGCCTCTGCATGGATTTTAAAGAATAAAATAGCTAAATGCATGGAACAAAATTTATTAGCATTTTTTTTTTGGACTCTTCAATAGCCCCGACAATTTGATAATGGATAAAGGAAAAGAATTCAACAACAAATTAGTCAAAAAACGTTTAAAAGAACTTGGTATCGAAGGTCACTTCACTACAGTAGGGCATCCACAATCTCATGGAATGATAGAACGTTTGCATAGCACTCTAACCAAACATTTACATCTATTGGAAGTTGGCAAAAACATCTGCGGTGAAGAAGCAATGTCAAGGGCTATTCTAGCATATAATAGTAGCATACACTCTTCAACAAACTATTCACCATTTGAGCTGGTTGAAGAACATGGAGATGTTGGAGAAAAAATGAAAAAGTTATTAGAACAAGACAGTAAAACTTGAAGGTTGCAGAAGACACAATGGATAAAATTAAGTATGTGACAGTTTTCAAGAAAAACCATTATAAAAGTACTAAATCAGATGTCAGGTTTGTTGAACCATATGTGGTGATTGCATTACTATCTAGAAATCGACTGGAAGTGAAAAAACAGCACAACAAAACAGATAGACATGAAATTGTTCATGTATATATATAGAAACGAGTTTATTTTACAGCTATAGCCGTTTCTCCCATCCCATCTGCCATATTTTGCTGTTTATCCAATCACCATCTACAAGATTCCTATCCCTCATGTCGCTGCATACTTAAAATAAGATAAAAAGAACTGTAATTAAGTATGGGACAAAGTGTTTCAAAATGTTTTTGTTTTGTTAGTTTTTCTGTTCTTGATTTTTGTTTGTCATGTGTTTTATTTATTTAATTTTTAGAGATAGTGAAGACTGGAGTGGGTAGTTAGGCAAGCCGCCTCGGCTGACTAATAGATCAGTCTTTGCTATCTCAAATCACATGTTTCATTCTAATATTCCTAACTTATATGTATATTTTTAGACTGAATTGGATACCAGTTTCACCCCTGTATCTCAAATAGATATCGAGTTTTGGTAAATTTTAACAATTTTCTGGGAAACTGATAATTTTTCATGTAGAATTGGAAGGGCTATATCTCACAAATGGTAGGAACTTATTCGAAATCCCTCTTGGAGTAATGAAGTTCTCTACATTTATCGGAAACTATCATAACAATAAAAGTATCTTATACATACATCAAAACAAAGTTACCCTATAATTTGGCGTTTGATACCCACATTTCATCTCGACTACTAGCCCCCAGTCAAACCTTACACAAAAATTGACTATCTTACAAAAAATGGCAAATTACATCTTTGTAGCTCATGTGTTTTGGACCTGGCAGTAAAAATACAAAACATTGCAACACTAAACTTTTGCATACTTTTTGGGTTTAGAAAACAAGCGAATTTTAGCACTATCTTTAGTTTTTTGGAAACTGAATTTTCCAAACCAAGCCGGTTTTTCAAAAACTGAATGGTTTTTATTCTTGAAGAAAACTAAATTTGCAACAAATTAAGATCAACACTGTTGCTCTGCGATAACTACCACGTGAGAAACTGCAGTACGAAAATAGGGATTGTTTTTCAAAAAAGTTGTTTTTCTTCATTCCATGTTTTGCAACCTCATGGTTGGGACATAAAATATATTCTTCGAAATCAATATGTTTCCCCTTATTTAGTCCAAATGCCCAATAATTGTGAATTTCGATTTGAAATTTCTTTTAACGTTATTTTCAACTCATTTCAACAATAAGTACTAATCTCGAATTAAAACCAGAAGCGGATTGCCGAACCGGCAATAGCCCCCAAAGACTATGGTCCTCGCCGACTTTCCAATACGCTTCTGATTTTAATTCTACTTTAATTGATTTCTTTTTCCAAATGTTATCTATGTCTTTCTTCAATCTATTCAAAATTCCTACAGTTATCTCTCAAAAAATATACTTGACAATAGTTATCACCATTCAAAACTTGTAACGATTTGTCTAGAGTTTAGACCATATTTATGTAATACACATTTCATTTATGGATAGTCTCATTAGACGACTCCAGGCTATGAGTGATTCATATAATCCATGAAAAATTACAAATTGGACATCAATTGCAAGCAAAAAGAGGAGCAACAAGCATTATTAGGATTAAAAGCGATACTTTGTTGAAACTGGAATAAGTGAAATAACTCTCATGAATCTAATAAAAAATAAACACATGCATCTATTAATATTGTCCGTATTTATGAGCTGACTTTAAGGCTTTCTCTAACTCAAGAAGTACTTGAGAAGATTTTTAAGTGAATGCTTTTCAAGTCTCCCTTAAGTTGGAGAAGATTCAATTTAGGGTTACAAATACAGACCATATATTAATTTATGAATACTCCACCAAGGACTTGCTTCCTTCACTTACAACGTGTACGTTACAGACTCAACCAGAAAATAGTCAAGGACTTATTACTTCAAAGCAATTCTATCAAAACTAATAAGAAAAATATAAAATACAACCTACCTGAAACTGAACGTTTCATGGACTCAATGTTGAACTGAAGTAATGTTCTATTATTTACCGTTCTATGAAAAGGATTTTCACATCAACATCTGCCTGCTCTGTAGAATCTTGCTTTTAGAGCAGGCATATGCATAGAGTGTTCAGGTTGGTTAGCATATCGTTGACGCCGTTTTGTCCAAACTCTCTATTAACTTATAACAGATCAGGGGTTTTCAACCTGGAGTTCCCAGAATAAAGATGGCCTGTTTCCAAACATGGTCCAAATTCAATAAAATGGTAGATATGAATTAGTATCGTCTCAATGAACAAAGAAGAATAAATAGTAGCCACTGGAGCGGCTCAGTGTATTAAGCGTCATAGCAAACAATGGTCGGCTGCCAAGGCGACAGTTGCAAGGGCTTGCCACTATAAGCGACGGTAGGCGACTAAAGAGGGACAAAACTGGCTCAGTATAATAAGCTACACAAACATTATATGTTTCACTTAGAGTGGCTTGTCTGAGTGTCTGAAGCGACCGTGCGCGACCGCGACTGCAGTTGCTCTGCATAATAAGGCACTTAGTTTCATGCACCGGTTACATTTACTAGTAAACGGTAATACTCTCATGAACCCAACCATTGTAATGTTATTTTCGACCAGTTGCACGAAAGCCAATTAAATGAGTTTAATGTCAGTTAACTAACTGTCGTAAGAGTAACGGCTTTATTTCTGTTGCAAAACATCCATTAGTTATTTTTCGTTAATGGGCACTATCTGGCAAAACTGTAGTTTGATCAGCAGCTGATTCTGATGTTGAGAAAAAAGATGAATTAGAATCATTTCATTGTGAATTATTTGAATCATTATTCAACTATCTTAATATGATTATATTAACTTTTCATGTGAAATAAATTATTATATTCTTAATAGATTGTATTCACTTTGAAAGGGCTTCAACACCTACGACCTAATTTGCAGTTCCATGTTCTGGTACAATAAACATAACCTATAAAATAAGGCAGGTTACACACATATGCATCTCGCATGGTACGACTAGCATTTTTGATGCCAGTAGCACTGTACGAGATGCATGCAGGCTGCATGTTCGTGGCACGGTGGCAAGTGGCAAGGTGAGTGAGGTGAGTACTTCTTGGCGCTCAGTTCATTGGAAAATGTCGTCGTCGTCGGATGATGAAATGCTGTTTTTACTTATCGCCATTAGAAGACGACGTCAAAGAAGAATAAATATTAACTATTCAAGTGAATTTCAACGACTTGCAGTCAAATGTTTATTAAAATAAGTAGTATTTCACTTACTTCTGTAGGCCGAACGTTTTCGAGTTGTTAAAACCCATCTTCAAGGCCTTGAACACATAGGCCAAGGCCTTGAAGATGGGTTTTAACAACTCGAAAACGTTCGGCCTACAGAAGTAAGTGAAATACTACTTATTTTAATAAACATTTGACTGCAAGTCGTTGAAATTCACTTGAATATTTAATATTAACAACGCAGTTCGTCATGGAACAAGATCCAGGAAGAATAAATATTCAACGTTTTATAAATATTCGTTCAACGTTTAATATAATGTTTTATAAATATTCAAAAATTCAATATTTGTTTTTTATCATCCGGAAAAGTCATTTCTAATCATTACAATTTAAAACTACAGTATACACTATTAAATTACAAATTACTAATAAACTCAAAGCTCTTCACTTGTCAACGCAGTACGCACCGTGGGAACGAGAGCGTCAGGGCTTTCTGCATATGGTCATGTGACTTGGAAATATGTTCTGCGCATGCCCCAACTCAAGATGCATGCTGCATGCATCGCCAGAACACCGACCGATCGGTTCCTAGTGGCGCTGCACGCTGCATGCGACTAGCACACAAGCTGCACGATGCCAGTAGCACCGTGCCAGTCGCATAAGTGTGTAAGCTCCACGTGATTAACACATGTTGGTCTTCGAGCTGCATGCTAGTAGCAAGAAAAATGCTAGTCACACCGTGCGAGATGCATAATGTGTGTAACCCGCCTAAAACTCAACGGGAGTTCATGAAATTTAATTCCCGGTGAACGGGTGGTTAAGTATCTCTTACGCCAGTTAGCCTAATCGGTGTTATCGCTTGTAATTGTGCTTTGTGCAACTAAGTTTTCTCATTAAATTTAATTTAAATTAAAATTAAATTTAATTGGCTTTCGTGCAACCGGCCGTATGTATTGTATTACATTACATTACATACTGAGCTACTAGCATCTAATTAATTATATCTAGAAATTTCTTCAATTTTTTTGTGAAATACGAGTGGTAGCTATAATGAGGTGTTACAAATTTATTTTTTCTAGTATAAATTCCCTTCAAGAGAGAACTAGTTTTGTCCAAACTTCGCCGTTTTATGTAAATGCATCACTTACCATTGTTGAATATCGTTCGATTTACTGATAAGACAATAGTTCACATTTTCTATATTACGTTAAGCTACCACCATCTACTCATCTATGTGATGTTAATATTTGATAACCAATCTGTGACAATAAATAGGATGTTTTACATAGAGTTACCAATATTTGGTGGGCTTGCGGAACTCACCAGAGTAAAAAAGGTCATAGAAACTTAGGTATAAGCATTTCCACTTCAAAATTGGAAAAAAGTGTTTCTTTAGGTAATTTTTGCAAATTTTGTTGAAAATCTTAAACAGTACTCCAGTTAGCGACTTCTAGCGTATTCAATTCAATTGACGCTGGGTAATTCGCAGCTGCAATATTGATTCAAAACTACTCTGCTGCTTTGGCTTGTGTCATATCGGCGTATCATACATATCAGCATCACAGTGACGCATCATGATGTATCATCAGCTGATGTAACATGAGTTTCCCGTATCTAATCCATTTTACAAAAAAGCTGAAATTCAAACATTAATTTTGAAAAAGATCAATGCAAAATGAGAAATCGGGCTTCGATGTGCTCTGAATTTAGTTTTGAGGTAGCTTTGTGCCAAATTTAGCGTTTTTGTGAAATCTGTAAGACTGACACACACTCACACAACTACTCAATCGCTCACTCACTCTTTCTCTCTCTCTCTCTCATAGGTTAAGTGTTACATCTTCCCTAACTTGGCCTTTTCATGCAGATGCATCACCAAATTTTTATAATTTCATTTTCAGTCAGAATTTCATGTTTTTATAATAAGTGACCAATAATATTCTATGTAATAATACTTGGTCTATACGATGTCTATATATTGTATTTTATACTTGTAAATGTTGAATTATTATTTGTACGAATAAAGTAATCAATCACTCACTCTCTCTCGCACATATTTTACATAGAACGTAACCAATATATAATTGAAATGTAGGTACTCAACATTTCTGATGAGTAAATTAATTGGCTTTGGCTTTGTTGCTAATTTCCACCATCTAACGAAGCATTTCCGGACCTATGTTAATATGAATTTTTCATTATTTTAGTGAGTACAAGCCCACAACATACTGGTAGCTCTATGCGAAACACTCATGTAGATGTAATCATGTGAATTGAATGGAAATGAATAAATTGTTAGAAAAATGTGCAATTATATTTTATTAGTCAAAGCCAATGAAATCAAAAACCAATAATCAAGCATACATACATTTTCAACAAACAGCACATATATTACAAAATACTAAATTTACAGAGACTACACACTACACATGTACACAACATGCCTGGAGACCATGCTGTTAAAAATCTAAATGCCCATGCACAATTATTTACAATTTATTTGTGAAAACTCATGCAACAGTTTTGAAAGTTATAATTTCTGCTGTTTCTATTTGAAGAACTAAAACCCAGTAAGAAAATATTCAACAGTACGTTACAAGTTGTTTTAAGCCTACTACATAATTTCGGAACTTGAATTCAAATGATAATTCCAAACTTATAGATACAAAACTTCTAAAAATAATTTTTAGTAACTTTATAGTCCCAAAAGAACACAAATTTATGTATAATAATAAATTATAATAATATTGTGACCTGGCTGGCTCAAGTCTCGTGTCTTCTGGAGTTCGCACCTGAATAAGATCAGGGACTCTGACTGTTTTTAGGCAGCCAGGACCGAAAGGCTCAACGTGTCCTCCAAAACGCAATAATTTATTGTAAAAAAGACTTGAAAAACTCATCTTATTTTTCTTCAAGTGAAAATTTTCAGTAAGAATTTGGGTATGAAACTTCAAAGATTTTGATTCTTTAGTTGAATTTTGTGAAGGAAGCAGTTTTAGATTGAAAAGCCAGTTATTTCCTCACTGTCGATTGTTGCATAAATTTTATTAATAATTGTATAGATTGTATAAATAATTGAATTACTTGTACATATAATTTATTAATTGTTGAGGAAACAAATTTGTGTTAACGTTTTAAAGCTTTACTAGGAGGAAAAATACTCGGAAAAAATATTTGCAGTAATAAGTAAACGAACAATAAATGTAAAAAACGTTGGATAGAGATTTCGTAGGGATATTTACAATGCAAACATATTTGAAGGAATATGGGTAGAAAATTGATAAATAAAAATAACATAAGCTAAGGGGGCAGTGCACATGTATCTTACTCATTAGTAGTTGGATGAACACTATGTACTGAGTCGTTCTCTTTGAAGTGATCCATCTTTCTTGGTGGCAATTTCCTAAGTGACTCATCACTGCAATGTTTCAAACGTTCAAAAACATGTTGTACAAGAGATGTTGAGCGAATATGCGTCTAAGAATTTAGCTCAATATAGTAGATTTATACGACTTTTATGACATTGGAGTATTAACTATCTTGTGCAAATCATTGCATTTGTATAAAACCTGGTACAGGTTTCAAAAATATGAACAGATTTCAAACTTTTATTTCTTCCAAACTACAGAAGATAGAAACTTGATTGCAACGTTCATAGAAAGAAAAAATTTCAAACAGCATCATTTCACGGCCGCAATGGCGCTGTTGTTTGACTGTAGTAAAATGGCGGTGACATCACCGTTCCGATTATTTTGTGTTTTTGAGCCCACAGAAATCTACATCATGAACGAAAACGGAATTCAACATTATTCAACCAACGCTAAGACACTTTTGAAACACTGTCTGCACACAAAGCCATACAAACTTTGTCATTTCTAATATTGCAATGATTACTAATTGCAGTTTATAGTTTTTCCAAGATGGCGGCCGAAGAGCAACTGGGATTCGAGGGACTTTTAGTATGTTATTCTGCATGTTTTCTGGTCATATATCCCTATTTTCAGCCGTCATCAAATTTTTTCCTTTCTCACCCAATATTTCTGCTAATTTGACTGGACTAATACGAAATCTGATCTGATTTGAGCAATCAGCTCTCTGGAACAAGTAAAGGCTGGATGAAAGTAGAAACGCAGCCTTGGTGAAATGATACAGAGTGGCTTTTTGTGAAAACAGACCTAAAATAGACTACGGAAATTGAATCAAGGGTAAGGTCTGATGGCTGTGCCCAGGGATTTTTGGTCATAAATTTATCTCGAAGTTTTTTGTATTGAATATTATTAGGGCTTTGGAATGCTATCTATTGCTGTGAGGAAATTTTTTTCTTCAATTATTTTGTGAAATATGGGGTTCAAAGTTGAAATTTTTCTGTTATTGGGGGCAATTGATCTCACCTATGAGTGTCTTAACTTTTGATTAATTTCCCATAACTAAAAGACACCTTGAGGAATAAAATGACATATTTTTTATTTCAATCTAACAAATCGTCTAATTAAAAAACCCCGAAATAAAAAATATTGAGACATGATATGAGATGAACAAGAAGAAGAAATTAAACGCTTTTTAAAAAACTGACGATGTGCATTTTTTTATTAGGGAAGCAAATGATGTTTATAGAAATCAAAGAAGTTAAATAATGGTGCATGTGCCTATCAGTACAACTGATGATAAAAGTAATTATTTTATGTAAATTCGTCGAGTCCATGGATTCTCAGTTGTATCGGTTTATTATGTTTCTGTTTTGTAGTTTGGAAGAAATAAATGGTTATAAATAGGTATATCTGTACCTTCTTTATAAATAACACGGTTCATGGTATACATATATAGATGTTCAAATGAATTGTATGACAGTGTTTGAGAACCGTGGCAAATAATATGAAAAAAATGATAAAACAACCACTGAACTATCTCAATATGGACATTGTTGAACTCAATAATTTTTTCAATAATTTTATATGTGAATGTTGAGCTGAGTAAAATTTGTATTGACGAATTGATAAGAGCTTACTACTGCAATAAATATCAAATGGCTAGAAGTAAGATAAGGCAAATAGTATAATGTAATCTATTTCTAATAGCTCAAATTTTTAGAAGACGTTTTCCCATGCACAAAACTAAATGGATAGTACTTCATTCATGGAATACTATAAACAAAGAAGACAGAGTGTACTATAAAGAGTCTACTTGACAAAATTTTGTATTAGAGAATATTTGATTCTTCTATTAAAATGTTTAAATACTTTTATGTATTAATATAACACCGCTGGTCAAAAATTATCAATTTCAAAATTCAATTGAATTCCACCAAAAAGCTCAAATATTAAGGCAGTGAGGTTAAAATTTAAAAAAATATATTCAACAAACGCATGACTGAAATTATTAATGCAACAAAACATTGTTAATTTTCAAATTATTATCTAATGAATTTTAGACAAAAATAGAATAGTAAAGAGTGATTCTTTAGAGGTATAGAACTTTCAAATAAAATTAAAAACTGAAGAATAGTGGTGATGCAATAAAATAGGCTTCATTTGAAAGTCAGACTGATGAGTAAGCAACGACTTGTAAGACAACATTCGGCGTGTTATTGCCGATATACGGCCCTAAATTCTGCAAAAACTGTTGAAAAATTGGACCTCCCGATGCCGAGCAGCGGCAGACATATTTCTGATATTATAGCCTACTACTCAATTAGAATGGCAGGAAATTTTCTTTCAAATAAAGTCAATTTATTACATTACTATATTATAATCAGTTCGTTTTTTAAGTTTTCTACCTCTAAAAGAACACCCTTTATATAAATATCACACCTTTAACCAGTTGAACACATTTGAAAATTAATTAAAAGTAGTCATAAAGCTATTACAACTACCTTCAGTAAAACCACTGAATAGAAGCACAATATTCAATCAATTACTATTAATTTAGAAGCTGGAAGCATTAAAAAAGTATCAACTACCAAACAAATAATGTGATAAACAGTTTCAAATATCCAAACACCACCAAAATTATTGAAAGTCCCAACAAATTTACATTTAATGAAATCTAAATACAAATCCTAGCATATTGGTGAAAATAATGAGAATTTTACTTGAATCATCTTTATTTGATGAATGAATTTTTAAAAATTAAAGTATTAAATCATTTTATAGAGGTTAGAGTTTGGGCTAAACAACGTTAACGAGAAGCTGATGCTAACCTGAGCACTCTATGCATCTGCCTCCTCTTGCATAAACTAAGTGTTCAGGTTAGCATTATCGTTATTGTTAACGGAGTTTTGCCGAAACTCTCTTTTACTCGTAATTATTAAAGTGGAAAAATGAAAAAGCGCATTTCAACTATTAAAATAACGCATATTAATTTTTAAGAAAAATTACCCAAATTAAAATTAAATGATTTATTTCGTGTATAAATGCTTAGTAACACTACGGTTCAAATAAGAACGCAGTCTGCGCTATGTAGCATTCCGTGACTTTGGCTAAAGCATATGAACAAATAATTCTCCACAAACAGAAGCCAGGTGCAGTCCAAGTCATTCCTGTTGATTCAATCAAAGAATCAGACCTCATCCTCGCTTCTGTGTGTGCAGAGTAATTTAAGTATCTGCTGCACACAAACTCACGCAGTGACTGCGTTCTACTTGTGCCCAGGCCTACAGTGAACATGGCATCATTGATAACTCTAATATACTGTATATATTTTTTAAATGATAAAATTTCTAAAAAATTGAAAAATGTTTTAAAATATCAATTTGAGAAATTTTTAAACTGTTTTAAGAAGTTTAAAAAAATTAATTAAGACATTTAAAAAAAAGTAATTTAAGAAATGTCAATTTAAAAATTAATTTTAGATCAATTAAAGAAATTACAATTTTTGAACGTTTTAAATGTTTTTAGAGAAATGGACGAGATTTTTGACAAAAAATATTATCTTGTTATTTAGGAAGATATTACAATATTTTAAATTGATAAATATCAAAAAATATATAAACTACTCATTATTTTCACCACTACGCTCAACATACAGAGTGTACTGATATGATAAGAACTAGATAAATGTGCCCAATAGTAAATAAGGTGCGGTTAAAAATTATGTGAATAAAACGTGCGTGGATAACACACATAATCATCAAAGTGAATACGATGAATAAATTAATGGCCATGATAAATAGCATTATACTTACATTAATTTATCAACAAATTGAGCAACCGCATATTTATGTTAGTTCTACTCTACAGTATTAGTTTCAAAAGAGATTCAGAAGAGATCATTTGCTATCGAAATTGTTCATTAATGAAACTAAATTATTTAACTACTATATTTGAGATATTTATTCATTCTTGACTAATTTCGTGGAAGGAACAAGCTATAGTCTGAATAAAAATAGTTGAGCACTAAGCTACAGAATAGATATCAGACAGGTGGGAAACTTGCAGACAATCTGTATTTTCAGCATATGCCAAAATCTGTGAGTACCGATTTGAAAACTAGTAGTCTAGAGCGCTTTCTTTAAAAGTACTGCATTACCTTCTATGTACAAAAACACAAAATACAAAACCAAGTCACTATCCGTATGTTAGCTAATAGAGAAGAGTTTGCGGAAAACTATATTGAAGATAACGATAATGCTAACCACAACACTCTATGTATCTGCTTGCTCTGAAATCAAGATGCTATAATTGGCAGACGCTTAGTGCTGAAGTTAGCATTATTATTATCTTTTAACTTTGTTTTGCGCAAACTCTCTGTAGTGGCTTTCATAGTTTATGAGCTCTGGCAAACTTAGTGAATTATCCAGTTTGCCATTGCTGCCAGATTGTGCAAATACACATCTGTGAAACTATTGGGAGACCATGTGAGAAAACAAAGCTTATCAGCCGTTATAACCACTAAAGAGCCTTGTTTACTCAGTTTCAAGATGGCGAATTGACGTAGAGATTACAATAGAGTTGCCAACCTGTTCAATACCTATTCTGTGCTTCAGCTGGCAAAAAAGCAAAGTTGCCAAATAGGGTAACATTTCCATCTCTGGATGTGATTACAAACCAAGGTTAGTAGATTGATAACCTCATTTACTAACCTCAATTACAAACTTCTAAAAATTGTATCAGGTCTTGTGTTAACTTGGTGAAATTAGCAACGCAAGCCTTGGCAGCGGGTGTTTCAAAAATGGCGCAATCCTGTGACCGAATGGCGGAAGACATTCGGTGAATTTTCTAGGCGCCAATCGATATTTAAGCAACATTTAATTCAATTTCAACTATCTGAGTCTATCTGGAATGTACTGGTGGAGCATTAGTTTCATCCCAGCAGTCGTTTCATTAAACTAAGTCAGATCTATTTTTTTCATGATGATTCTATTCCTGAGATCCTTGGAACTTATCCTGTCTGATGTTTTCCTGTTGGGCTCTTCGCATTACTAAGTTGATAACAAAACTCTTATACAATACAATTGATTGACTTGGAACTCAAACGACATTCAAGAGATTAACGTGAAGTGACATAGAAACTTTGGAGGGAGGTTGCTGAAAATGTTTTGAAATCATTACAAAAGGTTACAGAGATCAAATTCAACATCTAAATTTCTAACATTAGTAATAGATTGAATTTTAATCATGAGCACGTTGAAAATGTCACATATTATACCCCATGGGTTGCGTCATTTTTGAAACACCCTTCAGCTTAGCCAGCTGAGGGCTCAACTTCTAACTAGTTTTATTCCTACTACAGTTAATAAATGAGAGAGTGATAATATTCAAGATTTGGAAAAATATTCTCCAAGCTACAATATAATTGGTTGAGTATAAGTGCATTATTTTGCATCTGTCAGTCATTTGCAATCAGCGATTACTCACCGAATTTCATCGACAAAATTAGGAGCAGCCAGACTGGATGCTTTGCGCAGTATTGGCCGATTTGTGGACTGCGACTCCTTCATTGCTTTCATGTTAGCCTGAGCCAGGTCGCTGGACACCGGTGTGAACAGCATAACCTAAAACCATTGTTCAATATTATTCACTATTTAGCTCACCAAATATTTGAAACTAGCATTTTACTCGGCCTTGCCCGGGAATCCAGTTTGGAGTTTTTCTTTTCTAGTAGACAGTGGTCACAAAATTACGAAATTGAGAAGGGTGATTGAAATACCATACAGTTCATCTGTTTAAAAAAGCATTTTTGTTGCACTGATGATGTAAATTTCTAGTGTTCTCTATAAGTAAACTACATTTTTAGCAACTTTGCAGCTCTACCCACCCGAGTTTTGTGTTTAGTTCTTTAGAATAATGTGTTACAGGAAAAGCTCAATACCCATAATAAGTAAGCTCGCATGACTCTGGTTGATTAACATCTATAATATTGATAAAGAGCTAATCTTTTGCTTTGGCTTAAGAGAAATCGGCGTATCATCTATATTACCACCACAGTGACGTATCATGTTATCAGTGTTCTAAGAGCTTCCTGCATCTGAACAAATTTTGTAGCGGTGATAGTGCCCATAAGTGAAATTTTAACATTAATTTTGAAAAGTCTGAAAGGCAAATCAAAAATCGGGCTTCGAAGTGCACTGAATCCACTTTGGCCATACTGTGGGATAAAATGAAGGATTCATCTCTAAAAACGCACGAAATGACGTTTGAGTTTCAATTTTCCAATGGGGGAAGACTCCTGCATCCTCTTTTGACATGTCACATATTTCTTTAACATTTAAGAGAACATAACTCTTTGATACTTTGAGATATGGGCCTACTGAAAGGTAGACTATTGAGTTCACCTATCACAATTTTATCAAGGGTAGGTTTATCGGGACCTATCACAAAGATAAAGTACCGTAATGAATTTTTTTTGTGAAACACCTTCACATGATATATTGACAATAAAAAACGAACACAATCAAAGAAATCTCTCCCAGTGAATTTCAGTGGTAGGTGTGGTGGGTGTTGTAAGTGGGGTGGTGGAGAAGGGTAAAATGGAGTCAAGAATATTAGTTGAGGTAGTATCAGGTAATAGTATCATTATCGATGCTGGGAGGGGGTTCCCTTTTGTGAAGTGTCAGGTTTGGAAACACTGATTTTGAGCACTTATTCAAGTGCTGAATTAAACAGATTCTAATATGAACTTTTTTCTTCATATTGATGAGAGGAATCACCTAGTAAGATATAGTAAGGTATGATCCGTTCCTACTGAAACATTCTCTATAAATAAATGGAAAGCACAAGTGTGTTCAAACGAAAGTGATTGGTTGCTAGCTAAATACTTTTCGTTAAAATCTTTGTTTGAACGGATAATTACCTTACTGCCGACGGCCACAGTGAGAATGTGTGATCCGTCCTCCTTGGACACCCAGTCGAGTTGCACGAGGTGCTTCTGCGTGAGTGGACACGTGTTGCCATTCTCAATTATCGATCTGCGCAGCGATTGCAGTGTACTGAAGCTGGGGACCGCCAGAAGGCCTACAAAATTAACAGAAATTTATTAAAAGCCATACAAGAGTGGTCCATAAATAATTCATTATACATTATTTTAACTTTTAATATGAGCGACCGGTTGCACAAAATTTGATCCCAAAAATTTGAAGAATGGCCATACCGATCTTAAGTTAGAAGAATTTTAGTGAACAAAGGAAAATCAAGAGGTGACACCCGATCAATTCTGACCGGAGATTTTAATCGGCCAAGTTTTGACAATCAAACTACTTATTACCGATGAAATGCTACTATCTTTTGAAGCATTCGTCTCAAACGCGTGTTAGAATTTGAATAAATACTGTTGTGGACACGGAAAGAAAGAAGGAACAGTAATTTTCAGCATTATCTGCTGTGTCAATATTAACTTACGTTTACCATTAAGCAGCGTGTTGTACTATCCCCGCACTCTCTTTGTCTTGCAGTTTATATCATTAGAATGTTTACTTAGAACTTGATAGAAATTTATGGACTTAATGGAATGTTCTTATCATAACAATTAAAGTAGTCTTGAACAATGGAAGTATTCCATGTTTTTATTTTAGAATTCGATAGAATTTTATAGAGAAATCGAGGACCTTCTCATTCTTTCTTGGTTATGAAAAATGTATAAATAGGAGAAACTCTCGTAAAAGTTAGTCAGTTGTGATTCGAACGTGATAACGTGACAGTGACAGTTTCCGCTCATACAAAGTGTGTTATGAACGTTTGTTGTTAAAGTGATAATCGTAGTATATTGTGACAGATTATTATCCAAGCTTCTTAAACAGTCTTTACAGTGATTTGTAAGTGCTTCGACTGTTATGTTTTAGACGTTTCTTCTTGAATTATTGAACAGTTATTATTTGATATTTGATCGGCCTTTCAACATTTAGTGATTGATTTTTTGTACAGTAATATTGCTAATCTTTATTAGCTGAACATTATCGATTTGTCTGTTTCTGATTGCTTTATTTTGTGTAAGACATTACTGATTAGTGCGAGCTGTTGGTAATTTGTGTTAATAAAGTGAGAGTGTTAAATTTAAGTGTTGCCAGCGTTATTTTAGAGATAGAACCCGTAACAATACTTTTAAATAAACCAATAAAATGTATTTTTATAATAATGTCGCCCTATAATTCAATTACATAAATTACAACCATAATTATAATACAAGAACATTTTTTTATAAAAAAATCCTGCTTATGGACAACTTGTTATTGTAGAAGTAGTATATATTGTAGCGACCCGAGCAGATGTTGATGTGTTATTGTTTGAACAAGCACAGCACTGTTATTTTTTGTACAGTGGCTCCGCCTGCCAAGTAAATAAATCGCAGTCTATTATTTTTCTCTTTGTCTGCTCGCTCTCACTCTCTCCTGTACATTTAATACCACTTCTGGATGAAACACGATTGTTGTGACCTTTGGAATAGAAGTTTCTAGATCGCTCTCGAATTTATACAAGACATTAAAAAGAAGGCCAGTCATTCACTCAGTTCTGATTCGGATCTTTTGATAACAAGTTCAAATGTGACAGTTCTTCTTCCATGAAAGTTCGACATTCTACATTCTTTGTACAGTGTATTGTGACTACAGTACAGTGTATTTTGGCGATTAGTTTGAGAATAATGAAAATAATGCATCTAATTGCTCTCGAATTATTCGACCAATTAATGATGTGAACGTGCAATACTTCACCTTATTGCTGAGTAGGGTGAACTGGTTGGACCTGTACTCGTCTGGTGGTGTTGATGAGAAGTTTGATTATTTTATGAGCAAATTTTTAAATATTGTAGATGTAGTTTTCCCTGTTAAATGTGTTAGGACGAAGAATTATCGTAAAAGATCTCATAAGCCTAAATGGTATTCTGAAAATTTATTATCTCTTAAAGAATATTGTTTGGAGATGTATAGTTTGTTCATAGGTAATGGCCTAGTTCATTACAGAGAATCCTATAAACTGTTAAGATCTATATATAAGTATGAGGTTGCACAAGCAAAGAGGAAATATTATTGCAGTAGAGTATTGCAAACGAGGAATAAATCCAGAGCTATTTGGTCGATTATTAAAGAAAATTTGAATGTGAATGATAAGGCATCAATCAACTCAAATATAGCTGGACTTACAAGTGACAAATTTAATAAATGCTTTCTGAATAATGTAGAAGCAACAAAGCAAAGTATTCCTGGATCAGAAAAAGATGTACCTTATTATTTAGATAAATTTGCCTCTACTAAACCTTTTGATATTGTTTCTGTTTTCTCCATTGGTAATATAAGTGTTGAAGAGGTGTACAGTGCCATTGTATCACTAAGTAATAGTGTGAGTTTAGATGTGTATTGTTTAAATTCGGCTATTTTGAAACTTGCTGCACCATACATTGTTGAAGTTTTAACTTATTTGTTTAATAAATGTATTGATGAGTGTGTAATTCCTATATGTCTAAAATTATCTAAAGTAATTCCATTGTTTAAAAAAGGTGCAAAGTCGGATTGCAATAATTATCGGCCGGTCTCAATAATACCGATCATTGCCAAAGTTTTTGAAATATTGTTAAATGCTAGATTAATAAAATATTTTGAAGGTGAGAAATTATTTTCTAACGACCAGTATGGTTTTAGGCCTAAAAGAGGTACCCATAATGCAATTTTAAACTTTATGAAAATTTGTATTGATGCTGTGGATGATAAAGAGAAGGTTTTGGGTTGCTGGTATGATATGACAAAGGCGTTTGATACAATTTCACATAACATATTGTTAGAAAAGTAAGAATACTATGGATTCGACCAGTCTGCTTTACGCCTGTTCCAGGCTTATTTGTCAGGGCGGTATCAAACTGTTTATTACAATGGTTGTTTTTCTTCATATCTGCCTCTGCAATCTGGCGTACCACAGGGGTCAATTCTGGGGCCCACATTGTTTATTATATATGTCTACTGCACTTGATAGCAAAGTCAATACATACATGTATGCCGATGATTTGGCAATACTAGTGAATGATAAATTTCCCGATTTAGTTGAAAATATGAAAAATAGTGCAAACTCAACGATTGAAGACTGGACAGCAGCAAATTCACTCAGTCTAAATAAAAATAAGACCCAAATCTTGGAATTTAGTAACACAGTAAGATCAAATAGTGAACATGCAAAATTTCTGGGTGTGTCAGTACAGTCTAATATTAAATGGAATGTACATGTTGAAAATGTAGGTAAAAGAGTGGCCAAAGGAATATTTATGCTTAAGAAACTCAGGCCTGTTGTAAATATAGAGGCATTGAGATCGATCTACTATGCTCACATTCACAGTCATCTCTCATATGGTATTGTTGTTTGGGGTCATTCAAACCAACTAAAAAAGTTGCTTGTATTGCAAAAGAGGGCAGTTAGAACAATTTTTAGTGTAAATAACAGGACTCACTGCAGACCCTTATTCAAAAAACTTAGGATATTAACAGTCACATCGCTTTATATTCTGGAGTGCTTGTTGTATGTAAAAAATAACATCCATAATTTCAGTAGAAACCAGGAGTATCATGATCATTACACTAGACAGAGTTCTTTTCTACATATGTATAATTGTAATCTTCAGGCAACATTGAGGAACTTTCATGAATTTGGCAAAAAAATGTATAATAAGTTACCATACGAGACAAAACTATTAGAACCCAACAAATTTAAGATATATTTGAAAAAGGTTTTGTATGAGCTATGTATATATGATGTCAAGGAATTTTTGGAATGGATGGGTGGTGTTGCAACATGATTGTAATTTAATGGTACACTTTTATTTGTATTTAATTTTGTATCTTCGTGACTTGATATGTTTAATGTATTGCATATAATTACATGTATAAGTTATATGCAAATAGTATGACTTAATAAGTGTATAATATATTATAATATTGTATTTGACGTTGTCTCACAAAATTACTTTGTTATTTGGCAATAAATGATTTGATTGATTTGATTGATTGAATAACTGTGGCAGTTAATGTGGAAAGATTATTAGTGATGAGAGAACTTATTTTCGGCTAGTGTAAGTACATAGTTCATTATTGAGTTACTGAACAGTTTATTATTGAGTTATTAAACAGTTTATTGGACATTTATCAATTGTTAATGATTGGCCTACTTGATAGTGATCAATTAGATTTAGTCAGTAATTAATCTTGTAATTGAAATATTCTATACAAGTTGGAAGTTATTGAACTGTATGTTTTATTGATTCCTTGAATAATAATTACTTATTAGAGTTTGCTGGTGAGTTAATTGTGTAAATAAAGTTCAAGTGCTGCCAGCATTATTCTAGTGTTAGGACCTGTAACATCAAAGTTGTAAATCTATTGATACCTCAGACATAATTTTATAACAATAGTCCATTTACTGTAAATGGAGGTCCAACTAAAATATATATTATATATTTTTTTTTCAACAAAAGCAAGAACAGAATTGTTGATGTTGAAGCCATCAACACATTTTAAAACTACATTAAACCCCCGCTAACCCAAACCTAAATAACCCAGCTGTCCACATAGCCTGGACACACATTCTCGAGAAAAGGTTTTAAAAAATACTCTATATTAACTTATGGAAATAACTGTAAATAGAAGTATAAACAAAAGCATCATGAATACTAATAAATAATTGATGAGAACAAAAATAAAAACAAACTGATTAAAGGATGTAGAAATAAGCCACATAAATTCTGCAGTTATCACAGAATTTCTAATTGCAAATAGAATAAGCACATAACTAGTAAAAAATATTCTTATTTCTGGAAAACGCCAAATTAAAGTTCAAAATATCGAAGCAAAAGTATAAACGTTGTCACTTTCCTAAAGAAACACATAAAATTGAAAAATTTCTTCATTAAAACACAAAATTAAAAAATAAATGAAATAGTAAAATAATTTATTCTAAAACTAAGCAAAAGCTGTCACATAAACGCCACATCAACGGAAAATGAATAGAAAAAGTCTAAAAACACAAAAAAGCTATGTGGTACTAAATTTTGATACCTAATGATGTTAAATAATACCATACTTTCTTGATTACAGATGGAAAAATCTCTGTAACAAAGAATTAAATTGAATTTCTAAAGTAGACAACATAAACAATAATTGAATATGAAACACAAATAATACAGTAAAGCGTTATTTCTCATAGGAATAGTTGAAAATTAGTTACGTAAGGTAAAAAAGTTAAAAATCAAAATTGAAAAACTAATGAAACAAATGAAGAAAGACTATAATGAAACTGAGGAAAGGAATTTGAAAACAGAAATCTAATATGAGCAAACAGAGGACAAAATATTGGTAGATTCAAAGTGAGTACAAAAAATGAATAGTGCAAGTGAGATTCAAGTGAAAACCCACCACCATTATTAGAAGAAAATTGCTGTTCAGATTCATATAAACCATCACCGCAATATAAATCATTCAAGTATTATAGAAATAAAGCTCTTATCTTAAAATCTATGGAATCATGATATCCCCCAGAATATCAACCTGATTACCTATTTCTACAAAAGAGAGGTGCAGACCTACATACAGCACTTTTTTCTGATAACACTTGTCTTAGACTTGTGCTTGTGTAATGAGTAGATGATAATGGGGATGGGGAGCTACAGTTTTAGGTGAGCTCCGAACCACCAGGTAAGTACAGCATTTTTCCATTGCTGATGATGCCCAAATGAGTCAAAGACTTGTGAATGATTACAGGAAAAATATGCTAGACTGAACGAAAATCGAACCCGTGACTGCAAGAGTAACAGGCAGAATCCTATCACCATTGGTTTTAACTTATAACTTCTAACTCCCCACTAGCATCCAACTCTTCTCTAACTTATAACCCCTCTCAAAATTCTAGCTCCTCTCTTACTTATAACTTCTGGCGCTATAACATATAACTTCTAACTCCTTCCCAACTTCTAACGCTCTAGCTTCACCCACCATATCACAACAAAACAAAATTAAATAAAAAAGCCATAAAATAGTGAAATAACAAAAAGTGAAATTCTACAATACAACAGCTGTGTAAGACGTTTTACACAGATGAAAAACAAAAAAGGCCCACAAAAATGTGCTGTTCACAAGAAAAAAAAACAATTAAAAAACAGAGACATTTGACAATTGTCTCAACAGAAAGTCCCTGCCAAAATTACTGTTCAAAGCAACAGATGCAGGATGATTCACGAATATATACAAAATCTTTAGGAGCTCTTTACACGTGTAAAAATAATGGAAAACATATTTACAAACATGGGCTCAGAAATGATTTGTTAGCAAATTACTCATAGCGGAAATTTTACTTGAATTTCAGCTCACCAGGTGAAACGAGGTCTTTCTGGAGTTCTGGTATAGTAAATTAAGAGGCGAATTCAATAGTTTTTTTTATGGTTTTTGAGATTTCAAGTCTCATCTTCAATTTGATTTGTTTCATGGTGTAATTGTCGCCAAAAAAATTAAAAAAAAAAAATGTCTTTCAATACATTTTTTCATCTGACAGGGTTACTCAAAACTAACTCGACTTACAGCTCTGGGAGCTATTTTATTCAATTTATCAGGTCGAAAACCCAGGTTAAGAAACAATTTGCACCTTAAATTAATTACCTTGAGAAAATTTCATGAAAATCTCGTTTCACCAGGTGAGATGAAATGCAAGTGAACCGTAAATTAAACCTTTTGTTGTCCGTAACTCGCTAACGAATCATTTTCGAGCCCATATTTATGAGCTTTTTTCAATATTTTACAAGTAAAATTAGCTCCCAAGGTTTCTGCATGTATTCGTGAATCCTTTCATGAAAAAAAACATTGAAAAATATAAACAATGTAGTCCCGCAAAACATTTGTTGTTCAAAAGCAACAGAGATAGACTACTGAAAACAAAGAAAAACATTGAGGGCTATAAAAAATGTTGTCCCGCACAATATGTGTGTTTCAAAAGCAAAAAATATTTGAAAACAAAAACATAGACATTGAAGAATCAGATGTCAACAATAATCTCACACTTTTCAGCGGGTAATTCAAGATGTGGTACTGATACCGCATGTGGTACAGCTTGTGGTACTGTTAGAAAGTTCTCGTCTTTATAAATAAAATCATACTCTCGCTTTGAAGATGAAAGTGCTGGAAAAATTACAAAAAAAAAAAATAGAAAAATGACGAAAATGAAAACATAAACAAAAAATGAAAAGATAGAAACTTTATAGTCTGTTCAGTGAGCCTGCGGAGTGAGTCAACAAACATGTGCGTGCGTGCGAGCCGAAACTCAACGAAGCCTGATTCACAGATAGGCTAGTTTTCTAAACGCATTGAACAGGCAACAGGCCTACCGTACCCATTGAAAACGACTTTAAATAATCATTTTCAAACAGCTACTTGGTTAATACTTATTATTTATTGTAAATGGAAATGGATACATGAGATTAATA
This sequence comes from Conomelus anceps, assembly GCA_948455865.1. Taxonomy (NCBI): domain Eukaryota; kingdom Metazoa; phylum Arthropoda; class Insecta; order Hemiptera; family Delphacidae; genus Conomelus; species Conomelus anceps. The sequence goes on along the minus strand of OX418216.1, from coordinate 137,928,744 downwards.
GTATGGCTATTTTCTTACCTTCAATGCTTAGGTAATGTATCCAAATATTCAGCAGTCACTGGTATCACTTTTAGAATTGTTCATAAATTTGTCGATTGAATTATTTTTACTTATACAATTGAAATGAAAATACTGATTAACAGATGTTACTGTTTGGATGAGACTGTAAACCATTTTTATATGCATTCACGATAATGCTTTTTTCGGTGCTACCCAGTGGAATTTTACGCGGTCTTTTTCTCGGAGGAGACAGTATTTGCTCGTTTTCTTCCTCTTCAGATTCAGTTGAAGACATTGTTGGACAGTCTACAAGCTAGGTCTACACTACCATAAAATATAAACTACCGTAATGGAATGAAGAACTTACTAATAAAATTATTTAAAAAAAAATACTTTAGAAATCAAATTATACTTAGGTAAGCTACAGTACAAGCACAAACATAACGAATTGTTAATCACAATGTAGGACTTTTGTATGCTCGATGTTCAACAGTGAAGCACAAACTTTTAGTGCGACAACAGCTGTTAAGAACGAATTGTAGGTGGCAATCAGTGTAAAATTGGCCGACCGGCTGATGCCAGTACAATTCTCGAAATTCCTCACTCACACTCATGCAAAGTTTGTTTACTTCACTCCGTAGGCTGGCTGAACAGACTATAGCCCCGTATTTATGAACCTACTTTGATGCTTTCCTCAAATCAAGGGACACTTGAAAAGCATTCGCTGGAGACGTTTTCCAAGCCTCCCTCGAGTTAAGAAAGAGATCATAAATACAGATCTAAGAACCACCTATAAAAGAATATTGAAATAAAGAATATAGCACCAGATTGAAATTAGATGAATTTATTAGAAAAGGTAAAAAATAATAATAATAGCAGCAATAATAGTAGTCTAAATTGTCTCTTCAATGACATGGTTAGTGGGATCAATAATTTAAAAATTTTATTGATATGAAAACAAATCAAATAATAATTAATTTGAAAAACAAAACAAAAATGAAATAAGAAGATGTTAAAGGAAATTAACCGCCTTAAATACTACAGTAGTTCATTTGAAAGAGTCAACACCAATATGCAGCTATATTATTAATTTTGTTAATTTTTGGGAATAAATAAATATTGATTACAAAAAATTAATGAAACTTCCACTAGATGATTCAAATAACGCAATTAGTCCACTGGAATGATTTAGATTTTTTACAAGTAAATTAATTTTAATTAAACATTATGCGCAACATACTTTAGAGTTTAGACCATATAGATGCGAATATGGATTTCCTATACTCATGCAAGATGCAATGGAAACTGCCAAAAAAAAGCTCTATACACTCTCGCAATACTGAATATTGTACAGTAATTTCAATTGATAGTATCACGAAGCTTTAATGCTAAATATGTTACATAAAATGAAAAAAGTAGATTACTACCTATTAGGTATATCTATGTAATATAATATTTAATAAATGCGTATTAGGTATATCTACCTAATAAAAACAAAAATTAGATATAAAAATGTGTGAGTAGGCGTCTATACCTGAACAATGGTTGGTGAAATTTAAGTGAGGTGAAGAAATTAAATTTTCATTTCCGCATGCAATGAACCGATGAAACTCTTTAACCATTACAGTTCTGTTATATCCACTATTCATACGTAATGCTTTACTTACTCCATCAGATAATGATACTTCATGCAAATTCGATTACACTCGAATAAGATAATTAGATAAAAAGACCCGATCTATTAAGCCCAATAAGTATTCGTCCATCTATTTTAATTCATAAATGTTTTTTACATTTGACCATCACAGCCCCAAAAACAATTTATTTCAAATATTCCCTGAGCATTTACCAATATTAAAAGAAGTTTATTCAAAATAAAAATACAAAAGTACAGTTTATAAATCACAGTAAAATCCTCTAATAAAATTTATCAAAACTAAAAATAAAACAATTAAAACTATAAAACTATTTATATGTTGGGGAGGAGAGTCGTTAACTATGAAAAACTACATTTTGAAATCAAAACTACTTTAATAATTCTCATAATCAATACTATTAATAATTGTGATTTTAAACTATATGCTTAGCAATCCTTCAAAATAAACTATCACATGTAGATGAAATAACTCAATAATATCCAATCTATAAGCACAGTAATCAATAAGTATCTTACTTGGACTAAAAGAAATCTATATGCCAAGTTTCATGGATCTATAATTTTCATTTCAAATTTATTGCTTGAACAGACGGACGGCAGCTCGTTTTCAAAAAAAGGCTTTCTCGGGTCATAAATAGAGTTTGAGCAAATCTCCGCTAACTTTCTCCTTACAAATTCAACCCTAGTTGAAGCCATCTTCAAACCACCCGCGAAATTTGAAATCCGACATGAGCAAATATAATTGCTTGAAAAACATCGATAAGAAGCAATGAATAACTTTCCAAATTGTCTTTATTATAGACTATAGTCAATTTTAATATGAGTAATCATATTCAATCACTTACTTTCTCAAATTCGCGTATTATAAAACTACATCTTGCTTTCGATGTCATCTAGTCTTAATGACCTTTTTCACGTATTTTCATCAATAATTGTTTATTTATTGATACAGTCACAATACAACTTATTGTAGAGAAACAACAGGCTTTTAGCCCAAAACTGTCTCTATTTCGGAATTTTACAAGAGTCCAAATATTACTTTATAAATAATAAGTGACATATCTACTTTTTTATAAGAACACAAAATCGTAAAAATATTATCGAGTCATGTGCCATTCTAAATCCCAATCAAACTGAAATACAGAGTAGCTTATGTTTTAGTTCAATTGATATTGACGAGACCGTCAAAACTTCAGAATATCATGTTTTGGCACTATATGTGGTTGTGGATAATTCAATTAATTATAGTATTAGTCAAAGTTGTTGTGAACTTTGTGACTACGAACCCCGAAACGTAAGAGTGAACTATAATGTACTTTCAAAACGGTCACAGTTTCTATCTCAGTCTAACCAGTATCAGTTCCAGTTCCAATAGTCACACACAATACTTCTGTGCGCTCTATTTATACCAGTTAGAGGTTCAACTGTTCGTCTTTTTTTTACTTCCAAGAATAAAAATGACTTCAGCCATGACCATCTCTATTTTGAGAATAGGGATGGTCTTGATTTCGCAAGTGTCATCATTAGCGTAGTTTTGTTCAAACACTCAATTAAATCTGCACTGAATTTTTCTTCTTCCTTGTGGTACAAAGTAAAACCAATTGAAATTATAATTTGTAGTAGATCAATAATAATATGTTTATGGCTTTTATTGGTGGAGAGATCCTTACAGGTCGTTCCACCTCGCCGTTTGAGTCATGTTATGGGGAACATGGCGGGCCTATTATTTTAGGTGGGTTCCGAACCACCGGGTAAGTGATAATAAAGCTTATAGCATCAAGCCATACATCAATAATAATGAAATATATTTTTATTAGGCGGAATGAAGACTCTAGAGTATTTCTTTCCACTCAATCTCAAATAGTACCGTTTCGTAAGGCTGGGCATGCTGATATAATATTGCTCCCTACCTGCACCAGACTTGACTAGATTGTTGTCTGCAACTCCACCGCCGTTGTGATCTCCGTTGCGATTCGGAGTTCGAGAGTCGAGATCTTCTGAAGAAATCGCCTTCATGAAGTTTGTCTGCAGCCGTTGCTTCTTTGTGATGAACGTCTGATCGTAGAGATAGCTCAGATCGACACTGGGATCGACCTGGATGCGGGGTAGGTGAATGTTCTTCAAGTGTAGTGTGTCTTCTAGTACCCATTCGGATCCTTTAAAGAAAAATAAATATTGAACAATTTAAATACCTTCGAGAAATTATAACAAATAACTTGGATGTAAAACCTGCATGGCAAAATAGAACTGATACAATTTCAAAAAATAACGTATGCTAGATACAACAAAAAATGTCTTACTAGATAGCAGTTCAACTAGAGGTAACATATGGAGGCGAAACTCTATTTAATATCACACAGAAGAAAAGCATAGCGAAAATTCTCAAAGGAGAAAGATAATAAAAAGCCAGACCGCGTATCAAAAAAAGAAAAATATCGAAAAGATGGTCAGTGGAGGGTAGTTCCAAATGAAGTGATATTGGGAAGTGATAGCCGAGTGCCGTAGAAGGTATCTGTTCAATCAGATAGAGATAAGCAACGAACTCCTGTGCCATCTTTGTAAGGGTGACCGATTGCAGTGGCCAGCAAAAAGGCTCTGTTCTCTGCTCTAAAATCACTTCCCGGTGGTTCGGAACCCACCTAAAACTGTAGGTCCAACTTATCAATCATCATCATCCAATTCATTACCCACACAACGGTCTCAGACCTATGTGGGCTTCATCCTCCCAAAAAAAGTGTTGTACAGAGAATTTGAACCCATCACGGACACGATGCGAAAGAAAATAATATATTAAAGGCTATTAAAGAAAAGTCGGTATTAATAGTTCTTATAGTCAGAGATGAAACCTTTGAATTAGAAGATTCTATTGTAAAGTTGATTAATAGAGGATAAAATTAAATCGACTACAGTTGTTATGGAAATGATTTATTAATCCTTTTGATACTAACCTCCTGTACTTTCACATTCATAAATAGCCACACAGAGGTTGACGTAACGAGAGTCCGGATCTTTTCTTGAGGGTCGCGTGAACGATTTGCCATACTTGTAGGCAATGGCTATTCTCCCACTGTACGCTGCACTTATGTTCAAAGGTTGACCTAGAAAAGAAAAAAAAAATACAAACATCACAACCAAAAAGGAAAGTGATAGCCGTCAGCCGTAGTAGGTATCTGTTCAATCAGATAGAGATAAGCTACGAACTTCTTGGCCCTCATTGTAAGGGTGACCGACTAGATTGGCCAGCAAAAAAAAGCTCTGCTCTCAGCTGTAGAATCAATTCCTGGTGGTTCGGAACCCACCTAAAACTTTAGGTCCAACACCCAATCAAGTAGGTCTATCATTATCACCCAATTTATTAACCACACACAGTTTCAGACCTATGTTGAGTATATTTTCAAAAAATATACATTTATCATGAACAGCACTCAACCACGAAGCAAGAAAAACGACTTCGATAAAAATGAAAAGAATAAGGCAGAGAATCAATGAGTTAGTAGATTAGACCGGAAAAAAGGGAACCTCAAGTGGGGGCAGATATCGATTTTCAGAAATTTCTGGGTAAGGGCTTTTTTAATCCAAGTGTATGGAGTGAACCTAAGTTATTTCAGTGAAAAGTAAAAGTTTCATCACATTATGATTTAAATTGTTTTGTTTTGACAGATTGGTGAGAAAAATTCAGGATTCTAAGTGGGCGTGGAGCAAAAAGGTTGAGAACCCCTACCCTAAAACGTTCGCCAGGTTGACAGTAGCGTATCATTATACTATCATCATTATATTTTTACGGGATCTTAACACTAAAATAATGCTGGCAACACTTGAAAGTAATACTCGAACTTTATTTACACAATTAACTCAACAGCAGGCACTAATAGGTAACTATCACAAAATAAATCAATAAAAGAAACAAACAATTCAATAACTTTCAACTAGCAATGACTACTTCAGTTATCAAAATGTATTATTGTTCAAAATTAATTAATAACTGTTGAATGGGCCAATCAATAACAATTATTAAAATTCCAATCAACTGTTCAACAACTCAATAATACGTGTCCAATAACTGTTATCAATAACAATAATTTTATCAATATTATTATCTAATCTCGATATTAACTAATCACTTAGTGACATTAGTCCAAATCAGTATCACAATAGCTGTCAGTTATTGACACACTTTAAACGCTGAAACACAATTGCACAGTGTTGTACTGTCACAAGAGAAGAATATCAATCTGCCACAGAAAGAACTGTCACACATTCATTCATTTCCTTGATATTAAATAATTTGACGGCTACGTCAAATCCAGGATTTCCTTGCAGGGTAGCCACCAAGATAATTTTTTCTGTAACTAGAAATAATATTATAACTTCCTAATAGCTTAAATTTATTTGTGAATTGTCATGTTGATTTTTGTCTGGCCAATAAATTGAATTTATAACACATAACACTATCAAGTAAAAATACAACAGGCATGGCCCACTACTTTCATATAGGTCACTACTTTCTTTACAAATTTTTAAATTAAAAATCCAAATTTTAGTTCTTAGGTTATGTCTAAGTTGAACTAAGAATTTCACTTTGAATACAACTACTGATTCCTATCAAAACAAAAATATCAATTTATGAGTTTAATTTAAAAACGTAGCACTAACACAGTCCAATAGTAATTATAGTATTATATTTTTTGTATTGTGTTTTGAGGGTTGATTGATTGATTGATAGTCCAGAGAAAGTAGAAATAATTATGACTTTTGTTTAGATTTAAGAGCAAAAATAAAGAAGATATAACATATTCATTTCAGCTGTTTAAAATAATCTCTTTAAATAATAAACTGTTTGAATATTGAATCTCTCTTAAAAAGATTGAACTCATCAGCATATGCTATATCGAGGTTAACGAAGGTATTAGTACAGGATGCTGTTATAAGACGCAAGAGAGCTGAATCAAGACTGTCTCTCTACAAGTTGGCCCCCTCGTATTTATATAAAACGTACTGCCCCCTGAACAGGACCATCACAAATATCTGTTCTGTTTACACTGTACCTTCCAGAATAAGGTACAAAGGAATAGGGTTCTCTAGATTCACATTTAATACATGCGAGTGAGAAAGAGCGTAGTGACAAAGAGAGAAGCAACAAGCATTTTAACTATTTACATCGCAGCCACCATAACCTAGCCTGCCATCTTATGTAAGAGAAATCAGGATGAAGACTGTTGCAGGGGCTTGAAGGACGTTATGCTCTTCATTTGAGTTCCATAACTCTCATGTTCAATCATACAGAATCACCAGCATTCACAAGAAATCTTCCATACTGCTCCAACTCATTATCATCAAAATGAAGACCCATTCATAAAAACATAGGTCCAGAAACGCTTCTTTACAGAAATAGAAATTGTGGAGGTTATCAGTTATCCCTTTTAATTCATTCGTCCAAAAATTTGTAGTGTCTTATTTAGGTTGAATTTAGTCATTTTATATGTAAATTTAGCTCGAAAATCGAATTTAACATGTTACAAGTTATTAAATATCAAGTTTCAAGTAATATTACTGAGATATTAAAGTAATTACATGGAAATGGCCATAAAAACACGTTTTACTGTGAATACAATAGGAAGTTAGGTTGGGGAATGTGTGAAATTGATTAAAGTCACTAACCTTGAACTTCAATTATTGATTCTCTGTCCTTTCTTAGCATGTCCCATTCGGCCCAGTGGTAACTATAATTGCATCCTTTGTTATTTCCATCCTCATCTTCTTTCTTTGTTACAATACATTTCCAAAATCTGAAACAAATCACACTCAAAATGTTATTGTTTATATAAGCAGTTATTTTTTATAAGATCAGAATACAATTATCAAAAGCACAACAAATTCTTAATGAAACCGAGCTATTGTCTGTCCATCCTTACAATATAGAAAGACTTTTAACTTCGTTTATAGCTTCCTCCGAATAAGATAAATAATGGTTGGACTTTCAGTGACAAATAAAAAATAAATAAAATGAAAAAATAGATCTATACTCTACTCACATGTTATTCTATGTGATGAGTATAGTTTTCAAAGTAATTACACTCTAATGATTAAATTTATGATTGGACTTTATATTCAACATAATTTAATTAATTTAAACTTATACAGTAATTATGAACGTTTAAACTTTAAACCTAATTTAGATTTTATATTTATGTTAACTTTGGTATAAATTAAAATTTGAAACTATGTCGGTTAGGTAAGTTCAGGTTGACTTAATTCAATTGGAAAATTTCAAGAAGCTTCGCTTTCTACCAGAATATTAGTGGTTCAAATTCAAAATTCATTGAATTTTGAGATCAGTGGATCAATCATCAGCGCAAGATTTTTTGTGAACAACTTTAAACTTCATTTTCATTAGGAACTTCTCAAATTTTTGTTGTTTCATGGTTATTATTTTTATGATGGGTCCTTCAATACTGTTGTATCGGTTTATTACAATTTACATTCAAAATGTTTTGCAACTGATGCCAATGGCAAATCCAGAATTTTTCGGGAAGCGATGAGAAAATAATTCTTGCAAGGGGGGTATATATCACCCAAAGAAGGTCCTCAATCCTATAAAAGACCTTTATTTGAGAGCTGCATTAATAAACTTATCTTATTAAAAAAGTAATTAGCGGCGATTTCACTGACCAAGTTCACGAAGTAACAAGCCAGCATCCTGGTAGTAACTCAACATTAATAGATAATTTACATTAAATTACACAAATGCAAGAACTTACACCAGTAAACTCGCTCAGTATAATCAACGTTTAGACTGAATTTCGTATTTATGAACCTCATATTTATTTATTTATAATAGATACTTAATAATTACAAACAATAGAGGCTTACAGCAAACGCCAAAACAAACCTCATTGAATACATTAGATTGACTAAAAACAAACAAGGAAAAAAAATTTAAACGCTAAGCTAACAAAGAAATAAGTCGAAATACATACAATAAGAGAACGGCATGAAATAAAAGCATAAAGAAAAATAATCCTAAATATTAATTAACTTTAAACAATGAAATACCAAAATAGTTAGAAAATCACATGAAAACAGTATAAAGAAAAATAACTTTAAACATTTGTTAACTCTAAACAAAGAAATAATAGAACAGCTAGAAACAAAATAGAAGGAAAGAAGAGGAAAGTAGAGGAAAGAAGAAAACATATAATTTATGGTCTGCAACTAAAATTCCAGAGCTTGAAAACATTTTCTACTAAAACTGCACAATCTATCTGAGAAGGGGTCTAGAACTGGATTAAATCTATTGTACAATCGCACAGTTCTTTGAAAGAAGCAATTCGCATGGTGAACTGTGTTCACTTCATCCAGGGCGAAAAGCATATTCAATGTCAATCAACTCATTAAAAAATAGACTAAAGGGCATTGAATTGAATTGAATTGAAATTGAATTGAATTGAATTGAATTGAATTGAATTGAAAACATCTTTATTCATAATCATGTACAGATACATTGAGAACAGTGTCAATATTTATATAAATTTAAAAAAACATAAAAGGTAATAAAGAACAGTCATAAACCTTCAGTCAGATCTGTAAACTCTTGTAGGGAGTACAGAGATAATGATACCAGATATTCCTTGAGCTTTATTCTTAATTTTTTAATATCCTCTATTGATTGCAATTCTAGAGGCAGCATTGTGAAATATTTCCTTCCCATGTAATGCGTCCTTTTCTTGAAAAATTCCAACCTGTGTCTTTCCGTAATTCTCCCAAATCTGGTATTATAGCCATGAGTCTAATTTCTTAATTCTTCTACAGAGTAATTCCTAACATGCATAATAACGTCAAATACATATTGACCATAAATTGTGAGAATGCCGAGCTGTGAAAAAACTAGCTTTACGGAGTCCATTCTTTTCAGATTCAATATTATTCTTAGAGCCCTCTTTTGCTGTATGAGAATTCTATCAAGATTGCTCTTGGTTGTGCTACCATAAATGCAAAGACCATAGGCCAAATGGGAGTGTATTAGTGAGTGGTAGAGCGTCTTCATAGTTTGAGGGCTGCATTTATTCGACATTTGTCTTAGAGCATACAGCCCAGGGGAGATTTTTTTCACTACCTGAGAAACATGACTATTCCATGACAAATTACTATCAATCTCTAGACCCAGGAATCGTGTACTATTTACCCTTTCTAGCAATTCATTGTCAATAAAGACATCTGGACATAATTCATTTTTCCTTTGATTCGTCGAAAATGCAATTACGACTGACTTCCTACCATTTAAAAGGAGGTTCCTGTCATTCAGAAAATCATTCATAAAAGAAAGGCCAGTCGCGGATGCTGCTTCTACACTTTGTACTGTATCTCCTGAGAAAATTACATTTGCGTCGTCTGCATAGAGACATACTGCCGCCTGCTCTTGGAGAACTCTGGGCAACCCCTTAATGTAGCAAATGAATAACAGTGGGCCCAGTATTGTACCTTGAGGGACACCGTAATTTAAATTTCTAATGTTGGAGCGATATTTATTTTTATAGCGCAGCGTTTCAGTTTCATCTATATGCTCAATCTCTACAAATTGCTGCCTGTCTTTTAAGTAGGAGGAGAACCAAGTATGTTCCTTTCCGTTCACTCCCAGGGCCTTTAATGAGTCTAACAATACATCATGCCTCACACTGTCGAAAGCTCGTGTCATATCTAGGAATGTACCAATAGTTTTATCCCCCCTGTCTATGGCATTTATAATAGAATTGATGAAATCTACCCCGGCAGTTATTGTAGATTTTTTTGATCGGAAGCCATGCTGTTCTTTGTCCAATAAGTTATTATTTTCTAAGTATTCCATCAACTGAATATAAACTACCCGCTCAAATATCTTTGAGAACACAGATAAACCCGATATTGGCCTATAACATGCTGGATCCCTGACATTACCCTTCTTAAATATCGGAAATACTCGGGCTATCTTTAAAGCATTTGGGAAGTGTCCAGATATCAAGGAGGAGTTTATCAAATGATTCAGGGGTTTAATTATTGCTGGTAAAACTGCCTTTACAACCGTGATTGGGATGTCATCAGGCCCTGAGGAAAGTTTGTTTTCAAATGACATAATTATTTTTATCAAATCTGGCTCAGAAATAGTTTTGAATTTGAATTTGAGTGCGGAATTACAGTTGTGATAATTGGGTGTATTTCCAGGTTTATCAGGAATATTTGGTATTATGAAATTATCTACTGCTGACACAAAGAAATTATTGAAACAATTACTAATGCTAATAGGATCTTTTAAAAGATTTCCAGTATCTTCAACACTCATATTTGAATGGTTATTTACTTTGACTTTACCAACTTCCGAATTTATAAGGTTCCAAGCTACTTTATTTTTATTTTTCGATACAGCAACTTTTTTGTCAAATGATTCTTGCCTACATCTCTCTATACTATGTTTTAGATCTTTCTTCCTAAATTTAATCTGATCTTTTAAATTCTCACTTTTAGTATATCTACACATCTTTTCAATATCTAATAATTCTCTCCTCTTCCTATCCACCTCAACACTCGACCATTTCCTGCCATTTGATTCTTTCTCATTCATATACTTTTTTGGAAAATTAATCTTGAAATGGTATAAAAAAACTGAGATAAAAACATCATATTTTATCGTCACTGGAGATTGGTAAACCTCCATCCAATCCAATCGCAGGAGATCCATAAAGAATACATTCTGATTACATTTGTGAAATTTCCTGCACAATTTACGAATTGGTTTGTGGTGAATAACATTCTTGACATTAATGATCTCAAACAATTGAGCATCGTGGTCTGATATGTGAGTTATAATTCCAGAAACTCTTAGATTGTCATTACTAATATTTGTTATAAAATTATCAATAGCTGATTCGGATGTAGTTGTGATTCTGGTTGCAAAATCTACTTTGAAGGTCACGTTGTACATTTTCAGAACATTGATAAATTTATTGTACACATTATTCTTCTCCAAAACATTAATATTAATATCACCAGCCAATACAACATTTTCGTATTTTTTGCATAATATTTCGAGCAAGATTTCAAGTTTTTCCAAAAATGGATCTAAAAGATGATGTTGAGGTGTTCTATACAAACACGCCAACACAAATGAGAAATTATTCATTGAAAATTGAGATATACAACACTCAAACTCTTTTTCGTTAGTGATCGACTGTATTGCCGGCAAGACTACAGGTCTACAATTTGAATAAATTTTATTATGAACCAGAATCATAACTCCTCCTCCCACATTATTAATTCTACAGAATTGAGAGCTTATCTGATAGTGCGGTACATTAAGACGCGTTATTTCAGCCACAGTCATTTTATGCTCCGAGACAGCTAATATCTCAGGCTTCAGCTCCTCTAAAGTAATTGTCAACAAATCTAAACGAGAGGGCAAGTGTTGAACATTCTGATGTAAAATCGAGATTTTATCTTTCACGTTTTGGGAGACACTTGTAGCTAGGATTGAGTGAGACTGTGGTAGTAGATTGTCGAGAGGAACATCATTATGAACTACTAAGTTCAAGCTAGAAGTACTGTGGTTTTTAGAAACTCCGGTACTATTTATCTCAAACAAACTTTCAGACACTGACACTAGGGAGGTATGCACATTATTATTATTATTATTATTATTAGAGATGCCTGACTGATTTAAATCCGAGTCAAATAAGCTCAGCCCCAATGTAGGATCGTCTAAACTAAAAAAGAGTCTTGAAGTGGAATAGCCAGAGACGCTTTTGTATTTATGAAGTTACTTTGCACGCACCTGATAATGCTATCGCTGATCATTTTTTTGCCAAGCTTATTGAGATGCAAGCCGTGAGATGTATGGAATCTCCTCCCCAAATGACTCATATCAACAAACTTACAATTAGGAAACAGGTTACATATTTTTTTCATAGCTGTGTTAGTCTCTTTAGTCAATTTGTTCACGCAAGACCATTCCGCCAAATCGAAGCGATGTGGAATCGAGAAAACGATGACATTGGTTCCATAGAGAGCCGCCAGACTCTTTCGTAGAGCAGCCAGGACGTCTTTCGCCTCATTTCTACTGACGTCATTGGTACCGCCCTGAATCACCAATACATCCTTCCCGCCAAAGTCAGTCAATCTGTCTGGCACGATATCCCGAAACTTGGCTCCTGGTTTTACAAACGAAGTGAATTTCAAGTTGGATTTCTTCATGAAATGTCTTCCGACGTCTCTACCTTGGCTGCTGGCATAGTGGTGAACCGTGACATTAGAAGGGCTTGGGACGGATTCACATTCCTCTGTGACGACAGCACTGCCATCAACAATTGAATTTGATAAGCTTGATCGAATTGATCGAGCTGGTTTAATCCCTGATCGTTTGCCGCCATTAATATTAGATTTAGAACTCAACAAGTTCTCATCCTTATTATTACATTTATTAGCATATTAACAAATGACGCTATTAATTGTGTTAGTGACTATTTTACTATTAACTGGAAATTGTATCAGTAGAAAAATGTACATGCTCTTATTAATGACTTGCAAATGATTGTTGACGCTGTCAAGAACGTGCAAATGCTCTATGACAATCAATCTTATCTTATCACTTGAAGATCTTTCTTGAAATCAGTATCTCAAATCCGTCTTGGCTAAGCTAGGTAAAGAGCTATCTTGAAAGTATTCTTGAGATTATTTTTTCATCAAATTTCGGCTTCATTGTTTAATACAGCATCGGTTCATCAAATCAAATAAAAACATTACATTCAATTTTTGAACCATTTCAATATAATTCACTGCATATTTGACCTATTAAAACTATTTTTATTTATATAGATCGATTTCTAGCGTATCAACTTTTCTTTTCACCTGGGATAAAGATAAACCCAGTTGGGATGATGGAACTAAAATAGAAGCCTGAAGTAACTGATTTCTTCAATCTGCTGTGAGATAGCGATCGCTACACTACAACTATCTTCCATTATTCAAAATATCGATAACATAAAATATCAATTTCAAGTATATTGTCGTGGTAATAATTATGTAATAGTAACTGTAAATTTGCATACGGTACTTTATCTTCATCTTCATCTGTAACTCATGTTTGTTGGTGGTTGAAATTACGTTTCAGGGTTAGGTTTGACATTGATGTCAAGGTTGACATGAGTAGTGTTAGTTGTCGCTGGCAAGTCAGCTTGTGAATACGTTCAATGTAATAGAGGATTTCAAGTCGAACTTAGACAAGAAAAGCATCGAGTATTTGTTATATTCATAACTTGAAGAATTCTCATTTAAGTACGACTTGGAAAATTATATTGTTACAATTACAACGTAGTCACAAGCTAACCTCGAATCTACGAATCGTAATTTTAGACACTAAGAAACATAGATGAAAAGATGAAGATAATGCACCCTCTGCAAATTTACAATGAAAGTTTATTACTACACCAATATCCTTTATATTTTTTTTTTTAATTTGAAAAAAAAATTGGAGAATTGATGTAGAGTAGTGAGCGCTATCTGACAAAAGAAAGAACTTTGGAAATTGAATGTAATGATTTTATTTTGATTAACCGATTCTACACTAAAAATGAAGACAAGACATGATAAAACGACTAAGAACGACTTCAAGTTAGCCAGCCCTATACCTAGCATGACTAAGAACAGATTTGAGATACCGATTTCAAGAGTCTTGATTTTTAACTTCAATAGATCTACAAGTGAGGTTCTTAAATACGAACTTAAGCTGAAGCGTTGATTATACTGGGCAAGTTTACTGGCTGACAAGTCAGGCTACAAGCCAACCCAGCTGTCCCTGCCATATTGATGTAGTGTAAATTCTTACATTAGTGTAAATTAGTGTTGTTTAATGTAAATTATTAGTTCTAAATTATTTATCAAGAGTCAGGTTTTTGTTGAAGGAGCTCGGTCGGTTTTTAGTGGTTTGTCATTTTGTGAACTTGTAAGTGTAAGTAAGACTCATTGCCGCTAAGTAAGACTTAAGCAAGTCTTTCTTTGCTAAGAAATGTTCATAAATACGGCCCTCAGTATCGGTTGACAATTTTAGGGGAGGGATTCCTTCCCGATTCGGCCCTGACTGTTGCTGATGCTGCCTGACTGGATTGATTGCATGCCAGTTGCTTGAGACCTTAAACTTGGGGTAAAATCAACTTTTCTATTGAAACTAAATTGCAATTACCTGACAGTGCTGTCGGAGCATGCGGTGACAATGATGTAGGGCGCAAAGCAAGCCGGATAGATTGACGCCGAACTAAGATGGCCGCCGGCAGGAGAAGCGTGTATCACATCCACACCATCAGGCAGGGGCAGCTCTTGGGTACACACCTACAAAAAAGCTAAATATACTAGTAGTTCTGAGAACAGTAGACCTCACGCCCAAAAATAAGGAAGTTTGTACAGAGGAACATACTCCATGTACTCAATGATGAACACAATCACAAAATTAAACACAATCATCAGCCTTACACCAAACCCTTGATTCAATTTACTTGTCTATTTCATATCTGTTTTCCAAAAAAAATTACTCTGTCACCAAGGCTGCGCTTCTATTTTCCAGACAGCAGAAATCAGATTTCACATGTCTGATGAATGAATTTATAGAACAATATATAAACTGATCACGCAAAGCTCACTCAGAAGATGTGCATTTCCTTCTGTGCCAGGCAGCCATCAATTTTTCTCTCACTATGGCACTTCGTTCTTCTGTCAACTTGGCTCCCGTCTTCTTCTTATGGTTTCTCTCTGACTCTACTTCCCACTTGCTAATTTTTGTATTGTAGCTGGTTCGGTCTGTGACATCGGCCACTTCAATGCCCGATTTTTCCAGGTCTTGGCAGATTTTCCAATGTCCATCTATTTGTTTTGATATCTTCTGTTGCATCTAGTAGGATTCTAGTGAGTCTGGTTTCTGGAAAACGCTTTATGTGTCCGTAAAATTTCAGGCGTCTTATTAATTATTATTATTATTAGACGTGAAACTCTCAAAGTGGAAGATGGAAGTAAAGATAGTTCATTTGTTGGACTTATTCTTCTTGTTTGCCCACCAGCTTTTCATTTTTTGTGCGAATTCAGCCTTTCTCTCTTCACTCCAATTTGTTCCAACTCTTGGAGGTTTTTTGTCTGGTATAACTTCCCATTTATAACGTGTTTTCTATTGTAAATGTCTTTGTTGGTAATTTTAGCCAGTACTAGGTATTTTTAAACATTTCGTATCCATTCTCCTCCATTGAGGCTTTGCCTGTCGCATCCACATGATGTAATCTTTTTGAAATAAATTGACAAGTGATGCTACATAGTTTACAATTATTTTTTTTTTTTTTCTTGTTATAATAATGTTTATTGCCAAAAAAGAACTTACAAAAAATCAATACAAATACATCAAATACATAACGAAGTACAGATGAAACAAAATAATAGTCTATTGTCTGTAAGTCTCATGATATGAATGACCATAAAATTTAAGGCGTCATATTTGTCTCTATATTAGAATATTCTTCAACTTTAGACGTTCTCTGTAATCTATATCCGTTTTCGGTACACCTTGGTCCAAGGATTTTCCCAACTATTTTCCTTTCTTCCTTCTTTAGATTTTCCATATCCATTTTCCTGTTTAGGGTCAGGGTCTCTCTGGCATATCAAAATTGCTGGTTTAATCACTGTATTGTAATGTCTAACTTTTGTATGAAGAGATAAACATTTTTTATTATAGATATACATATACTGCACCATCCCTAGGCCTTTACGAAACTTCTGTATTCTTTCTTGTAGTAAATATTTTTCCGAGATAACTTCTCCTAGATATTTAAAGTACGGTACCCTGTTTATTGTTCCATATTTGGTTAGTAATTTGGTAACTTTTAAATTTGTTGTTGTAAACACTGTTTTTTCAAATGATATTTGTAAGCAAACCTTTTCTGCACATTCTTTAAGTCTCTATCAGTTTTAATGCAATTTCATAAGAATCCGTCATAATTGCTAGATCATCTGCAAAAGCCAAGTAGGGGATTTGTAAATTATCTTTCTTAGTTAGTTCCAAGTGAAATTGGCTTCCAGTGTATTTCTTCTTTTAGTTTCTTCTCCCATTCTTCCATGACTCTAGACTCTATCCAGTACAATGTTAAATAGTAAATAGTACAATGTTAATAGTAATCCATCATCTTGCCATCACATTAATTATTTATTAATACAATATACACAAATTACTTGAATTTTTACAACAAATGCACGGCCTCGCACAGTATTGAATGCATGAAATTCATGCTTCATTTTCTGCTCTTGAGAAAACGACTTGTTAACAAAAGGAGTAGTAAACTCAACCATACCACAGACTTGATGTAGTCAGTATCCATTTCTTTGGTGTCTAGATTTGTTGTCAGTACTACATGGGAAGCTATCTTGCAGAAGGCATCATACTTAATTCAACGGAAGTACTGTAGTATTCATATAACTTGGCAGCGCGCAGCAGATGAGATATGCTATATCTGAACCCAACACACTGCTGCCAAGTTATATGAAAACTACAGTACTATTTATATTAACGTTTATTTACGTGTGTGCGACTAAATGATCACTCTGTATTATCTAATTCAATTTTCGAAAAAACAATAAAACCGTAACTGACTGATTGAAATTGGAAATTCCCACTGACCTTAGTAGTGGATATGCTGACATGCGGCGGCTGTAGCATGCCACCTGAGGCACCCGTGTGAACGTGCGCCTCCTCCTCCGTGGTACCTCCACCTGCCATTCCGCCAGCACCACCCCTACCGTCCATCTCCATGTCATCGGCCTCCTGCACCAGCTGACTGTCCGGAACATACATCATGCTGCCACTGAGCATCTCGTGGCCATCACGCGCATGCGCACTGGCAATGACTAGACGCCACGTGTGAATGGTGGTGCCCTGGGTGGTGCGCTCTAGGACCACCAGGTAGAACGGCTCTTCGAATTCGGCCGAGTGGTGGAGGTCAACCTGAGTGTTGCACAAAGATTTATTGATTAGAGATTAATCAATATATTGAATCTTGCATCAATACAATCAATATGAAGAAGAAGAAGATAGGTTTTTTATTGAAAATTGTCGCCTGGGTAAAGCCTACTGCAAAAACATCAGTGCAACAGAATCTTTCACAAAGTAATATTCAATTCAATTTATTCTCATTTTTCAGAAATTTTACAAAATTAAATATCTTTCTAATTTTCAATAAACTTAAGAGATAATAATACAATATAAAAAAAAGCAAAAGGATACATCTAAGTCTATCTTTAAAGAGATAACGCTAGCATAAGCATAAGCTTGTGCGCTAGCAGCGAGTCATATATTTTAATTCACTTATTTGTACAGGATATCAAATATTTAAAACATCTGATGACCATGTGACCTTGCAAAAAAATAATACTTTTCTTTCAAAACATGTGAAGGTTGATTTTGAGACCAAAACGACAAAGGAAAATAAGATTTAAGAGAGACAGAGAGAAAAAAAGGAAAAAAGGATTTTCATCAGACTAACACTGTAGGTAGATAACTATGAAAGAGAAGAACAAACCCGTAGGAACAAACCCGTATATGGAACATAATATCATCTGTTTTATAATAAATAAGTTTCTGAATAAATAAGTAATTACATAATAATTACGGTAAGGAAGTTTATGAAAGAAAATGAAAAATATCCTATTTATAATAATAATAATATGAAGTAAAATAACTTCGTAATAACACGAGAAAAGATAATAGAAGGTAAGAAAAGATGTACAGATAAAATATTGTAGCGAATATGAAATTGGAGAGAATAGAAAGAAACAGTGGTTCTCGGTGTTATCTGCTATGTAGATGTTTACTTTTAAGCAATTAATTACTCTGCTTTTGACACTTTTATAGTGTTTACTTGGTAATTTGTAGAATGTTCTAGTTGTTTGATTAGTCATTAATGGAATCTTTTCGAATATTGTAGAAAGTGCTAGTTTCTTTATTTATTTAGAAGATGATAGAAAAATCCAGAGATATCTCAATTATGGAAAATCATATAAATAGAGGGACACTTTTGTAAATTAGTTCAGTTGTCTTTGAAATTCGTCGTGATAAACAAGTGTGACAGTTAAGTAGTTCAGTTTTTGTTCTATGTTGATAAGTGGCAGTAGTGACAGTTCCCGTTAATATAGACAGTGCAATCCTGTTGGCACTATTACAAACCATGCAATGAACTTTCGTTGTCTGTAGTGATAATTCTCTTGACAGTTCAAAAGTGATAATTCTTTTATCTATTACTGTATTGACGGACTTGTGCTACGTAAGTTAATTGTTCTTTCTCGACGTTTTTTTTTAGCATTATTGGACAGTTTATTGTACAATTATTGTTTAATATTAAATCGGCCTTTTGACATTTAGTGATTGATTCGTGTACAGTTCATTGGAAACTCATTATCAGTTGAACAATATCGTGTTATCTGCTTTTAATTGCTTATTTTTCTGTAAGAAATTACTGAACAGTTTGAGTTGAAGATTATTTGTGTTAATAAAGTGAAAGTGATAAATTTAAGTGTTGCCAGCGTTATTTTAGACTTAGAACCCATAACAATATAGTGAGCGAGTGAACATTGAAAATTTAAGAGAAACACACAAACAGGCTCCGACTCAGCTCAACAATAGATACATCAACAGAAACGTCTAAAACTACATCAAACACCATTCTCCAGCAATCAGGATTTGAAGGAAGAAGCGAAGGTTATTTATGAGGGTAATGCATTCCACAGCAGGGAAGCCAGAACTGCGAACGACGTCTTTATAACTGTTCTGTTCAGAGGTATTTGAAGATTAAAAATGTGAGAGTGTGTGTGTGTTTCTTGAATGTACAGATGTAAAGAGAGTTATTAGTCTGGTGCTTAAATAGTTTGGTCCTGAATTCCTCACAATAATCGTATATACCAGTGCCTCCTCTCTGATTCAATTTCAACAATTTAAATTGAACAAAGAAAGGTGTGATATGGTCATCCCAGTGAGCATCAAATACGAAACGAATGGCATAGTTCAGGGCTCGTTGGAGCTTCAGGTCAAGACCCTCAGACAAGTCATTACAGCAGTTGTGGGCTGTGCCTGTTGTATCTTTACTTTATTGTGTTTTGTAATATATTTATTTATATTCAGGGTGTTTCAGGAGGAAAGGTTCAAACTTCGGCAACTGATTCTAGATCTGAAAAAATGCATAATAAACATATGTCGGAAACGCTTTGTTAGCGTGTTATACAGAGTGAAAGATTTCGCCCAGAACTCAGCACCCTTGGTAAAAGAAAGTCATACTGAAATTCCGGGAAGGTAAATTAAGGACCAAATACAGTTATTTCTTATGGTTTTTGATCTGAAAAAACGAATAAAATAGGTTCAAGAACTCTGTATTCAGTAGTTTGTATGATATTATGATGTAAAACAGAAAATTCTGTGCCTAAAAACACGTTTTTCAGCTTTGAAGAACAATAAATTTGTTAAATGAATAATAAATGCATGAAATTTGAATACAAATCTTGTAGAGAATTTAATTCTGAAAAATTTGATGTAAATAAACTTAACAACAAACAAATACATATTTCAAATATTCGTCTCTAATAAAAACTAAGCAATGGTTGATTGAGCTGAAAATATCTGTCAGAACAATCAAAATGTAAATTGAGACAATAACAAATAAAAATAGCGACCTTGGTGGCCAACTAACAGGCCCTCTTCAACCAATCCATCTGTTATCAAACTTCTCATTTAAGAACTCTATCACACGATTTGCACAGTGAGTTAGAGCTCCACCATGTTAAAAGAACATTGTTGTGAGGGCGTTTGAGTATTCGTCCTAGGAGGAGCAAATGTGAGGGCGTAATCTGGCCCGTGGGACCAAATGTTGAGGCCTGTGGTAGCTTAGAGGAATTGAGGGGAGAGAAGAGCAGTGGAGGACCATATGAGGATAAGAGGGAGAGTAATGAGTGTTAGATGTACACTTACCAGACGTTGAGCTGAGTTGGAGAGATGAGGAGGGGCGCCCCTTATTTCCTGCTGCTTGTAGTTGTCCAGTCTGGTGTTCGTAGTGCGATGATATATGAGTGAGGAAGAGGAAGTGTGAGAGAGTGAGATTGATAGAGAGGAAGAGAGTGAGTGAGGAGAATGAGAGACAGAGAGCATGAATGAGAGAGGATGAGAGAGTAATCGCGTTTGGGCACTGAATAAGGAGACAATTGCACCGTCTACTATGGCTTACCGAGCTACTTCATTGACGGACTGAGCGAGACTAACTAAGAGGGAGGCTCATAGCTAGGGTGGGTGGCTGCTATCTTATAGTAGATAAGATTGGCCGTAACATACCCCCCGCCTTGAACCAATGGTTCAACATATGAGGTATGGAGGGTAGAGACCAGAGAGAAGAGACAAGAGAGTGTCCAGAGAGGAGAGACAAGAGTGTCCAGAGAGGAGAGACAAACGAGAAGAGATTAAGAGTGAGATTTCTCATGTCTACAATAGTTACTTGATCCACCACTGAGACATGAGAAGTGAGACTAAGAGATTATTCGAGGGGGAGAGGTGACACCTTGACAGCTGGATGAGAGAGTATGCCGTTTGCTGTTCTGACATCCACTACTCTCACAGTATTAT
Source organism: Conomelus anceps (assembly GCA_948455865.1). NCBI lineage: Eukaryota > Metazoa > Arthropoda > Insecta > Hemiptera > Delphacidae > Conomelus > Conomelus anceps. The sequence goes on along the minus strand of OX418216.1, from coordinate 137,907,439 downwards.
CTTTACCAGGGTGAGTTTTGACAATGAGACCCAGTCGCCAAGAGAGTGTTGAGGAGAGGGAATTCACATTTTTCTGAAGATGATTCTTACACAGAGAGTTGTGTTGAAAGCGCAAGAGAAGCGCTACTACATGGACTAGAGTCGTCCATGAAGAGAAGCGGTTGAGAAGCTCAAGAGCTGGAGAGTCTGCAGAGACCGTGAGAGCGTTGAGAGGTTGAGATTCAGCTTCTGAGAGATCGCTAGTAGAGAGAAGAGTATGAGATGTAATTTCACGAGCAGAAAGGTATATAGCTACTGTAGAACCAATTAATACATATCCGAGAGATGTGTGCCATGCTTGAGGCATGTCCGAGCCAAGATCTAGAGTTGCGCCTGTTATGAGTTTCGAGAAGATATCAGCTCCGAGGAGTACGTCAATGGGAGCTCTTTTATGGAACTGAGGATCGGCTAGGGTGAGAAATTCTGTGGCCTTTAGTACAGCAGGAGAGAGATTTTTCTGAGGCATGTCTCCAGTGATGCTGGATAATATCATCACTTTGTGATCTGGTGCAATAATATCACCTTTGAGAGTTTTCAGAGTCACATTAGTCACACCACGAGAGCGAGTACTAGTGCCTGAGATGCCACTAATTGTTAGTTTTGAACATCTAGTTCGAGAGATCTTTAATATTGTTGCTATATGCTCAGTAATAAATGTAGCTTGAGCTGCTGTATCTAATACAGCTCTGGCGACGACAGTATGTCCATCACAAGTTGATAAACATACGAGAGCTGTAGGAAGAAGAGTGGTAAGAGATTCCTCCTGAGCCGCACCAATGAAGAGTTGTTGAGATATTTTATTAACAGAAGTTTTTGAGAGCGGTAGTATTTTAACATTTGATTGAGAGTGGTGAGTAGATTCGGCGTTTCAAGTGAGAGAGTTCCGAGCAGTGGAATCCGATGTTTGAGTAGCTAGTCATTGCGAGGGACTGGTAAGCCTGCTGTTACGAGGAGTGGAGGCAGATGTTTTCTTAATATGCAGCAGCGAGTGGTGACGTCTATCACATATTTGACACGAGCGTTGAGAAGAGCATTGTGATAGTTCATGGCGATGACCAAGACAATTCGAGCAACTATTCGAGACTGATACAAAATGTAAGCGCCTTTCTACTGAAAGATTGTAGAATTCTGGACAAGTATAAATTCTATGTCTGTCAGAGCCACAATAAGAGCAATCCGCTTTGGAGGGTGTGTCAGACTCTCTTCTTTGTCTCAATGGAGGTTTAGAGACCTGTTGAGTTGAGTTATTTGTAACTGAGGTCTGATTTTGCGAGACAATATTTGCGTATGAGGCCGGTGGTGAGATAGTGCAAAAATATCCTCGACCGCGAGGAGTAGATTGTTGAAATCTAAATTGTTGTAGAGGTTTCGAGACATCAACTATTATTCCACGACCACGAGATTGAGTGTTGAGAGGAGACGAGACAGCCGAGAGCTGAGGGTAATTCGGAGGTGATGCTTCCTCAATTTCAGAGCATTCTTGATTAATGAATTTTATTATTTCATCGGCCTTTGGAATAAATACAGTGTCCTTGTTTTCGCTAGAGTGAATTGTTGAGCGATAATGTTCATATTTTCTTCTGAGATTAATATCCATTTTTCTTAAGATAATAGCCGACAAGAGAGGATTTTCTTGAGTTGTAATATCAACTTCAATACCTTGGAGCGCTTGGATATTTTCATTATAAGAGTTCAGAAAATATCTCATTTGAGAAGGAGTGTTATTGACTGAGGGTAAATCTAGTAGTTGATTGAGATGTAGCGAAGCGAGTCGTCGAGGTGAATGGTATCTATCTTTGAGCAGGTTATAGGCTACCTGATAATTAGCAGCTGAGATAGGTAGAGCTTTAATCAAATTTAGTGGTTCATCTGAGAGAACACTAAGTAGATACTGGTATTTCATTACAGAGTCCATGGATGCATTGTTATGAATACTTGAATCAAACATATTTATAAATGAGACCCATTCAAGCATGTCGCCTTTAAAATGCTTCAACTCGAGTTTCGGTAAGCGAACAACAGAGGCTTGTTGTGGAGAAGTAGAGGTTGCAGTCTTATTTTTAGCAGCAGTAATCTTGGTTTCACAAAATTCGAGATGAGAGTTAATATAATCAACTAGTTCATCAGCACTATTGAGTGGTGCGTAATTGGGAACAAACTTCTTATCTTCTTGTAACTTGAGTTCATGATATGAGTCAAGAGCATCAGCAAACTCTTTGCGAAGCTTGTCAACTGATTTTGAACGAATCATAAATTTTTTAAGTATTTCTTTATCTGCTGTTTTCTTTGTCAAATCATAAATTATTTGGATTTGTGAGAAAGCATTATCCTTCTTTGCTTCTATAACAGTCAGTGATAAAGTCATATTTGAGAGTATTTAGCGAGTAGAGTGAGTACAGTACAGGAGGAGTGAGTAATAGAGAAAATTCTGCTAAGTCGAAACTGTAAACAAAGAACAGCTGTGGTCGACGTTCCGATTATGATAATTGTTGTTGAATGGCGAATGAAGTGCAAAATAGAATGAAAGTGATTATAAGGACCGAGAGCCAGAGAGAGATAACGTCGTTGAAGTAAGAGCACGAGAGTGAGTGAGAACGCAATAGGGAGATAGAACGTCCTTTGTAGTAGAGCCTAGAAAGACAAAGAATGATTGTCTGTAATACGACGCTGCGAGTGCGAGAGAGAAAGAGAACAAGAGTGCGTCAAGTGAGAGAGAATGCTCGACAGAGTGAGATAACGAGTGGAATTGAGAATATTATTTTTCAACTTTGTAGGAAGCCTGCTGTAGGTTATCAAGGAGCTAAGATAAGAGCAAGCTACAATTGCAGGTTTACAACGATAATCCTTTCAAAATGCACAAAATTGAGCAACTTAAGAAACAGCTTAACAAGAGTATTTTTGAATAAATTATTATTCAATGTTCAAACTGATTCAAATCCACCAGATTTTTGAGTATCAGAGGTAGCCAAATGATAATCAATATCCGGCCCGGAGGACCAAATGTGAGGGCGTTTGAGTATTCATCCTAGGAGGAGCAAATGTGAGGGCGTAATCTGGCCCGTGGGACCAAATGTTGAGGCCTGTGGTAGCTTAGAGGAATTGAGGGGAGAGAAGAGCAGTGGAGGACCATATGAGGATAAGAGGGAGAGTAATGAGTGTTAGATGTACACTTACCAGACGTTGAGCTGAGTTGGAGAGATGAGGAGGGGCGCCCCTTATTTCCTGCTGCTTGTAGTCGTCCAGTCTGGTGTTCGTAGTGCGATGATATATGAGTGAGGAAGAGGAGGTGTGAGAGAGTGAGATTGATAGAGAGGAAGAGAGTGAGTGAGGAGAATGAGAGACAGAGAGCATGAATGAGAGAGGATGAGAGAGTAATTGCGTTTGGGCACTGAATAAGGAGACAATTGCACCATCTACTATGGCTTACCGAGCTACTTCATTGACGGACTGAGCGAGACTAACTAAGAGGGAGGCTCATAGCTAGGGCGGGTGGCTGCTATCTTATAGTAGATAAGATTGGCCGTAACAATTGTCATACGCTTTGAAAGTGGGACGTCTTCTAACAATTGAACAAACAAATTGTTTTGTAAAAAGTCTAAATAGCTTTCTGCATTAACACGGTTTTCTAAAATAAATGGGCCAATTAAAATATCATCAATGAGGCCACACCAAACATTTACCGAAGAGCGATTCTGAAAATTATTTTCCACAAAAGAAAATGGATTCTCTTTTGACCAATCATCAAAGTTACAGGAGTTGGTAATTCCGTCTCTGTTGAACGTTACTTCAAAACAAAAGTTTTCAGTTCAATTAACCTTTGTTTAGTTTTCATTAGAGACGAATATTTGAAAGAAGTATTTGTTTTTTAATGGATTTATTTACTTCAGATTTTTCAGAATTAAATTCTCTACAAGTTTTATATTCAAATTTTATGCATTTATAATTCATGTAGCAAAGTTATTGTCTTCAAAGCTGAAAAAACGTGTTTTTAGGCACAGAATTTTCTGTTTTACATCATCTTTATATATAAAAATGAATGTCTGTCTGTATGTATGTATGTTCCCTATAGACTTCAAAACTACTTGACAGATCGGCATGAAACTTTGGGAATATGTTGTGTGAATATTGGGGATGGTTTCTGACCATAAATTTTAATAGGGGAGCTAATAATTATTATTAATTAATCCATTTTATAGACCTAGCCTACTGAACTTGCTGGCCAAATAGCTTAAAGGAGCAGCTGATAGAAGTCAACAGTTTTTAATCATATGGTGGGCCCTTAGCGGCGTTATTTACGCTGTCTGCAGACTTGTGTAGTCGGAGTATTGTAGTCATGTAGGAAACATATGACTGGTGAATCAAAGCTAAGCTTATGTTTCATCCATTATTTCTTTGGTGAAAAAAAATCTAATTTCAATTTATCCAAACAAAAATTAACATTTTAGGAGTGCGGTTTGTACTAGGCTCTTGGGAATTCGCCAGGTAGCACTATTATAACTAAAATACCGTTGCAACGCACGGGTGAACCGCTAGTAATATCATAAAAACTACTGAAGATAGAGTTCTGGGACCTCTATCGACGACGGGCGATGGGCCATCTAGTAAATAGATAACGGGCAGGCAGATAACTATGTACTTCCAAGGCACCGAACTGCGATCTTCAAGGAGAAACAGTCATAAATGGGCTGTAGGCTGTGGAACCATCTACCCAGGGCAATTAAAGAGCTGGATTGTGTGATATTAAAAAAAAGACTAAGTGATTTTCTTAAAAGAAAGCCAATGTACACTATACATGATTGTTTTGAAACAAGAGACCTAGACTGGCAGGAGCGAAATGAAAATAATTAATTTTAAGACACTACATAACTCAAAAATAACATCGTAATATTAGCATATTTACATATTATGTACCTACATATGCTTTAATAGTACTCTTTCTAAGTTACCAACCATAATTGTAAGAATGACAACTATTACTATTAAAGAATATGTAATAAAGTATATTGACTACTATTAAATTATATACAGTTGAACAATAATCGAAAATTGGAAGAATCAGGGAACGCATTAGGGGGAGATGAAAGATAAGAATTATGAAATAGAAAAAGAAGGGAAGATGAAATAGAAAAAAAAAGGGAAAAGAGGACATGAAGGAGAAAAAAGATATGAATCTGGCGACTTGCTAGTATCTAAATAAATACAAATAAATAAATAAGCTAGATATATTCTAGAAGCAATAATTAGCACGTACCATAGCACCCATTTGTCCATCCATCAAACCAACATCTTTATCCATTTGTACACCTCCCCATTCCTCATCAGTGGTCCTCACACCAGTAATCAGCTGTTCCTGAAACACATGCAGAAACTGTGTGTTCTGCCAATCGTGCGTTGCATCCGAAATGGCGTCCAACTGTATCACGCAGCCGGGTCGCGCAGTCGACTGCTGTGACACGATACGGATGCGATCGTGCAACGCGTTGCCAGTGGCCACGTGGTGTGCGTGCAACGCGTTGCCTACGCCGTCGTCCGATGAGAGATCCGTGCTGAGGCTGTTGAGAGAAGAGGAGCGCGCCAGCCGACTGCGCCGTTCTGAAGATGCAACTTCGGCCAAAAGGGTGCGAGCGTCTATTACGGCTTGATATACCTGCCATACAACGATATTCAAGTTAGTTATTGTTCAAAAATAATTAATGTTGGAGATGATGATGATGATGATGATGATGATGATGATAATAATAATAAGCGTATAGCTTTTATTGGTCGGGATATAGAAGTGACAAGTACTATCTATACACCATTAAATTATTAAATTACCAACTAAGGATTTATTCACTGAACTCAAGGTTTTAACAGTTCAACAAATATACTTGACCGTTTCACTCGATGATTTTAACGACTGTGCTCACGATTCCACAACGATGCTCTCAACAAAAGATTGAAACGGCCGTCACGCCATAACGTGAGTCACAATTTCTACTTAAAAGTGCCTTTTTTAAGTTTTTATTATATACTAGTGGAAAGAAGATGGAGCCTCAACATCATACTGATATTATATATTTAAAAAAATCTAAACCTTTTTCAACTTCGTGATCTATTTTCAACTCACGTCCCCCGCAAACCCTATTTAAACTTGTCAGAATAATGGACTTACTACACAAGTAGATACACAAATAAGATACAAAGAAATGAAATAGAATAATATATACATATTAAAACAAAATTGAGGAAATCTTTTCTAACTAATCACTGCAGTTTCTGAAAAATTCTCTCAGAATAGATATGTAGTCAAGTATTCATATTTTCTATTCTTTTTATTTTCTCATTGCGAATTTCAGCTTATTTTCATTTTTCTTCCTCTCTTCCTTTCTCATCACTCAGTCTCTTTCTTTTCATTTATTCCATACTCATTAGCTAGAACTAAGTTATACTATCTAAGGCTTAAGTTAAGAATTTTTGACGAAAGTTGTCCAAACTTCGTTATTTTATGTAAATACGTCACTAGGATTTTTTGGTAATTTATGTCATTTATGCTACCTATACGCTAATAAAGCCATTTTAAAGTCGTTTAAGAAACATTAAATAAAGGTTTAAATGCCGTTTTTTTGTATTTAATTATTATAGTCACTACCGGTTTCAACCATCCAATGGGGACACCATCAGGTGGTTGTAGATATTATTGTATCATCGGCGATTCGTCGTAATATAATATAAACCGTCGAAGAATAAAAAAAAATATATATATTATATAAATTATTTTTAATTAGAAATTAATTAAATAATTAGAGTATAACTGACCCTGAGACTCTCGCCATCGGACGCGACAAAACAGGCGCTAGGCGAGTTGGATAAATTGCCGAGGGTAGTGCTGGGCAAGAGGGTGGGGATCCAGGCGACATTGGAGAAGGCGGATATTTCGGGCGAGTTTATTCGCGCCAACTCGGACACGCCGCCCGACTTGGAGAGGGGACCCACCGCGTCAACTCGCCACAAGATCAGCTCGCTGCAGAAGCCGGTTGGTGCCAAGGCTGGGTCGGGTGCCACCTGCAAATCAACATTCAACATTATTAATTCGGAGCTGATGGAATTTGAATATGAGTTCCTGATTTTAGTTGCAATGTAATTGATATGCTTATCCCATTTGAGGTTATCATCTAAATACTTGACTTTTTCAATTCTTTGAATAGAAGAACGCTAGCAATGATGGTCCAAATTTCCACACTGATGCAGTTTGAATTTAGCCTTCAAAGGTAATGAAAACCCCCAAAAATGTGTCTTCCCTGCATTGAATATTAAGTTATCAAGCTCTCTCTTAACCATTGACTGATTTTCACCATTTCTGTTTCAGCTGTATCAATGTGTTTCCCTCAAATAAAAGTGTTGTATCATCTGCAAAAGCTATGACTCTACCTCTAATATTAATTGAGCATAATATTCATTTTCAATGGAACCTAGTACCGTTCCTTGTGGTATTCCAAATTTCAAAGATGTCTTTGCACTAAGACAATTCCCTACTTTTACTCTCACTTGATGGTTACACAAGTATGTCTCAAACCATTCCAGAGGCACACCGATTATTACTATAGCACCTAGTTTCTTCAACAACAAGCTATGACTGACAGTATCAAAGGCCTTAGAAACTTCTAAGCATTTCTTATTATTTTCTAGTTTTATATAACAAATTTTTAAAGTTCAAAAACTTCCGCTTTTGTATTCATAGCTTCACAGAAACAAAATTGATTTGATGATAGAAAATAACTTTTTCTAAGCAGTTTACAAGTCACCTTTTCACAAATTTATCTAATACTGTAAAGTTAGTTATTAAAGAAAGAGGTCCATAGTTAGTTACAATGACTTTTATCATGTAACGACCTTACAAAAATCTATTTTATGGCTCTTGGAAACAACCCTATGAACAAGCTCAGATTGTATAAATGGGTTACTGGCTTGGAAATTCAAGTTTTTATAAATTTTATATTTCTATTATCAATGCCATCAAGCCCTGGTGCACTACCATCACATACATGACCAATTGCCCCTAAAATTTCTTGCTCAATGATTTTTTAAAAGCATTGAATTTAAAGTTCATACAACATAGGATGTTGATTTGAATTTTCTGATAATACAATTTTTTTAGTCAAGACTCATATGTGTGTAATGAAGTTGAGATTCGAAAATACCAGACTGAATAATGGTACCGCTTTTATTCATTTAATACTAGGCATTTCCTCCACCTATCGAGAAATATAGATCATATGAATGCTAGCATGTATATCATAGCTTTCACATAGCAGCTTGGTATAAAAGTGGAATGAATGATGAGCCATGATGGGAATGTTAGGAACTAGGGATAAAATCGAGAATCAAACCCGAGACAGGCAGCTTAGCTATGGTTGTCTCCATTTGATAAACTTTGACAACATTACCTGGCCCAATTGGCTGACAGGAGAAGTCGGCTGCTGTGATTGGCTGATTGGCGACTGCTGTGACTGGCTGTTATTGTTGTTGTTGGAGCCTTCTGGTAGGTTGTGGTGAGAGGTGCTGAGCAGTAGTGGCAGCACAGGATGACAGGTGATGTCGTTGACACGGAACCGATGGCCAGAAGCACGAGATGCGTGGCCTATGCTTAGCACCTGTACAGAGGTGATTATTTCATTTAATACAATCTTACAAACACACACAAAAATATGAACAGAATAAAGAATCCCACAACAGAGAAAACAAATTTTTATTTGATTAAATTCACGCTTCAAAAGCACATAATCCGAGCGGCTTTGGGCAGACCCAGACTCTATCTAAGTAAATAGAAGAACTTGATGTTATGACTATAAGGCAGTTTTATATACTAAAAATAGTGTTCTACACTCGTGTGAATAAACATATATTTTTATCTTGGCAAGTTTCTTACAACATAAGGCCTTTAAACAATAGTAATTACATTCTACAAGTCCATAAAAAAAATCACTAAACTTACTTTATATGCAGGCTATTATTAAATATTATTCCGATTCATTTTATCTATGGCAGTATGAATGGATCTTCATTTGTTGAATTTATTAGATGGGTGAAAATGACTTTTATTTGAAAATTGGTAAATTAGCTAGGATTAATACTAAGAAGGATCTATGCCGACTTCTTTAATATCTTATATTCCTAGATTAAGAAATTTGATTGCACTGTTTTGATTTATTTTCCTTTGGCTTTGATATCTTGTAATGTTTCAGTTTATTCAGTTTGTTTATTTTAAAAATAAGCACTTACATTGTTATATAAAAAAAAACTCAAGATCATTTATACACTTTAATAAAAAAAATAAATAAACGTACATTTTCTGGTTACTGCAGTTAATAATAGTATGAATAGAGAAAAAAATGTAGAGAAGATAAAATATAATAACAGAGCTGATTTTTAGGAATCGCCCATATGGACCTCAGGGGTCTGTTTTAGGGTCGAGAGTAGAAGAAGAGCAAATATTAAAATTAGGTATGAACAGCGATTGATAGAAAAAAATAATAATAGAACAGGAAACTCAGGAAAGAAGAAATTGATAGAATGAAAAAGTAAGAGAAAAAACCGCACACACTCACCAATCAGACCTAAACACAAGCACACCAAAACACACACACACACACGCTCAAAAAAAATGTGAAGAAAAAACAAATAACAACAGAAGCTACAAAAAGAAAGATAAGAGAGATAGTGATGGAAGAGAACGCAAAAAATATATATATATATGAGAGAAGCCAAGTAATGAACGACTGAAGATCAAGTGTATTTAGACTTTAGCAAACGCCCACATTCCTTGTCACTTAAAGGTTTCAACCAGTCTGTTATTTTATTTTTATAACGTGACACTGTACAAATGCCTGGCTGACTAATTTCCAGTGGACAATTTTGTATGATAATGTGTATTAAGTAGGATAGATTTCTGTCACATATAGAGCGCACATTCTTAGACAATCCAGAGTGATGCAGATGAGAGCGAGCTTCTTGTTCCATATTGGTGCCCATAGACAGGATTGCAAGCTATCCCATTTTTGAAGGCATAGAGGAGGACAGAACTGATAAAACAATTTTTTGACATTGAAAACATCCATGGAACTGTACACAAGGTCTGATGGATGCCTCCTATCAAGGCCAAGTCCGGCCTTGATGATGGCCTTTTGTATCACAGACAAGCACCCCAATACCGCCTCACAAGCACCACCCCAGACATTTATGCCATACAAGATGGCTGACTTTACGTATGCAAAGTAGACTGTTCTCATCTGTTTAATGGTAAGGATACCATGAAGCCTACTGAAAACATAAATCATACTCCTTAGTCTTCTCTTGAGGTAGTTCACATGAGGCAGCAAACTTAAATTATTGTCCAGAATGACAACCAAGTATTTATATTCAGCAACAGATTCTATAACTCTGCAGTCACATCCTGCATCATATATATTTCCACAAATGTGGAGCTTAAGCCTACAATTTTCTGGTGGTGCCCGATTTTTTCGAAGATAAATTGGCATAACCTTGGTCTTTTTTATGTTCATGCTGATCCTCAGCATTTTGCTACCAAACCAATTTTTCAGTAGCAGGACACCTCTGGATGCCTTCTCATGCACCTCCTGCCAACTGTTGCCCTCAAAAAGCACAGCAGTGTCATCAGCAAATAGGAGCATATTACCTGGATTATTGGATTTGGTTATATCATTGATATATATAAAAAAAAGGATGGGTCCCAATGTACTTCCTTGAACAACACCGAAGTCAATGCCCTGCAAATTGCTTGTTACATTGTTGATGCTTACAGCCTGTTTATGCTCAGACAGGTAGCTCAAAGATCAACAATCTTTGATTGATACCCATGCATTCTCAGTTTCAGTTATGCCCACACTATGTAATTCTTAGTCAAGTATGGTTATGCTGTCTAGTGTCTATATGTTATACCTCTTTATTGTTATGAAATATACTAAAAAGCAATTTGATTGAAATTTGTATCAGCGCACAAGTTTGCTTTGCTGAAACATGATTAAATTACAAATGTTATACAGAAATGTTTTAAGTTGAAAAAATACATATCTGTATATTTATTGTATTTTTTGGGTGAAGAATAAATTTAAATTGAATTGAAAAATTGTCCTAGAAATTTGAAGTATCATATAAATATGTATTTTTTTAAATTGAGATTAGATGACAGAGTGTTAATTTTGCAGTGCTATTTCCAATTACAGTATTAATATTTATACTTCACACCATCAGATTAGGGGGTTAGAAGAAATTGCTGTGTTGCAAAATACAACTGACTGCTAGCGTTAATGCTAGGACTAAGAAACACTGGTGTCAATTAGTGCATTGAGGTTGAAAATTCTCAACGATCCGCCACTGGCAGATTCCCATATCAGGCAGCACCCCACATTCTTGCAGCCGCCTAATTTGAAGGCGTGAAGTATAGTAATTATTAATTGCACTATAAAATGAATATGAATCCATCCATAGTAAAAAAATGTATAGTAGAAAACTTACTTCTTTCAAAAAAATGTGTAACTTACTTAATATTTTGGATGAAATTATATTTACTTAATGTGGAGTCATATATCTACGTAATCTACAAAAAATAATTACAGCATTCATTGTGTTCTTAAATTGAAGAGTAATTAGAAGGTTAGTGGACATTGTAAAATTCCCACATATCTAAAAATCGGGAAATATGACAAGAAATGTATGCAGAATAACATAATATACTGTTTTCTGATGATTACTGTTATTCTGATGATTGATAACTTAATTCATACGAAAGCTCAACCAGTGGAATACGAGGGCACGAGGGCTGTCTTGAAATCTAATTCCAATAGCATATGAAGGAGAAAATGTTATGTTATTTATTTATTTATTTTATTTATTTATTTTATTTGAACATTACACAATGCAATAGTATCCCTCTAGCTGTAAGCTATTTGAGGGATATTTTATTAAGACATTATATTACAATCAAATTCAACAATGAATAACAATAGATTCCTTTTCGTAATCTATATAACTGTATATAGCCCATTATATTTTCTTTGTAATCCATTGATCTGTCTATTGTCTATTGCACCGTAAAAAATCAAGTCACTTAAACAACCAATCAATATGGTATCGCTCTTCACTCATTGACACTTATCACTCTGGGATACACTTTAATACTCACTTGACACTCCTATTTTCTACATCATAATGTGTTTCTTATTTTTTATTGAACAACTCTAACCTTCATTAATAAATATTTTTTTTTAGCTTAAACTAAATCATTCATTCTCATAAAATAGACTTTTAATTTTGTTCGAATCTCACTGTTCCTCTGTAACATTCTCAACTCCAATGGTAATGAGTTTAAAAGAAATGGAATTCTACATTCTGGGGCTCTTTTACCATAGGCATTGTTATATCTCTGAGTTCTATAGATTCTATGTCTTAATCTGTAATCTATTTCATTCATTTCTCTATATTCATTCTTGAAATAGTTCCGTGACAAGTCTGTATATTTGGCTAGAGCTTCTACTGTCATAATGCCTAATAACTGATGTTCAATACCATTAAAAAGAGTTCTAATAATTCTTTCTATGGTCCTATGCAGTGGCTGTTTTATATATTTTGGAGCCAAGTAATATATAGTAATTCCATAGAAAAGAGTGCTTTGAATCATTGAGTAGTATATCATTCTTTTAGTATTAACAGGAAAATAACCGCTTATTCTAGAACATTTGTAAAGTGCAGCTCTCATTATCTTCAAAAGTGAATTGTTATGTGATCTGAATCGCATATCAGCATCAAACGTTATTCCCAAATGTTTAATACTCTCACAAAAATCAAGTTTTTGACAGTCACATCCATTCATGATTTGATTCTTTAAACATTCTGTTTTATGACAGGTTAACTTAACTAATTCATTTTCATTAACTTGAATTCTCTGATTCTTAAATACTATTACTTTAGTCTTTTGTGAATTTATTTTGAAATGATTATTAAAGAAGTACTTAACTGCTAAATCAAGATCTTGTTGTATATGTCTTAAACCTACTTTTAAATCTTTATGTATTATATACAGAATATTATCATCAGCATATTGCATAACTTTACTTTTAAATTTTAGGCTGGCGAAATCATTTACATATATGTTAAATAAAATTGGCGATAACATGCTTCCCTGGATCAATCCGCATGTTTGTTCGTAACTGCTACTAATACAAGTACCTATTTCAATCTGCAGAGTTCTATCTATGAAATAGTTCCCGAACAACCCTAGTAATTTGCCACCAATACCTATTCTACTTAATTTATGAATCATGTTTTCATAATTTACAAGGTCAAACGCTCTTGTCAGGTCAGTTGTTACAGATATAACAAATTTACTATCATTTAAAGATCTATTAATGTCACCTGTCATATTTTCTAGTAAATCAATAGTTGAACTTCCGGGGATGAAACCATATTGATTCTCATTTATTATTCTGTGTCTAGTTAGATGTTGTTGCAACTGCGCACCCATAAAATGCTCCAGAATCTTCATGAAAACTGAAACTGATCCCACTGGTCTGTAACACCCCAGGTCTTTTTTTGATCCCTTTTTAAAAATTGGTCTGAGATGTGTTACCTTCATAAGTGGTGGTATATTTCCAGTCTCAATAATTCTATTAATAAAATGTATCAATATCAATCTCAGGTAGAATATATTGTTTATTATATCCTGTGCTTTGATCCTATCTGGTCCTGGTCCTGATTTTCTGTTTAGTTTATACATGACAGTATAAAGCGATTCCAAGTTCATCTTTCTGAAGTTCATACTTAATCTATCTCCTATTGAATAATTTCCTTCATTAAAACTTTGTGCTAAATCAAACGGTTGCCCATTCATGCCAGCGATGATATCTTCGATTGCTGATTTAAAATTATTTTTGAATTTTTCTGTCAAGTCCTGCATATTTTTTTCATCTGTTACTTTAAAATTATTCTTTATTGATTCTATTATAGTTGGTTTACGTTTCTTATTTATAAATCGATTGATAATTTCCCACGTTTTTTTAGTGTTATTAAAGTTATTTTTTTAGTGTTATTGATCTCTTAGTTCTAAATTATTTTTGTCTCTTTTCAACCTTTGCCATGTGAGATTTTTTCTATCAATCAATTGCTTGATATTATTATTGAACCAGGGATTTTGTTCTTGTTTTTTATCTATTTTTATCTTTATTGTACTTTCATCATATATGTCTTTAAACTTTTTCACTATTTCATTATATATATCTGATGGGTCTCTTAAATCCAGTATTGGCCACCAATTTTCTTTTTGAATTAATTCATTAACTTTTCTTGTGCTGATAATATTCTTATGCTCGTTCTCTATATCTATATCTGAATCTTTACTAAAACTTATTTTCACCCCTGTCCAGTAGTGGTCTGAAATTTTGTTTTCTACTATGAACGCAGTGTAGGAGTTTTCATCGTTTAATTTAACATTAACATGGTCTAAGCAAGATGAAACCAAAACATTATTATAGAACTCTTCTCTAGTGGGCTTCTGGATACTATTATAAAGACCATTCGAATACAACACACCCAGATAATCCTCTGATCCATACCTATCATTCAAATAACAAATATTAATGTCACCCATCATGATAATATTCTTTTCGTTTTTAATTTTAGGCATTGTTAGAAATTTTTCCAATTCTTCATTGAAGAGATTTAGATTTTGGTTTGGAGGTCTATAAAATGCTGCTATTAGTATTGACTTTTCCCCATTATAGATTTTCAAGCATAATAACTCTGCAGATACGAAATCATATTCTATATTCTCTATCTTTAAATTTTCTCTATAGAAGATTCCTAATCCTCCACCCCCTCGGCCATCTGGCCTACATCTGAAAACATTCGAATATCCAGGGATCCCATATAAATCAACTTCTTCCATCCTCAAATTAATTTCACTTAATACTATTACATCTATACTACAGAGCACTTCATTTAATTCTGATTTCAGTGTATCCCAATGTTTCCTGAGCGATCTCACATTGGTACTTAAACAAATAAGTTCACTATCTACAGAGTTATCTATCCGTTTTAAAAAAATTTTCGATTCATTCCAGTTTTGGAAATTTATGAAGTTATAATTTACATTCACATCGTCCTCATCTAAATCTTGCATATTCACTAATAATTAATGTTCAATTTTTGTCGAGTCGACACTTTACAGTTCAACGTAAAATCAATCACTAATAGAATATCTTTCCTAAATTTCAAAACTATAATTTTACTTGCCATAATCAGTTTTATTTAAAAGTGTTTGCATTGCTTTTATGTAAATGGGACAGTTTGTGTCATTGACTTTATGATTATGACTTTTTTTCAGCTTTCTGCAATTTACGCATGATGGGCTCTGTGATTTATTTGGACAGGCTTTGAAATCATGGCCTTCTTGAGCGCAATGACCACAATTTTGGGATTTGCTCTTACAATATTTGGAAATATGTCCAATACCTTGGCATTTGAAACATCGTGAGAGAGCGACATAGTCTTTAACTCTACACGATGTCCAATCCACATATAAGCGTGCTTTATTGATTATTTCTCGCCGAATTTCTGGAGAGCATTCAATGACCCAATGTGTGGTCTTTCTATCTTTTTGCCCTACTTTGAATAATGGGGAAAATTCCTTTTCAAATTTACTTTGTTCCAATGTGCTAGAGAAATTCCTATTGAATACTTCATCTCTAAGATCCGTTTCATTAACCTCAATTGGGACATTATATATTATAATTCTCGGCTTTTTCAACTCGGGTACGCTTATTTCAAGATTTTTATTTTCTATGATATTTTTACCAAGTATTTTATTCTTATCTTCAGATGAGTCCAAGACTAACAGAACTCCACCACCACGCACATTTACTGCTTTTTTAATTTTAAGAGATTTTTCTCGCGGAATATTTTTTCTCAGAGATTCTCTTATTTTTACACTAGATTCACTTTCACTTTCTGATAATATGCTGGGTTTCACAATAACAACGTTATCCTTTTTCACTATCTGCCGCAGTTGTTGTCCCATTTCCGGTTTTTGCTGCTTCATTTTATTAATTTTTCCAGGTAGCTGTACCACTTCTGCAAACGATCTTGCAGTAGCAGTAGTAGTAGGCGGCTGTCCTCTGTTGAACTCGGATGAGAGCTGGTTGATGCTTCTTTCCAACTTCTCCAATCTGCTTACAACCTCGTTCTTCTCTTTTTCCTGGGTCTTCTGCCTCGTTTCGACTCTGGTTATTATCAACGCCAGCTTGTTGCACAGTGAATTGTATTGGTCGAAATCGTTTCTAGAGAGCTTTTTTTTTTCAAAAGTTTCACTGCCCCAATTTATGAGATCGGAGTATAATTCGTGAAGAGTTCCCACGTCTTCCA
Organism: Conomelus anceps; assembly: GCA_948455865.1. NCBI lineage: Eukaryota > Metazoa > Arthropoda > Insecta > Hemiptera > Delphacidae > Conomelus > Conomelus anceps. The sequence continues at coordinate 137,890,987 of OX418216.1, read as the reverse complement.
AAATACTATGGTCCATGATGTTGGATATTTTGCTCACATTTTGGTCATCCACGTAGTTCAGGCTGCGACTCTCAGTGTTTAGTAGGCTGCTTGGATTTTCATCTTCTTCCTCAAACTCTGTTGCTAGTAGAGGTGGCAATTTCACCGGTGAATGAAGTTTTGCCGGTCTATTCATAATTGAATTACTTCGAGAAAATTAACTTCATAACAACTTGAACAATTTTTCAATATTCGAATAAAACGACAAGTTTAAATTTGCTGACAGCTCGATTACTGTTAACTATTTCTACAACTAGTCTACGTTAGCACTACGATGTTTACTCTATCGCGTTCGGCTGAATTATAGAAGAAGGCCGGAGTGCCTTTCCTTTTTATCCTTTCTAACTCCCTCTAAATGCAGTGGAGATCCATGGAAAATTGCTTAGAATTTGGTCAACGCAAATGCGTTCAGGAAGACAAATGCAAAACAGTCCACTTGAAACATAGACACCTCTTCGTACGGTCAATTACGATATATTATATCGGTCATTTACATATTTAAAAAAAATTAATATTACAGCAGCATTATCAAAAAACTCAAGTGAGTACAATTGAAACTTGGTTGAACAGTCAGCTAACAGTTAAAATATTCTAAAGGAATCAATATTTAATTAATAAATGAATAAATAATGTTTAGTATACCTCGCAGTTTCCAAAATTGTCAGTTCCTTGTCAAGTTCAACTTGTGAATCAATATTTATTAAACCAATGTTGCTACTAACCTGCGAGAACTTGGTCTTATCGGCGAACGTCAACTGCCACAGATTGAGCGTGCCATTACTGTGCTTTGTGACCATTGACAGGGTGGGTGCGGGGGGTGCAGCTAGCATATCACTGTAGTTTCCCCCTTCGCATGACCCTGAGTCGCCGCCTGCCGTGTGTGACTGAGAGTGGGCGTGAGACGTGCCACTGCGCCGCATGCTGGAGCCGCGTGCCGCCGTATTGAAGGCACCAGGGTCGGAGTCGCGGTCTTCGTCTCCCGCTTCTTCTAGGACCGAGGGAAGCGGGGTGGTTGGCTCGCCGCCTGTGTCGCTGCCTGGCCCACCTGCACAATCACATCAAAATTTAAATTAAATTAAAACATTTAAATTCGTAAATGTTGTCTTATGGATTTCACAAAAACAGTAACGTTTTGGAAAACTAAATTTGATACATATCTTCGTCTAAACTCGATTCAGTTTACCACAAAGCCCGATTTTTTCCTTTTAGACTTTTCAAAATTAATGTTCAAATTTCACTTATGGGCACTCACTATTACTGCTTTAAATGTGTTTAGATGCAGAAAGTTCATACAACAGCTGATGCATGATACGTCACTATGATGCAAAAATGCTTCAAGTCACAAGCCAAAGCAACACAATATTTATTCAGCATCAATATTGCAGCTCCTAATTACCTTTTTCAAATTGAATTGGCATTGGCGGTTGAAATGCCATATATTACATGTTTAATTTAAATATCCCGTTGAAAATCACGGGTAAACCACTAGTATTTAATGATTTAATAAAAATTGTAACATCTTCCTAAATTAGTTGATAGAAATAAACTACTGTATTTTTAATTCGTTTGTGAGCAGACTGACCTGGTGTCGGTGACATTTTAGTGGCAGCGGCCGTTTTGACGACATCTCTGAAGACCAGTTGTAGATGACAGCCCGACGTGTGATAGAGGCAGACATTATTGGACATCGTCATGGCGTCGCCCAGGGGAAACGCGTTGGGGATGCGAGTGGAGAATGAGACCTGTGCCTGTCGAAACGAGCCTGGGTGGTATTCGTCAAGCCATTCCACTACCCTGACAACATACAACCAAATTGAATATTCAAGATGGAATATTTCAAATCTCAACACTATTAGGAAAAATATCGAAGAATTAAATCAACTTAAAAGCGCCAAGCCACCAAAAGATAGATAGATAATCGTCTTTATTTTTTATCGCTTTCCAATACAAAGTACTATGAAATACAAATACATATGCTATGCAAGTACTTTGCAATACAAAGCTGTGTTATGCTGAGTCAGCTGTTGAACCCAAATTATTAGTTTCAATAAAACCATTCATTTGAAGCCACCCAGCACAGCCCGTAGTCCGTGGCTAGCCGTTTAATGAAAACCATTCGGTTTGAACAACTGTCGCAGCACAGCACAGCTTTCGGTGGTCGAGCGCTCTTTTTTAACCGACTTCCAAAAAGAATAAGGTTCTATATTCGACCTGTTTTTTTTATGTTGGTACATCAATTATTCGAACAATATTGAACCGATTTCGATGAATTATTTTTTAAATGAAAGAGCATCGCTCAGCGGTGGTCCCATCCAAGTTTCGCAAGGATCGGCCCAATACTTAGCCCAATATTAAACAAAAAGGAGCATTCTTCGATGTCTTCATTTCAATCAAGTTTGAATAGGATAGTTCCACACATAACCGCCAATCGGATAACCGGTGTCGTTTACCAGACTGATCATTGTACCATATGGAGCGCTTCACATCTAGACGGTTTTCGAAATCATATGATGCAATGCAATTATGCCGGGTAAACGACATCGGTTACTCAAAGCTGGTTAAGTGTGAAACAAGCCTGTAATGTCCCGTTTTGAACAATCACGTGAACTTAATTTGAATCGAGAATAAGAAGAATAAAATATTTCTGTCCATATGTTCATATGAAAATTTTAAATAATTTAGTTGATGTTATTGAGTCATAGGAATAAGGTTATTTAGTTTCAATCATAAGCTGGAGAATTTGGAAAAACAGCTGATCTCAGAAGTATTTTTAGTTTAGCTGCTGTGATGGATTAAGAATATTTATTCGCCATTAAATACATGTCTGTACAATAGGCTATTTTGAGGTTATGTTTGATGATCCTTTTGTACTAGCTCAAGGTTTATGTTTTTTATATTAAAAAAATATATATGACTAATATCACAAAAAATATCGTACATAACTCGTTCGGGAAGATGTTTACCATCCTCGTATGATAATACCACACTCAACTTCATCTCCTGCGTTAACTTATCATATTTTCAGTAAAAACAATTTTCCACACTTGTAACATAATATAGGCCTACTATTTCAGTGTAGGTACTGTAGTATTCATATAACTTGGCAGCGTGTAGAAGATGGGAGGACTTGCTTCATCTGAACCCAACTGCTGCCAAGTTATATGAAAACTACAGTATATTCTGAAAAAGACCACATCAAAATGAATCAAAAGCAATTTAACTTTTAAGAAGCCTTTCGCTATTATAATTTTCCTAAATACAATATTCCACATTAAATAAAACGTTGTAGAATTTTCCTCAGTTTATCTTTTCTTATAAGTGGATTTTTAGTTACTTAAGTTTGGATGTTATAAATTAATTATTGGCTTGCTAATTTGATATTTCATAATGTAGGCTTTAAGAAATTTCTCATGTTTTCAAAGTTTGAAAATTCAACTAAAAAGCTTAAAATAAAACATATTTTAAAACAAAAAAAGAAACTGACTTCAGTGAAATGATAAAATACTCACGTACTAAAAAGTTTAAAATAAAGTATTTACTTTAAACAGAAAATTTTAATTTCATACAAGTAATCTTTTGAAGTCGGCGCCAAATTTCCCATAAACTTTTAAAATATAACAGAATTACTCTGTGATGTCTTCCATGACGGAATAATTGAACAATCTAATATCAAAACTGACACTGTATTCCAGTAAAAGTGAGTGTAAATCACATATTTAATTGAAATACAGTGTTAGTTTTGATATTGGATAGAATTTCTTATCAATCACTTCCCGGTGGTTAGGAACCCACCTAAAACTGTAGGTCCAAATCATCAATCACCATCATCCAACTCATTACCCACGCACAGTTCTCAGACATATGTGGGCTTCATCCTAAAAAAGAATTTATAAAATATTTGGCACCGACTTCAAAAGATTACTTGTATGAAATTAAACATTTTCTCAGTTTAAAGTAAATACTTTATTTTAAACCTTTTAGTACGGGAGTATTTTATCATTTCACTGAAGTCGGTTTCTTTTTTTTTTGTTTTAAAATAAGTTTTATTATAACTAATTATGTACAAGTACATTTGAATGTATTATTATTCGTAAAACATAGAGGTGGTCTTAATCCCCAAATGTATAGTGAAATGTAGTACAAAAGAGTAATATCTAGTACAACTGAGGTTATAATAAATCTTAAATACTTGCAAAAAGTGCAGGGGTAACATTAGCATGCCTTCCTTTTCAACCTCCTCTAGCCCATATTTTTTTATCCAATCTGTGACTTTAAAAAAAAATTTATATCAAGTATTTCAGTAAGGATGATGAAGAGGGGGAAGGTATTAGAGATGTAGTGGAAGGAGGAGGAGGGAAGATGGGAAGTAGAAGAAAAAGCGAACTTACCAAATGAGAAAACTGCCGTCGATAGGATGAATAGCGAATAGGAGGTCAGGACTGTGATGCCAGTCTCTGAGCAGACACTCGATTTTTGTGTCGAGCGAGTCTGGTGTGTGAGCCACAGATGGTCCTGTATCTGTCGCCAGAGAATTTATCGAAGTGGCATTGCTGTGAAAGAATAAAAATTATTTTCTAGTATAAACAATAAATGAATGATATAAAGCAAAGATAACAATTGGAAGTACAAAGTACAATTAATTGAAAGTATCTAAGAATAAATTAAATCATATATATTTGCAAGGTCTTGTAAAGCATGTTCGCATATGAAAATAAGAAAGATTGCTTCCATTGTTGAGCTAGCCTTAACTAAACGTTAGCAGAAATAAATATTGAACGCTCGCTTATGTTATTTCTGATCAAAAGTCGTTGGAGTGGGGACATGAAGTTTTTGACTTCACTGTGGGGAAATTTTCAGATTTTCAACACTCGTTCTTATAGAGAATCAATACAAAATCTCTCATAATCATTGGAAAACGTACATAACTACTGTACATTTTCTACTGGAAGCACCCTCGGTGTATGGATTCTCTTTAAATAGACCACGATAAGAATATTCGTCACTTACAACACTACTTATTTACATAATAATAAGCTTTTAATGGTGGGGAGACCCTTACGGGTAGTTCCCACCTCGCCTTTTAATCCATGTTATGGGGAACATGGTGGACCTACTATTTTAGGTGGGTTCCGAACCACCGGGTAAATGATGATAAGCTTATAACATCAAGTCACATAAAACTGAGATGATGTCCTACCTTACAGAAGGCAGCACGATATACAACGCAATATAAATATAATCTATTCAAATTTTGTCTTACTCAGGAATTTTTACATGAGTTGAAAACTATAAAACTTCATTAAACCTAAATTATAAGTATATTTCATATTTTATAGGGCCTACATTTTTTTTTAGAAAAATGTCTTTTCACAATAGTTCAACTCACAGATTAGTAGAGTTTCCATTAGGCCTGATAATTAAGCTTGTTTATTCAGATTTAAATATCTAAAGGATGTAATTCCACCATTATATCATGAAAAGTTACACAAGACCAGTTTTCTATTATAATAGAATGATATTCGACAAAATGTCTTGTGAAATACTCTGTGATAGTTCGTTCTGAAGTAAAATGCAATCCAAAAAAGCAAGTTTAATTACTAAGACTTTAAGTAACGTGATTTTTATTGGCATTTTTGTGAATTAAATGGAAATATTTGTACAGTTACAAACTTGTAACAGCTTGATTCGATTTTCAGCTGCTTTAACATAGAACCTATTCAACTCGCAAGATGACTGACCCCCTCCTAGGGAGTACAAGACCTTGTTGTTGGTGGAGGGGCTTGTGTGTTCCGATGACCCTGAGAGCTATACCGGCGGTAGTCTAACTACTGGTAGGGCCTCCCATGCCGGACAGGTCAAAGAGTAGGAGCCAGACAAAGAAGTACCCCCAACCCGGCGTCGTTGGGCTAATCCCCCACACGCTGGTTTGCACTGGATTCAGAGAAATCAAACTAGCCTCGGAAAAAATATGGGACAGGATATTCGGATTGATAAAAGGACAGTCAATAAAATCAGATTTGGAACATGGAACGTCACTACTATTAATGGAAAAGAGGTAGAGCTGGTGGAGGAAATGAGAAAGTATAAAGTGACACTGATGGGACTTAGTGAGACAAAAAGGAAGGGACAAGGTGAGATACAGCTCGAGATGGGATACTGTTTGAGATTTTCAGGGGTAGACAGAACAGACCGGGCAAAGGAAGGAGTTGGAATAGTTGTGTCAGAGGAATTAGACAAGAAAGTGTGTGGATGGAAAGCAATAAACTCTAGAATCATGTATGTGTATGTACTTGGTGATGGAAGAAACAGTGACGGTAATCCAAGTCTATGCCCCAACAGAGGATTATGACATTGCAGCAAGGGAAGAATTCTATGAGGAATTACAGAGAGAAATGGATGCAGCAAGAGAAAGAAGCAAGCATGTTATAATAATGGGAGACTGGAATGGACGAATAGGAGGAGACATTAATAGAGGACAAGGCTGTATTGGAAAATTTGCTGGAGAAAGAATCATGAATGATAATGGGGAAAGAATAATAAACTTTTGTGTAGAGAATAACCTTATGATTGGAAACACATTTTACAATCACAAGAGAATACATCAGATCACATTTGAAACTTGGGGAAGGCAAGCAGGAAGCATTATTGATTACATGGTGTATACTCGACATACCAATTATGCTGTTTGTGATGTTAAGGCTATAAGATGAGCAGAACTCAATACAGACTATAAATTGCTGATTTTAGACACCAAATTCAGTATCCCCAAAGCAAGAAAAAAATATTTAAAAAAGGAAGAACTGTGGAGTTTGATAACTACCGAGCAATCTGCCTATCTTCAGTAGTGTTGAAGATCCACTCCAGGATACTAGAGAAAATACTAAGAAGGGAAGTGAAGGAGAGACTGGAAGAGGAACAGAGTGCCTTCAGGAGAGATGGACAAACTCATGACCATATATGTGCAATCAGAAGGGTAATGGAAATATACCTGGAGGAAGGAAAATACTTGCACATGGCTTTTATAGATCTTAAAGCCGCATTTGACTCAGTGCCAAGAAGAGAGATGTGGAGTGCTATGAGAGAAATGGAAGTTAGTGGTAGGTTGATAAGGGCTGTACAGATGTTGTATGGAAATACGATTGGAGTGGTGAGGCTAGATGGAGAGGTCTCTCAAGAGTTTGAAATGAAGCAAGGAGATAAACTAAGTATGCTGCTTTTCATTATATTCATGAACAGCATACTGAAGAATTGCAAAAGGAAAACCCCTAAGATGAAAGTAGGGCATAAAAATCTTAGGCCAGTATTTGTGCAAGCCTTTTATATATTTGCAGATGATATAATTCTGATGGAAGATAGTGCTAGAATACTCCAGAAGGCAGTGGATGTATGGGTAAAGGTTTTATCAAGGAGATCTATGGAAGTGAATGCTGACAAAAGTAAGATCATGAGGGTGGCAGTTGGTGGTGGAGAGGGAGTAACAATTAGGCCGTGGTCAGACTGCATGCGTACTCCGACGAGTAAATGGACGTGCGTGCTCGCATCTGGACGTCAGAGTAAAACAAACGTTGATAAACTGGTTTGATTGGTCACAGTAGAGAAGAGTTGGTCGTACGAGGACTTGCGCACACGCACGAGTCAATTCTGGAAGCAAGTTTGTTTGATTTTCTTTGCGTAGTCGTCAGTGTAAAAATGAACGTTAAGGAGTTGATTACGATTGTGTTTGACCAAAATCTATTGTGGGATCAATCCACAAAGGATTATCATAATAGAGATCTCAATGTGACCGCTAATCTTTCCACAGGCTTAATACAAGTCCAAAAATTGCTTTGTTTTTCAATCTTTGTGCTGATTCTGTTTAAATATAATAAAACGTTCCTAGTGACATCTGAAAATATTTGAAAAATGTTCTATCAGTTCTTCGTAGATCAGGAAAAAGTAGCTTGAATTCTCCTTGCGTCTCTCTTGTTAAATTAATATCATTCACCCAGCTTTCTTTTTCTTCATTAACAAACAAAATGCGCAATAACAGATTGTCTAACAACAACTGGTCAATGCCTTTGAAGTATAAACTCGCAAGAGTAGGAAGTTTGCAATGTGACCACTCTTACTCTGACGACCTACTCGTACGACCTGCTCGCAAAACGATCTACTCGTCAGTCGCATGCAGTCTGACCACGGCCTAACATGTAAAGGACAGGCCCTTGAAGAGGTGGATCAATATGAGTATCTTGGTGCCATCAACAGCAATGATGGAAAGATAGATAGAGAGATACTGAACAGAGTGAAGAAAGCAATGCAGGTTTATTTCCAGTTGAACAGCACAGTGGTAGGGAAAAAAGAGTTGTCTATGGAAACAAAGAGAAGAATTTCCAACTGTGTCTTTGCACCAACTCTTCTTTATGAAAGTGAGAGCTGGGTTACCCTCAAAAAGCACTGAAGTAAGGTAACTGCAACAGAAATGCGGTACCTGAGAAGATCGGTGGGCAAGACCAGAAGAGATAGATGGCGAAATGATAAGGTCAGAAAGGAAGTGGGAAGGAGAGCACTGAGCGAGGACATAAAGGAAAGGCAGCTCAAGTGGTTTGGGCATGTTGTCAGAATGCCAGAAAGTAGAGTGGTGAAGGAGGTGGTGGAGGCCAGAAGAGAGGGAAAAAGAAGAAGGGGTAGACCAAGAATGAATTGGGAGGGCTATCTGAATTGAGAGAGGAAGAACCCTGAGGAATATGAGGAGGCTAGCTGAGAGAAGAACCGAATGGAGAAGATGGACCGAGGCTGGAACCTCTATGTTGTAGCGTCAGAAGAGAAAAAGAAGAAGAAGAAGAAGGTGATGATGACTGACCTAAGTGTCTGATGTGTGCTGGAAGGGAAACTGCTGGCTCCCACATGGTGGTCGTCGCTACCACTCTCATCTTGAGACACCGATTTCGCCAATCTATTCACTTTCTTTCTACCTGTACAATAAAACAAACACACAAACTAAACATAATATCACTGTTCGAATAAAGTACAAATAAAATATTGTAAGGAAACGCCAAAGAAAAGAAGAAAGTCCTTCAAATGTTGAATTATATCAACAGTGCTTCCAGTTACATTGATAACAGGCGAGCACTTGTTGCTCTATCTTCGTCTCCACGCTCTCTTTTACTCCCCAAATGTTGAATGAGCTTCTGGTATTTATTTCACCTTATACCACAGTATAATTTATTTACAATTTATTGCGTTTTAATCAAATGCTACAAACATTCAATTCTGAAATTCCATCATTTTCGTTAAGTGTTTGTAGCCTAATAAAATTTACTTTCATAAACTATTATTTGTTTCTCATTGGCATTTTTCATTTCATTTATTTACACACAGTTTCCAAAATACAATAATACAACATATAGATACAATACAAAATGGGAAAAAGTGGTTAGGTAACCTCATTGAAAAATTGTGTTGAGGCACCATCATGTTAAAAAACGAAAGAAAAGCCTAGAGCCGAGCTAAAAGTATAAAATAATCCTTGAATGAATATGTTTAAAAGTATACATAAAAAATATTAAAGAGTGCTTAGAAATAAACAGTTCTTTTACAAACAAATCATAAACGACAATAAGGTAAGATCAAAAATAGAATACTTATCCATTTTCTTGTCAAAACAAGAATTCAACATCATCTTGCAAAAACAACCAAGACTTCTATTCTCTGAGAAAAATAACTAAATTTAAACTTGAGGAAACGGTAGATGATTGAAAAATTTTAAAGCACAGAAAGAATAAAACCTACGAAATGCTTCAATATTCGCTTTCAGTAAAATAACCTTTTGCAACCTTACACGACTAGAGTACACTTTTGAGTTACTCTGCACATTCCCTCCTCTAATAAAAAATTCTTAATACTCTGAACACATATAGATATCTTAAAGGGAGGATGCTAAATTGTTTGAAAAAGGTTATAGTGTGCTCAGTTCTTGGAACACGCACCATTATTCTGATAATTTTCTTTTGTGCTACAATCAGTGAATTGATATGTGCAAAATAAATACCTACCCAAGTTAAACCATATTGAAGCTTACTTTGAACAATAGAGAAATAAATTAACCTTAATACGTTTACAGGGCATATGTTTCTTATAGAAAGTTCTTACAGCTGATATCATATATTTGTTAATAGACCAAACATGTTCATTCCAATTAAAATTGTTATCAATATAAACGCCTAAATATTTAATTTTATCAACTTGTTTGATATTCATGCAATTATGGCAGTTCAGATTATAGAGAATTCCAACATCAGACATTAAACAAATATTAAATTTATAATACAAAGCTTTGATATCAGAAATTTTATCCTTCAAAGAAAAATGAATGAATTTAGTTTTGCTACTAAGAGATAATTTATTGAAGGAAAATCATATTTTTAATAAATCAAGATCATACTGAACATCCCTTTCCAAGTCTAAAGCTGATTGAGAGTTGTAACATAACACAGTGTCATCAGCAAAACTAGTAAGTGATCCTCTAAAAGGTCCACAACTGAAACTATTAATAAATATTAGGAAAAGAATAGGTACAAGGACCGATCCTTGTGGAGCACCACAAGTAATTGGTTTAAAAGAACTAAATGCAACATAATTATTTCTAACACATTGAACTCTGTTATCTAAATAACTTCTAAAATATCTCCAAGAAAACCCCCTAAAGCCTGCAAACCACATGACATTAAGCAGCATACTGTGATCAACAGTGTCAAAAGCCTTAGTTATATCTATAAAGCGACCACCTACACTCAACTTATTATTGAAGCCCTGATATAAGTCTGTACAAATGTTCAATAACGCATCTTCTGTGGATTTTCCTTCCAGTAAACCAAATTGCCTTTCAGAGAAAAAACCATTGAGTTTTAAGAAATCCACACATCGTTTTTTAATGGCCTTTTCAAAAATTTTAGAAAAACACTGAGCAATGATATTGGTCTATAATTATTCAAATCTCTAACAACCCCCTTTTTGAACAGAGGAATCACAACAGCAACCTTGAGTGAATCCGGAAAAATTCCACCAATGAAACTATAATTGATAAGATAAGAGAGTATAGGTGAAATTATACTAATAATCTCTTTAATAATAGAAGCAGATATTTCGTCAAACCCTGAGGATTTATTTGGTTGCAATGAACTTCTTATACATTCTACTTAAGAAGCACAAGTTTCAAAAAAATAAAAAGAATTTATATTATGTTTCTGTTTGAACAGTCATTATTAATATCAGCATTTGGCGGATCTAATTTACGTTTTAACTGCTCACTAACACCAAGAAACCAATTATTAAATTCCTCAGCAATGCTTATTTCCTCTTCCACAATAACACTAGGGTTTTCTTTGATTTGATTTTATTATTTTTGTTTTTTTGCCCAAAACTTCATTTATAGTCTTCCATTGCTTTTTTACATCATTTTTATTCAAACTAAATAATTTCAAGTAATATTGTTCTTTCTATATTCCATATCTTTTTTTAATCGGTCACAATAACTTTTAAAATAATTCTGGAATCTTACATCTGCTCGCTTCTTTACTTTTTTGTACAATTTATTCCTGTATATTTGCCTTTCACACAGCGCTGGTGTTACAACTCAGTGACAACATTCCGTCACAATTTGTCGCAGTGTAGGTTGGTGGGTGTCACTTCCTCCTCCTTTAGTTCCAGTTTTTGCCGCTTGCACAGTGCTGGCGGTGTCTCTCCAATGATCTTGCTTCTGTTCACTCAATTCTTGTGCTGTCACTACTCTACTGTTCTTCTTTCCTCGTTCTGTTCTGATTTTCGCTCCAAGCTCTGTTTTTAATAACCTCTATTGGCATTGGTTAATTTGCATAACTAATTGTAAACCGCGTTTTTATTGGCGTTCATCAACCCGACGCTATTGTTCATTGGCTCAGCCCTTCTTCTTCGATTCTGGATTCTTGTCTTCCGGCGGCTTCATGTTCCTGTTCTGGTCTTCTTCAAGCTCCTGCCTCGGCGATCCATGTCCATGGCTGTTCTACAGGATGCGCACTTTATGGGGTTTACCGAATCGACCGATGTATGGCAACAGACACACTTCAACATTGCATTTCACATTTATTATTGTAAATCTCAGTTCCAAGTGAAACCCAAAGGTCAATGAATCAAGAAACAGCACACAAAAAACTAGGTTATACTCGACTTCGATAACAGAAAACACTGCAGGCTACAATGCGATAATCAAGGATAACAGAGCTCCGTAATATTCAACTCTTCCGTTCAACGCCTGATTCTTCAACGTTCAAATTCTTCAAATTACACTGCTGAACATTCCTGAACCTTCCATGCAATTTGGTGGTCAATTTGCATTTCCGACACATACTGCAACCACACGACTTTACCTTGCGACACGGCTGTTATGCGATCCTAAAGGTCCATTACATTAAGGGCCACTGCTGGTCTGTTTACCTGGCTATCTACCTGGAGGGCTTCGCTCCATCAACTACATTTCCTTACTTCTTCCTGTTCTGGCGTACTCAGGAGGTTAGGTTCGGTATCGTATCCAATTATTTTCTTATTCACCTTACATTATTATATTTATTGTTGCTAAATGCTATTTAGTAAACAACTTCATAAAGATTACTAATTATTAGAAACATTCTGGACACATTTCAATCTTTCAATATCATTTGTTTCTTAGAACAACTTGAAGGTCAAATTTAATTATTGTTTTATTAATGTCATTTGCTATTAACTTAAACCTTGAAGTTCATGATTGTCTTCATATTCAATTTATCACTTTTATCACACCTTTTATCAATTTCGATTTATTCAAGTGACTTTAATCTATTTTCAAATTATCACAAAAATAATTATTGATGTCAACACTGTCATCTTGGCATACTGTAATTCGTAAGCCAATAGCCTAATTCACTCCGTTCTGGTTACAATTATTATTCTTGTTATTTCATTATTTGGTGATACAAATATATGTATCCAGCTTCTTTGGTTCCTTTTATTGAAATTACCTGATATCTCCTATTTATGCATTTCAAATATTTTTACGTCCTAGAACGTCTTTCTAGGTGGTCCTTCGGAAATTTATACATCTTCAGAGGTTATGTAGAAGCCCGGCTACCACCAGGTGGAGTTATCCTTCACCATAGTCCACTAGACCTCTTAGGGCATTCTACATATCTTTTTGGTCCATTGCCGGGCCGGATAGAACCTGCGAAAGTCAAATACCAATTTGTTTGGTAATTTGATGCATAAACTTACTTTTAAGTTGGCCTACTGATATCTAGTAGTCCGTACAATCAGCGAAAGAGCAATTTGTTTTGTATTTTGATACAGGCATTCATCCTGAATTTTCATCCATTTAATTCCTTTAATATTGTTCCTAGTATTCTATCATTGTATGCACCTATTGTTACAGTAGCTCAAGCTTTGTTATTTTATATTTCATGTTGTTCCTGGTACGAGACATTGGCATTGCTGTTACCATTGCCGCATTGAACTTCTCCTCTTGCTGTGAACTACATCAAGTCAACCCACTGCCAAACAATCCAGTCGATCAAAGTCATGCATCAGGCACCTCACACCACATTGAGTGCAACTGGTTTCTCAAAACACTTATACGTTTGGGTTCATAGTAGTCACAGCTATTTGTAAGGGTAACATCAGAACAGGTCGTATACATTATTATTTTTCTTATTTGCATTTTCAAATTGTTTACCATGCCGCCCAAGGCAGACTCAAAATTTGCCAAGCAAAGGCAAGATGCTATCAATGAGCTCACTTGGCTCATAAATGAGTACTGTGAATTTGAAATCAATGAAGAAGCTAATTACGAGCATCTAATTGTGATCAAAGCTGAATTAACTAGTGTTAGAGAAAGATATGACCATGCTCACTCAAATCTGTCAGAAGATTTAAGTGAAGAGGAACAACAAGAGCATTTCAATACTATCAATAAATTCTTGAAGCTTTTAGCCAGCTTTAATACTGTATTAAAAAATTTTGAGCGCCAACAGGAACGCACAACAGCGGTGTGTCCTGACAACAACACTCCAACTTTTCCTAATCCTACCCCAACTCAACCTGATGTCTATCAGCATTTTCGGGTCCCAGAAATTCCTATGCCCATATTTGATGGTGCCTTTGAAAATTGGTTAGATTTCCGTTCATCTTTTGACTTTATCATTAATAACAATAAGTACATTGCTCCTTCAGCTAAATTTCACTATTTGAAGCGCTCTCTTTCTGGTGAGGCGCTAGCCAGAATCCAAAATATTGCACCTGGCAATGAGGATTTTCAAACAGCTTGGGACTTACTCTGTCAAAGATATGAAAATTCTCGTTCCATTGCAAATAGCCACATCAATGCAATTGAGTCACCACCACCCCTTAAGCGCAATTGTTCACAGTCTCTACGGGCTTTTATCGACCACATGAAGTCTAATATAAATGCCCTGGAGGCCCTCAATTTAAAGGTAGAGATTAAGGATCTCCTATACATGCACAAGATTTTAGCAAATCTTGATTCATCTACTTTGAAAGATTGGGAGCGGCGCTCGCAAATTGACACAATACCCACCATGAAGGAGTTGTGGGATTTTTTAGAAACTCAATGTAAGGTCATTGATGCTGTTGCTTACAATTTGGCTAACAACAATTCTAGTAATCAAAAGCAGTCAGGTCATAATAATGGTCATCCTATTGCTTCAACTTCCAAGCAACCTGCTGTTAATGTTAAACAGTTTGCTCATTCCAATAATCATAATTTTCAACAACTTATGTCTTGCTATTTCTGTAAGGATTCATCACATCCTACACATCGCTGTCCTGCCTTAATTCAGTTGCAGCCTCCTGCACGGAAAAAGGCTGTACAGGATCGGAAGCTTTGCTTCAATTGTCTTAGGCCATATACTGCCAACCATGTCTGCTCAGCCAGATCTTGTTTTCACTGTGGAAAGCCGCATCACACCTTGCTTCATGCTGCACAGTGGTCACCTAGGGAAGGGGTTCCTGATGGTAAGAATGTAACATCAAATGTTATCAATACTAGTTGCATGCCAACCAACGGCAACTGTTCACCAGCGCCTGGCGGTTCCAGGGCCAATGCACCTTCACTGGGGGAGGCTGCAGAACAACGGCACTCTGGCATGAGTGCTGATGAACTGCAATCACATATTGCTATTCATACTAGTATTGCTTCACCCACTTGTAAGCAACAAAAATCAACATTTGTCTTATTACCTACTGCTGAGGTAATTGTTCAGAATTCTAGGGGAGAATTATTGTCTTGTTTAGCTCTGATAGATTCAGGCTCAGACTCAAATCTGATTTCAAAGCGTTTAGCGGCCAAGCTATCGCTTCCTGCTGTACATGTAAATACTTTGATTCATAGTGTTAATGGAAATGAAGCTAAATCTTCAATTATTCATTCTGTTATTTTGAAATCTACTGATCATACTTGGACTTCTACTGAGGATTGTATTGTGGTTGATTGCATATCATCCAACCTTCCTAGTGCTACTATCAACTTGTCTGAAGTTAGCATTCCATCTGATCTCAAACTAGCTAATCCTAATTTTATACAATCATCTCCTATTGATCTTCTGCTTGGTGCAGGAGTCTTTGCATCCATTCTACTGACTGGTAAATGTTTCTTATCCAATGATATGCCCATTCTTCAAAATACTAGCTTGGGTTGGATAGTTTTTGGGTCATGCAAGCTCAAGCAGCCCATTCAGACATCCAATATTTGTACATCTAATTTTCTGACCACAGTTGATGTATCACAACAGTTGGAAAATTTTTGGAAATTAGAAGAAATTCCCAGCACTGTTGTCACAGCGTCTCCTGACTGTAAATTAGTTGAAGAGCATTACAGTGCTACTACTACACGGCAGGAGGATGGTCGTTTTGTTGTGACCTTACCCCGTAAGGATAATTTCCACACACTTGGTCAGACACACTTTCAGGCTTTGAAAAGATTCCATTCACTGGAAAAACGACTTGCCATAAATCCAGAATTAAAGAAGCAATATACTGAGTTTATGACTGAGTATAAACAACTGAATCACATGGTATTGGCTTCACCATCATGTGAAGATGACAAGGTGTATCACATTCCACATCATCCGGTGTTTAAACTGGACTCAACCACAACCAAACTCAGGGTTGTCTTTGACGCTTCAGCTAAGTCATCTACTGGAGTTTCTCTCAATGAGGTCCTTCATACAGGTCCTACTGTTCAATCTGAATTGTATGATGTTGTACTACGATTCCGCACTCATCGCATTGCCTTCATTTCAGACATTGCCAAGATGTACCGCCAAATTCTGCTTTGCCCTGCTGACCGGGATTTTCAGAGGATCTTCTGGCGTGATAATCCTAAGCAGGAACTTCAAGAATATACACTCTGCACTGTGAGTTATGGCACTGCGCCTGCTGCCTTTCTTGCAACACACACCTTAAATCATCTGGCTGATCTTGAATGTGCTGCAAATTCACCAGTTTCAAATGCTATTAAAAATGATTTCTATGTTGACGACCTCATTTCTGGTGGTTCAACAGTGTCAGAGGCAACAACGCTAGCCCAGCAGTTACTCACCACACTTTCAAAAGGGGGTTTTGAACTACGGAAGTGGATGTCAAACTCCACTGAGCTCCTGTCAACTATTCCAGCAACTCTCCATGAGACCGGAACTTCAAGGCCTCTTTCAGATGCTAATGACAATTTTGCTAAGGCTTTAGGGCTCATCTGGTGTTCTACTGCAGATACATTGTCTATATCTTCCAGTCTTGTTAATGTTCTTAACAAATCTACCTTCACCAAGCGAGAACTTCTATCCTGCATCTCCAGTATCTTTGATCCACTTGGATTAATCTCACCTATTGTAATTCTACCAAAAATTTTGTTTCAACAACTCTGGCTACTCAAGATCGATTGGGACCAGCAGCTGCCTCCAGAAATCCTTTCTCAATGGCTTAAAATTCTGCATGAGCTTCCAGGTATCTTCAAAATCTCTATACCACGTTGTGTTCTGTCATCTGATGTTAACAGTACACTGGAACTGCATGGGTTCTGTGATGCCAGCCTTGCAGCATACGGCGCTTGCATTTACATCAGATCTGCATCGCCCAGTGGTGTCCAGACTCATTTATTCACTTCAAAATCTAGAGTTGCCTCTCTTAATCCATTGCTTACTGTACCTAGGCTAGAGCTGTGTGCAGCGCTTCTTCTATCTCGCTTAGTTAACAAGGTCATTAAGGCTTCAAAACTTTCTTTCAGCAAAGTGTATTTGTGGTCTGATTCTAAAACGGTGTGTGATTGGCTCAAATCGCCACCTGACCGTTCAAACATATTTGTTGCATGGCGCATTTCAGAAATACAAGGCACTACTTCAGAATTTCATTGGAATCATGTGCGCACTGCCAACAATCCAGCAGATCTCATCTCAAGGGGTTGTACTCCTATTGAGCTTGCCAGCAACAGCCTTTGGTGGGATGGTCCAGATTGGTTATCATCACCTAGGGAATCTTGGGACTCATTCTCATCTAATGTTGTAATTTGTCAATCATCTCAAGTTGTTTTAGCAGCAACCTCCAATGTGTCAATATGGTCTAATCTAATTTCATCATGTTCTAAGTATAGTAAAATGATTCGTATTGCTGCTTATGTTTTGCGTTTTGTACATAATTGTAAGATTCAATCTCAATTGTCAGGTTCATTGTCTGTAGATGAAATCTCTAGTGCTGAGGTTCATCTTATAAAAACTGTTCAGGAAGAAGCATTCAGCGCAGAGCTGAAGGTCTTGAGTCAAAACCAGCAATTGAACTCAAGCAGTTCTTTGCTATCGCTCTCTCCATTTGTTCATTCTGACCAACTTCTAAGAGTTGGTGGACGGTTGCAGCAGGCTGAAATTCCATTTGACTATCAGCACCAAATTTTGTTGCCCTCTAAGCATCCATTCACTAAGTCTCTGATTAGAGATATTCATTGTAGATTACTCCATGCTGGAGTACAGGCTACCATGGCTGCACTACGGCAACGCTTTTGGATACCCTCCACCCGTCGTACTATCACAGGTATTTTGAAATTATGTGTAAAATGTTTCAGGTTTACTAAGTTGAGAGCTGATCAAGGTATGGGTCAGCTACCTGCTGTACGAGTAAATGCTGATATTCCTTTTTCTAATTGTGGAGTCGACTGTGCCGGTCCATTTTCACTCAGGCTTGGCGGTCCCAAGTCACGCACATTTGTAAAATCTTACATAGTATTGTTCATTTGTATGGTGTCACGTGCAGTTCACATTGAAGTTGTTACTGAACTGTCTTCTAAAGCCTTCCTGGCTGCCTTGACTCGATTCATTGCTAGACGTGGTGTTCCTCAGTCTATGTACTCTGACAATGGCACCAATTTTCAGGCTGCTAGCACTGAACTTCAAGAATTGCATCAGTTTCTTGCATCACCTAAAAATCAGAAATCACTTCAAGATAGTGCTTCTTTGTTCCGCATTAACTGGCAATTCATTCCACCACGAGCACCACATTTTGGTGGTTTGTGGGAAAATGCTATCAAGAATTTCAAGCAAGTTTTTTGTGTTGTCACACTAAAACAAATTTTGACGTTTGAGGAATTGCTAACCTTGTCTTGTCAGATTGAGGCTATACTCAATTCAAGGCCCATTGTCCCATTGACTGAAGATCCATTGGACCTATCATATCTTTCACCAGGTCACTTCTTGATTGGTCGTCCGATTACTGCTTTGCCATCCAAGCAACCAGTGACTAAACATGTTGATCATTTATCACGCTGGAATCGGTTGAATGCTTTCACACAAACATTGTGGGACAGATGGTCTCAGGAGTATCTATCTACATTGCAGAAGAAACAAAAATGGTGTACTGATTCCCCCAATATCCAGGTTGGTACCCTTGTCATTCTGAAGGATCCAGGGATGCTTCCAGCTACTTGGAAACTTGTGCGCATCACTGACACTCACCCTGGCAAGGACGGCAAGGTGAGGGTTGTCACTGTTCATACATCTTCAGGTTCTTACAAGCGAGCCATTACTGGTATTGTTCCATTGCCAATCGAATCAGTTCAATCTGATTAGTATTGTCCTATTGTTCTTGTACTTTTGTCTAGTTTTAGTAACATCCTATTGATCCTCTTGTATGGTTATTTTGTTTGTTTGTATATTGTTTGTATTTGAGCTATTCTGCTCCTTGTGACTTCATATTGCCTCATTCGTTTTCACATATTCTTTTTCTATTTTTTTTGTGTTATCCCTAGGATCACACAAAGGGCCCGGCTTATGTTACAACTCAGTGACAACATTCCGTCACAATTTGTCGCAGTGTAGGTTGGTGGGTGTCACTTCCTCCTCCTTTAGTTCCAGTTTTTGCCGCTTGCACAGTGCTGGCGGTGTCTCTCCAATGATCTTGCTTCTGTTCACTCAATTCTTGTGCTGTCACTACTCTACTGTTCTTCTTTCCTCGTTCTGTTCTGATTTTCGCTCCAAGCTCTGTTTTTAATAACCTCTATTGGCATTGGTTAATTTGCATAACTAATTGTAAACCGCGTTTTTATTGGCGTTCATCAACCCGACGCTATTGTTCATTGGCTCAGCCCTTCTTCTTCGATTCTGGATTCTTGTCTTCCGGCGGCTTCATGTTCCTGTTCTGGTCTTCTTCAAGCTCCTGCCTCGGCGATCCATGTCCATGGCTGTTCTACAGGATGCGCACTTTATGGGGTTTACCGAATCGACCGATGTATGGCAACAGACACACTTCAACATTGCATTTCACATTTATTATTGTAAATCTCAGTTCCAAGTGAAACCCAAAGGTCAATGAATCAAGAAACAGCACACAAAAAACTAGGTTATACTCGACTTCGATAACAGAAAACACTGCAGGCTACAATGCGATAATCAAGGATAACAGAGCTCCGTAATATTCAACTCTTCCGTTCAACGCCTGATTCTTCAACGTTCAAATTCTTCAAATTACACTGCTGAACATTCCTGAACCTTCCATGCAATTTGGTGGTCAATTTGCATTTCCGACACATACTGCAACCACACGACTTTACCTTGCGACACGGCTGTTATGCGATCCTAAAGGTCCATTACATTAAGGGCCACTGCTGGTCTGTTTACCTGGCTATCTACCTGGAGGGCTTCGCTCCATCAACTACATTTCCTTACTTCTTCCTGTTCTGGCGTACTCAGGAGGTTAGGTTCGGTATCGTATCCAATTATTTTCTTATTCACCTTACATTATTATATTTATTGTTGCTAAATGCTATTTAGTAAACAACTTCATAAAGATTACTAATTATTAGAAACATTCTGGACACATTTCAATCTTTCAATATCATTTGTTTCTTAGAACAACTTGAAGGTCAAATTTAATTATTGTTTTATTAATGTCATTTGCTATTAACTTAAACCTTGAAGTTCATGATTGTCTTCATATTCAATTTATCACTTTTATCACACCTTTTATCAATTTCGATTTATTCAAGTGACTTTAATCTATTTTCAAATTATCACAAAAATAATTATTGATGTCAACACTGTCATCTTGGCATACTGTAATTCGTAAGCCAATAGCCTAATTCACTCCGTTCTGGTTACAATTATTATTCTTGTTATTTCATTATTTGGTGATACAAATATATGTATCCAGCTTCTTTGGTTCCTTTTATTGAAATTACCTGATATCTCCTATTTATGCATTTCAAATATTTTTACGTCCTAGAACGTCTTTCTAGGTGGTCCTTCGGAAATTTATACATCTTCAGAGGTTATGTAGAAGCCCGGCTACCACCAGGTGGAGTTATCCTTCACCATAGTCCACTAGACCTCTTAGGGCATTCTACAGCTGGTGTCATCCAAGGTTTAAAAATGGCGTGTTTATAGTCATTTGTACAATTTAAAAATACAGAAGCTTTAGCAATATTTACATTTAGTACATCAAGAAAAGTATTAAACGCTTTATTTATACCACATCTATATAAATAAAATTAGAGTTTTGTCTGTACATTCATCACAATTGTATATTTCTTGGTTATTTTTACGTTTTATACATTAAATAAGCCGAAAATAGTCTTATCTCACCTTCTGTCTGTCTGTCTGTCACGGCCCCAAAGGCATTTTACACGGCCTTCTCCTCAAAAACGATCGGGATTTTAGTTATTGAACAGTATTGAAAACATTATTGACAATGTCTTTAGCTATAAAAAACTAAATTAACTTTTGTTTTAACAGAGTAATAAACGTTTAAAAACCAAGTATTGTGCGATTTTGGATATATTTTACGCGGCCTTCTCCTGAAAAACGAGAGCATCGATCGAGATTAAAGTTATTTATCAGTATAGAAAACCTTTTTGACAATGTCTTTAGCTATAAAAAACTAAATTAACATTTTTTTTAACAAAATAATAAACGTTTAAAAACCAAGTATTTTGCGATTTTGGATACATTTCTTCTAAGTTTTATTACCACATAAGAACAAATCACGTAATTTATCAATCAGCTGTTCTCAAATATAATCTGAATGGTGGGCCCTTCGCGGCGTTATTTACGCTGTCTGCAGACTTGTGTAGTCGGAGCGTCGGAGCATTGCAGTCTTTTAGGAAACATATGACTGGTGAATCAAAGCTCATCTTATGTTTCATCAATTATTTCTTTGTTGAAAAAAAAAAATTTCTAATTTAAATTTATCAAAACAAAAATTAACATTTTAGGAAGGTGCGGTTTGTGCTAGGCTCTTGGGAATTCGCCAGGTATCACCACATAAGAACTAATCAAGTAATTTATCATGATATATCGATCAGCTATTCTCAAATATTCTCTCTGATAACTGTCACTGAATTGTTTATGTTCTAAGTTGTTTACTAAGCTGCTAACAACTTCATGATCGTTGCTATCAAACAAGCCGCAACATATTTAGTCATATTTCTAAACATAATCCGGACGTAGGATACTGACATCTAAAACTCCTGCTGTCAAATTGGAACAGGAATCTTTCTGGTCAATGATGGGGGTTGCCTGATCACGACCTTTTAAATCTACACATATGCGAACATTTCGCGCATGCACAGAAGTGTAGTCTGCGTGAATGGAACGAAGTGGAATGGAACTGCATAACCAAACCTTTCCTAACCTGGCTAGATGTGACTGAACCACCTCTGTAAATTTGTCGTTGAAACGCAACGTACCATTTTATTGGGAGGACACCATTTGTACGACTGTCGTTTTGACCGACCTAGTAAACAGAGGTGGTTCAGTCACATCTAGCCAGGTTAGGAAAGGTTTGGTTATGCAGTTCCATTCCACTTCGTTCCATTCACGCAGACTACGTCCCCAATAACACCCCTCCCTTGTTTTGCAGTCTTTTAGGAAACATATGACTGGTGAATCAAAGCTCATCTTATGTTTCATCAATTATTTCTTTGTTGAAAAAAAAACAAAATTTTCTAATTTAAATTTATCAAAACAAAAATTAACATTTTAGGAAGGTGCGGTTTGTGCTAGGCTCTTGGGAATTCGCCAGGTATCACCACATAAGAACTAATCAAGTAATTTATCATGATATATCGATCAGCTATTCTCAAATATTCTCTCTGATAACTGTCACTGAATTGTTTATGTTCTAAGTTGTTTACTAAGCTGCTAACAACTTCATGATCATTGCTATCAAAAAAGCCGAAACATATTTAGTCATATTTCTAAACATAATCCGGACATAGGACACTGACATCTAAAACTCCTGCTGTCAAATCGGAACAGGAATCTTTCTGGTCAATGGTGGGGGTTGCCTGATCACGACCTTTTAAATCTACACATGTGCGAACATTTCGCGCATGCACAGAAGTGTAGTCTGCGTGAATGGAATGAAGTGGAATGGAAACTGGAATGGAAACTGGAATGGAACTGCATAACCAAACCTTTCCTAACCTGGCTAGATGTGACTGAACCACCTCTGTAAATTTGTCGTTGAAACGCAACATACCATTTTATCGGGAGGACACCATTTGTACGACTGTCGTTTTGACCGACCTAGTAAACAGAGGTGGTTCAGTCACATCTAGCCAGGTTATGTTATGTTATGAAGGGACGGATTCAAAGATCCAGAAGATTCAAAGATCCTCACACGTCAACCGAAGCTTATTGTGTGTCCCTAGTACGTTAGTTAGGCAAACCAATACCTGTGCCCTTTACAAGATCCAGGAGTTTCTTCCCTATGCTAACGTCCCATTCATCACCTGGTTGCTTAAAGCCAAACAGAGCCATTCTCCTTGCCCCAAGTCTCTCGCAATCCAGTATGATATGCTTGGCAGTCTCTTCAGACTGATTGCAAAGCCTACACATCTGATTTTCATTTCTGAGTCCGATTGTGTGGAGATGTTTCCTGAAGTGGCCATGTCCAGTTATCAGAGCAATCAGCTGCTTAAACTGACCTCTACCCAGCCTCACCAGCCAGTTGGTGAAGTAGGAGCTTGTGTCTGCTAGCAGCCTTTTGCCAAGTGCTTGGCCTGAGTGACCTTGCCATTGCTGGTGATGTAAGTCCCTGGACCATTTGTTTATTGTGTGGAAGGCAGTAGTTTTGCTTATGCCACAGCTTGGCTCTGGGCCAAAGAATGACCTACTAGAACCTTGCTTAGCAAGCCCATCTGCACACTCGTTGCCACCTATGCCTACATGGCCAGGTACCCAACCAAGATGCACAGAGTTGTGTGTTGCGAGCTTGCTGAGTGTTTTGTGACACTCCCACACCAATTTTGACTTGCCAGGTTAGGAAAGGTTTGGTTATGCAGTTCCATTCCACTTCGTTCCATTCACGCAGACTATGTCCCCAATAACACCCCTCCCTTGTTTTGCCTATGGTGATAACAACACAAATTAATTGCCTATACAAATTATAATTAACCTCTTCGTTCATGGCATGCGACCATCGTAAAATTGTTGTTTTTCGTTTTATATGAAAAATATATGATTTTTATTCAAAGCTATTCTGTTACTTGGATTGAACAGTATATTGTGCAGACGACACATCAATTGAGGGGAAGTTGTTTAGTGACAACAGCTGTCCGTGGTCACTAAACAACTTCCCCTCAATTGTCGGGCAACCCCCACCATTGACCAGAAAAATTCCTGTGCCGATTTGACAGCAGGAGTTCTAGACGTCAGTATGATTAGTACAAAGGACGGGTAGCTGCTAGTTCTGAATAAAGAGACGACCAGTCCACCAATTCAAGATTTGTTTTCAACAGGTCATAATTTATAAACTTACGATTTATTTTAATTTTATTTATAGAATGATCAGTTGAATAAAAAATTAGTTTAATACTACAAAGTGAAATATCATGATCACTGCGACCAGATGACACAACATCTGAATCAAATAATAAAAGGTTATGTTTAGACCTTACATTAATATGATCTAAGCAACTACTACTATTTCCAACAACACGAGTTGGCTTATTGATCAATTCATAAAAACCAAAAAGAGCCAGCAAGGACTGGTATTCAAAGGTATTAATGGAATATTTTAAAGTGCATATATTGATATCGCCAGCAAAAACAACATTGTCATCTTTTATGCTGGCAAAAACAACATTCAATTCATTTAAAAAATCCAGAATAGGCATGTAATCTATAAATAGTGATAAAGTTTATAGCAACGTCCAGAGTCACATTAACCTTGACATTGACAGCATCGGCACTCGTCATAACCACAGTACCTTCAACGGTTGGGTATTTTTGTAAAACATATATAAGTACTACTCCAGCTCTATAATTATCATTACATTTGGAAAATTGATTATAGCCACTAATCATGAATCGGCTTAGTTCTGATGTTTCCACCCATATTTCTGACAAAATTATAATATCTGGCAGTTTATCTAATGAGTTTAAGTGAATTAAAAAATTATTGAAATTTTCTCTTAGGCTCCTTATGTTCTGGTTCATGATAATTAATCCATCAGCGTAAGTATCAGCAAGAAATTTGTTCATCAGAACAAAAGAATCATCCATAGCTTTATAAGAAATGAGTGAATCATCACTCAATGAGCTCATTAATCACTTAACATCGTGAAGCTAGTATATGGAAGATTAATTTGGGGAAAAAAATGTTTTATCACTTGAAACTCGAGTAAACAATCAAATTAAATGACAGCCAAAGACTATATTTACAGTTTGGCAACGTCCTCCAATAATAGAATCACACATATGGGAGAAGATGACTGTTTCCGCATTAGGATTTTTCCATTACGGATCCATAAGTACACATAGTTCTTTTCCTTTTTCGCCTGTGGGGCGGCCGCAAACACCCTCCTCCGATCAAAGCACAGGTTATCATTGATGTAAGCAGGAGCCGTTGTACAAGAGAGACCAATGTCATTAGTATTGAAATCACGTTTAGCTCGCCTTTTTTCCAATATTTTCGATTTATCTTCTCACCTCACGAATTGCGCAATTATTGCTGCTGGACCAGCATAATCACTCCTTTTACCCAGCCGATGACCTAGAGCTGCTGCAACACCAGTGACTACCTCATACACATCTTCATTTAATTGTTCAGGAACACCATGAATCTCTATGTTATTTGATCTAGCATACTGCCCACTCTCATCCAACTTAAGTTCTAAATCTTTCACCTTTATAGACAAATTTACGTTTTCCTGTTTGAGATTGAAAAATAACTGCTATATACTCGTTGATTTTCGTGGCTTGTGCATCTAAAGTTTCCTTTGTTCCTCAACTAAATTATGTAAAAACTCAAATGAAGTGTTCATTTCCTTCTCCATTCATATACGGTCATTCTTTGCTTCTTCTAACATGAATATAACTTGAGAAATACTGGCCTTACCTTTTTGGCATCACTCAATGCTTGCATACTTGATCTTCTTGATGTAGCACACAGAGGACAACGCCGAATTTGTTTTTCACTTACAAGAAAGTCCAGCTCGTCTTTGGACATATTCACGCATTTTAAATGACAAAAATTATTGCAGTCACTGCAAGGAACTGAAGTACACGATGCACATTTTGAATTACACACAACACAGTTTGACAACATATTTGTTCACAAAAATCACTGCAAACTCAATCAAATAAATTGCAAAAGTAGAACATATAAATGAGAAGAAAGAAAATTATGCAGTTCAGTTTCAAACTGGAAAGATATAAATACAATGCTATTACTGTAAGCACTATTAACAAAGCGAATTGAACATAATGCACAATAGTCAAGTTGTAACTTGAATAGCGATAAGGGAGCGCTTGGCACTAGCTTCCTTCCTCGATGACGTCTGCTTCATTTCTTGATATTTTCAAGACATTTTTTATATTTTCTTGGCATTTTCATGATATTTTCGAGAATTGAATTTTCTACAAGTTTTACTCCAAAAGTTTGTGAGTTATCTCTTATTTACAGTTATGAAACCTGTTGTATTAAATTTTTCTGGTTGAAAACCATAAGAATCAACTGAATTAGTCTCTTAATGTACCTTCCCAGGATTCCAGCGAGTCAAAATTTCACTCATCTTGAGCAAAGTCTTTCACTCTGTATAACTCGGTAACAAAGCATTTCAGGACCTATGTTCATAAGAACTTTTTTCAGTATTTTAATGAGAGGAATATGCAAAAGCAGTATGGCAGATTCCTCCTGAAACATGCTGTATAAAGGGCTGTCCTTGTGAGCAGTTAGTTGAGTTTTTATTCAGATTTCAACATGTTTGTATCTGTGACAGTAGACATTCTTCTTTTCGTGGCAGTATGCAGTGCTGAACAACTATGATTCGTTTTTAGTGTGTTAACAACCGATTCAGTAAATTGTGCTTAGTGTTTAGTTTATTATTGAGTTCATTAGACATTTGTTATTAAGTCATTGAGCATATTATAGGACACTTATTATTGAATTATTCATCGGCCTATTGGCAGTAACTAATTAGTTTTGTACAGTGATTAAATCTTGATTACAGAAATATTCATTATTAGTTGAAAATTATTGAACTGTTAGTTTCTTTATTGATTTTCTCATGTGATAACTACTGATTAGTGTGTGTTGTGAGATAATTGTGTAACTAAATTTCGGGTGTTACTTTCAAGTGTTGCCAGCATTATTTTAGTTATAGAACCCATAACAATATGTTGGAAACTTCAATTTCTCGATCTATTACTAACTGCAATGTTGAAAGACAGATTTATCTTTCTTTGGATTTTGGAAGGAAATTTTCTTCAGGTGTTAGTGATATACACAAGACGTCTAGATTGAAAATTAAAATGAAATATTCTATTCCAAAATAAATCCATATTTCGAATATCCATATCCATATTTCGAAAGGGGTGAACCCATCGCTAACCCATCTTTCTGTTCATAAAATGTATTGTCAAACTTAAGATAGTTATATTCAGTACATAACTTCATAAATCCTAAAAGCTCAGTTCTAATAATAGGATCGTTAATTGTAGTTTCCATGATTAGTTACATCAAAAGAAACAAGTTTATATGACAAATGGACAGGAATAATTTTGATTTTATTGACTAACTCCAATGAATTTCTGATTCCAAATTTGGGTTGGAATCCCATTAACAATCTAAGTTTGTGGGCCAATTTTGAACATGGAGAATTAATAAATGACAATACTGGTCTTATCGGAATATTATTCTTGTGGAGTTTGAACTGACCAAATAATCTGGGTGGGTATGGGTTCATAACTGTTAAATATTTGATTTCCTTACCTGCCAGCTTACTTTTAACTAATTTATTAATGTTGTTGGTTAATCTCAATGAAATTATTATCTGAAATGAATTTGTCAACTTTACCTATGTATTCAGTTTTCTCTAATACAACCGTGTTGCCTCCTTTGTCAGCTTTTACTAAGATCAAGTCGTTGTCTTTTACCTTCTTCTTAATCTTCTTCACAATGACTTCTGTTGATTGGATATTGGGTAAAACTTGTCTTGCCTGTTCTTGCAAAATTATGTCAGCACATCTGTTAGTTAAAATAAGATTCTGTGACACTCTCCAATTCCTATCAATGCTGCATGCTAGAAGTTTTGCTTGTTTGCTCCCTAAACTACTATAATTGTTGAATTTAGTACCTTGTCCCAACAATTCTTGTTCTGAAGTTGAAAACGCAACGTTAGAGAAATTTTCTCTATCAGCAAACTTATGGTGATGATTTGTATTATTCGGTTTCGGACGTTGTTCTTCAACAAGCTTCTGTCATTTCAAGTTCTGTGTGACGGTTTTTTCTTTTAATTTCTTATAGATTTCGTCCCTGCACTTATTATCTAGGAAATCCCATTCAATTTTGTGAAGTATTTTCGTCAGTTGTGAATGTAAGATGAAAATGTACAACGATAAGCTATCCCTTCTCTTGTACCACCAGCTAATTTCCTTCTTTATCCAAAACGTTTGTAGGAGGTAAGAGAGGAAGGTGAGATGCAGTCAAAGTGGAAGGACAGAGTCAGTGTCCACAGCAGCGTTTAAATGCTTTTCAAGGACAACGAAGATAGCTAGTGATCAACTCTTTTTTAGAATTAATTACTGAAACGAAACTATTCAGAATCTATTGTGAAACTATCAATAATTACTAAGAATAATGTAGGATTTCATAAGAGACCACAGTTCCTTGAAACCTTGAAAGAAGAATAAGCAAGAACACACAAACTAATAAAATTGAAAGAAACTCGACTCTACCTGAAAATGTTCGATCATCATGCTCTGAGTCATGATGTTCTGAAGACTCATGGTTACTGTGCTCTAATCCAAGACCTTCTTCTTTTTCCACCACTTTCTTTGTGAGATCCTAAAAAATGAATTAAAATTTCATTATAAGACTTTTCTTTCAAAAGAATTTTCCACTCCTTGAATCACACAAGAAGTATATTTGCCTACTACACTTGTCAGTTACTTACAAATACTTTACTTGTGGGTTTCAGGCAAATTACTTGAAAGCTTACTTGTAACTACAAGTTGAGTTTCCTGAAATACTCGTCTCAACATTTTCTTGTAAACATGTCGTAATTCACATGTTAGTTACGATCTAAGATTTGTGAAACGGACCCCAGATAATGTTATAAATCAATAGATGCTGGTGCGTGTTCTTCAAATCGTGAGGAGATAACAAAGTTATAGATCAAATACATTTTGAAACAATGTTCATCTACGAAAATGTTATAAAGTAGTTATTAGGGGCTAGAAGGACATGTTATTACAGCTGACTTTATTCTCACCTGATCAAAGACATTGCTTAATGAAGCTATCACAGCACTGCTGTCAAGTTCTAAAACATATTCAACATAGTTTTTTATAGCACTCGGCTCCTGTACACAGGCTTGGTCTCTGTGGGTTACCTCCTCATTATATTTCCCTTTTCTATTTTTATTACATAGGCTAAGCATATTTTTATTTCATTTGATATTGTAAATATATTTTCGTGTATTCTTTAAAATGGATAAATAAATGATTTGAAGCCATTCGTGAGCTGTCTAAGACAATCACTTAGCTTGTGTCGTTACTACCTAAGTAGGGGGAAATGGGTCGGCTTGAAGTGTCAATTTATTAGCTAGTGAACTTAACAAATTTAAACGCGGTTTTTGTAACTTAGGTCAGTTTTATGAACAGTATCCTGCCGGACAACTTCCCATTTGTTTCAATGCATTTGAGCCTTTCCGCGGCAGTATCTAAGTCGCGAGTTTTAATAACCGGACGCTTGATCTTTAATAGCTGAACGACAAAAACCACATCAGAAACGCGCGACAGGCGTAAAACGGCACATTTGACTCATTTAAATTTAACGGCACATTTGATAATTAAATCACGGCGATTATTGCCGCGCGGCAGGAAACACGGTGCATAAAACCGACCTTAGTTACTGGATCAAGTTAGAACAGCTGCTTACATGTAATATAGCTTCGGCTTGTAGTGAGAAATGCATTTCTTTATTGTTGAGCCAATGCAGTATAAAGTTGGGCTCACGCTCTGGATCGCCTGTCACCAGACTTGGAACTAATGGAATGTCTGGAAAATCAGAATAAAAAAGTATTTTATTAGCAATTAGAATAATTGATTTAATGAATAATTCATGCTTTCCGAAATGATTTTAAATTTGAATGATTCATGCTTTTTATTGCACATCAATGATATGTAATAAACAATAAATTATTACAAAAACCTAAATCTATTAGTCTACTACAATGTTATACGAATCAGCCTTTACTGGTAAACAGCCTTTAATGGTATACATAAATGTAGAGTATAGAATAATATATATTGGAATTTTATTTCCGTATAAGGGTGCTTGCATAGTGGAGCACGCAATTCTCGGTGATAATCACCAACTTAGAACAATTAATTAAATACTTGCTGTGGAATTGTAATACAGTACCACAAATAGGAGCAGCTGAGTACAGAGTGGTTACCACCATTCCACAGCATGTGTTTGATTTTGCAATGATGCTTATCACCAAGTATTGGATGCTCCACTGTGCATGCACCCTTAGGAATAAAAATTAGAATATTAAATTATTGTGAAATAATTTTATTTCTACTATTTACAATAATTTTTTATTTTTTTATTTTTTTTGAGGATGAAGCCCACATAGGTCTGAGACCTGTGCGTGGGTAATGAGTTGGATGATGGTGATTGATGAATTATCTAAAATGAGAATACAAAAGCTACTAGACAAGATATACAATCAAAACCAATATTTATTGTAAAATGATGAATACAATGTAAAAAAATCAAATTGTTTATTTTATTTGTACAAAACTCCTGAGCACTAAACCAATATGCTGCTGGTCCACTATTTTTAAATGACTATGAATGAATAACTAATAAAAATTACTAGTAAATGCTAATAATACATTTCTTCTTCATATTTTTTGTAGATTTCCTTGATATAGTAAAAGAACTCCATAATAAAGTAGAACTGAAGTCATATATTAGTAAAATTGATTAGTAAGCAGTCATTGCAATTGTTATTACTAAGCAGAGAATGTTATTGTCAATCGGCATTTAGCTTTCGTTTGATAAACAATGTTTTATTCAACTGAATTGAAGAATTTTCCAACCTAAAAATAAGACCCGGAATAAGTGCTTTGATTTCTGAAAATTGGCCGGTCAAACTCCACTCAAAAATTGATCGGAGATCAGTATTCACAACTTGATAGTCGTTTGGGCAACGAAATTCACATAATCTAAGATCGAATGTAAGATCCTGATCGAAGATCAAATGTTGATTGGCGTTTGTGCAACCGGCCATTAGTATATTTAGCCGATTTCAGCTGTAAGCTACTCTTCAGATAGTACATCATTCTTGAATGTACTATACTTCAAATGCATTATTACTTGAAGGTAATATGAATGTATGTATATATAGCACCATAGCCGATTTCGACTGTATTTCTAATATGAATAGAACATGCCAAATGAATATAATTGATCATATCTACCACACTCCGCAACTGTGTCACCCATCACCAAGAAATGTGTGCGTTCATGGGAGCCTGCATCGCTCAAGCCACGATGACACAGGGCTAGTTTAGTAGCTAAGCGAGCAGTGTTACAGGCCGACCGTGTTTCAGCAGGCCCGGCAGGCCGAGCCGAATTATAGAATTACTGGAACTTCTAGAATTACTCCATACTATGAAATTAAATAATAAATATTGGAGCCAATATTGAATTATATTGAAACCAAAAATTAGCATATGGAGTTTACCAACGAATATTCAGTAAACATTCGTCAGAAGAGTTGATTGGTGTTATCATTGAGAATTAAATATGTCTCATCTGAGGTGTTATGGTGGCAGTCTGCGCAACTAAATGTTTCATGCATGTCGGCTACTAGCTCAAAGGTGAGCCAAAATAACCTTGTATTTTGGTGCTGGCTACACTGCCAGCGAGTAGCAAAAAAAGTAAACTTTTTTCGTATATAGTAAGCTAATTAGCTAGTGGAAGCGTTTACACGGGGCGAGTTGGAAACCAGATTGTAGATTCGCCTGAGAGTAACGAGTAGCGCTGCCCTGCAGAATCGAAGCTGAACCAAAAATTCGTTGAACAATGCTTACACTGGGGTATCTGGTGGGGGAAATTCGGTCGGCCTGAAACTTTTCTACTCGCTACTCGCTTAGCTACTGAATAAGCCCTGTGTCATCAAGGTTTTACCGATGCATAAACTAAGCGTCTAATTGGTCTGTTCAAAGTCATAGACGTTCATCTAACAATCAGATGCCTAGCTTTTGGTGTCTAGGCATCTTGACATACTAGAAATTAGGCGTCTGATCGATCGATGAACGTCTATGAATATGAATAGGCCTATTAGACGCCTAGTTTCCACTGCACCAGTAAGTGATGCAGCTGCCAAGGCAAGCACTCAATCAAAACTATTAATTTGTTAATGTTTGTTTTGGCTAACTCAACTGACTTAAAGTGTTACCGGTTTCGGCGTTGATGCTGGCGGCTAGATGGAAGTGCAGTCCGGGGGTGACTCCCGTGCCATGGAATCCGTAGCTGTGGAAGTCGTGCACACTGTAGGTGGAGGGCAGAGTAGGAATGGGCACGAGACCCCCGCCACCCAGCTGGCTCTGGTTGTTGTGCTGCTGTTTGGCGTGTCGCCGGATGTGGAAACAGGTTCTGCAAGTCAGACACAATAGCAGTTTATGCAACCGTTTTATTATGACTGTCTTTATACCACAAGTGAGACATACAGTTGCCGGCGTTCAGCTGTGCACTCGCTATTCTTCATATTTTATATGAAGCATGTATGATCAAAATCAAATAATTTTCTTGATATATAACTAACATGGAAATTTCGAGTTGTAAATTTTCTGATTTAATTGTCTTGTGTATGGAAAATCGTTCGACATAAAAATTTTTTTCCAGATAATGAAGTCCACATAGGTCTGAGACCTGTGCGTGGGTAATGGATTGGGTGATGGTGATTGACGAGTTGGACCTACAGTTTTAGATGGGTTCCGAACCACCGGGAAGGATAGCAGTTTATGCAACAGTTTTATTATGACTGCATTTATGCCACAAGTGCGACATACAGTTGCCGGCGTTCAGCTGTGCCTTCGTTATTCTCCATATTTCATACAAAGCATGTATAATCAAAAACAAATAATTTTCTTGGTATACATATAACATGGAAATTTCGAGTTGTAAATTTTCTGATTTAATTGTCTTGTGTACGGAAAATCGTTCAACGACATGGAATTCAAATTATAACTAATAACTCGCGCTGTTATTATAAAATAGTCTAAGTTTCATCGATTACTAATGAATGGTTCGACAGCAGCTATGTTGGAAATGAAATGTGAATACATTTTGTAACAAAGTCCAGTTTCTATTGAATTCTAATTATATTTTTAATGAGTCGATTTTTGTTGAAAGTTCATGGGGCAAAAAAGATGCACATTTGTTAGTTTGATAGGATAAACTTTGATCTAAAACAATACTCAAACATTTTGAAACATGGTCAATTTT
Source organism: Conomelus anceps (assembly GCA_948455865.1). Classification (NCBI taxonomy): domain Eukaryota; kingdom Metazoa; phylum Arthropoda; class Insecta; order Hemiptera; family Delphacidae; genus Conomelus; species Conomelus anceps. Next base: position 137,857,444 of record OX418216.1, on the reverse strand, counting down.
TTTCAGTCCAGGTAGTGTTGGTCTCTCGTGGCCCTTTTGCCGTAGCTGCCGCCTACTGTAAATAGTCCACACTATGTTGACCAACACCGTTCAACAAGGTTTTTGTTCAAAAGTAGAATTTCTGCTCGTCCACTTATGCTTAGTAACGTAAATGTGTCGCCCAACTCACTGCTCAGCCATTTCGAATTTTTGGAGAAAGTAGTACTGCCATCGATAATATAGTTACTAATATGGATGTGGATTCTTATGTTGTTCAGGTTGTCCACACTCTGTTGTCGGATCACACTGCACAGGTTTTTTCTACTCCATATGCTCATATTGCTAATGGCTCAAAGAATAGTCAGGAAACTTTTAGCACTCCTATTTTCAACTGCTCTCCGGAGAATTTAATTAAACTTAGGACTTCTCTGAGTGGAGAAACATGGTTTTCTGTTTACAATAAGTCAGATGTGAACGAACAATTTGTGGGTTTTCATGATGTTTTTCTCAAGCATCTGGGCAGAAACTGCCCTTTAAGACTTCAACGAAGAAGAACTAATAAAAAAAATAAACACAGCGGTGAATGGATTACCAATGAAATTATCCAATTAAGAAATCTATTAAAACTGGCTAAACTCAATATTGAAAATGGTGTGATTGTTGACAGGGAGTTATTAAAACATATTCAACAGATGTATGAAAATAAAGTTATACAAGCCAAAAAACAATATATCGGTGATTCAATTATGCATTCTTCAAATAAATCTAAAAGAAGCTGGGAGGTTATAAACGAATTTAGAGGAAAGAATAGAATAATTCAAACAAACATAGAGCTGGAACAAAACGGTAGAATTTTGTCAGATTCCAAGCAGATTGCTGATTCCTTTAATAAATTTTTTATAACAATGGCTCCCACACTTGATGCTCCTCTTAAACCAAGCCCACAAATAGATGACACTATATCCTCTGATGGATCCAACTGTGACAATGATAGCCTATTTTTCTTCCCAACTGACAAAAACGAAGTTCTTTCTATAATAAAGATTCTGAAAATGAAAAATAGTGTTGGTTTTGATGGTATTCCGATGAGAGTAATTAAAGAATGTAGCAATGAGATAGTTGAACCACTAGTTTTTATAATAAATAATGCATTTCAAAAAGGTGTATTTCCAGATTTGTTAAAAATTGCTAAAGTTATACCACTGTTTAAGAATGGTATGAGAACAGACATAAATAATTATAGGCCTATTTCTATTTTGTCAGCATTATCAAAGATATTTGAGAAGTTGATCTATTGCAGAATAATGAATCATTTGGAACAGTTTGGGTTGATATCCTCTTGCCAAAATGGTTTTGTGAAGGGTAGATCAACTGTGTCTGCTGCAGTGGCTGTTATTGAGAATATTATTGATCAGATTGATAAGGAGAAGTTTGTCATTGGTGCATTTTTGGACTTATCCAAGGCGTTTGATAGTGTTGATGTTGATACTCTTATTGAAAGGATTGCAAATGTTGGAATCATAGGCATGGGGCGCAGGTTAATTAAATCATATCTGACGGATAGACTTCAGTATGTAACAGTTGATTCTGGGTTTCATGTTGCTGAATCAATACGTCTTAGGATTACTAGAGGTGTTCCACAGGGGTCTATTTTGGGCCCACTTCTTTTTGTTTTATACACCAACAATTTGCAATCCTCAATCCCAATGGGGAAGAATATTACCTTGTATGCAGATGACACAACACTAGTGTTCAACAGTAGCTCCCTTGATGATCTCGAGATTAGTGCAAATCTTCTCACAAATTCAGTTGTACAGTACTATAATGATTCATTTTTGTCAGTTAACCCAAAAAAAAGTAAATGCATCCAATTTGACTGCAAACAACATATTTTTGAACCAGTGATAAGCATAGGCAAGTCCATTGTTGAAAATGTAGAAGAGGCGAATTTACTAGGCTTGATAGTTGATAAGGACCTTTCCTGGGATGCCCATGTTGACAGACTGGCAAACCGTATCAGTGGTAATCTTTTTGTTCTACGAAACATTATTAAGTACGTACCCAGTGAAACAGGAAGATCGCTATACTTTGCCCTCATTTACTCCCACATAGCGTATGGTATAGAACTCTGGGGTAGCACATCGCAACAAAACATTAAAAAGATTTTTATTCTGCAGAAGAGAGCTATTAGATACTTGGCAGGGTTGAGTTTCAACCATCCTTGTCGTGATGCTTTCAAAAGACTAGGTATAATGACAGTACCATGTATTTTTATTTACAAGGTGGTTCTTTTAGTGGTGAGGAACATTGGTAGCTTCACAACAAATGCAGATGTGCATAGCCATAATACAAGGTATAGAGGCAACCTGAGTGTAGCGCCTCATAGGCTTGCCCTATTTGAGAAAAAGCCCAGCTATGCAGGTGTGAAGTTCCTCAATGGTCTTCCCAATTATCTGGACTATAGAACCGGGACATTCAAAAAAGATTTATATCGATTTCTTGTTGACAGGTGCTACTACAGCACTGACGAATTTTTTAATGACGATTTGCTATAAGAACTATTTTATACATCATGATAGATTTAAAAAAAAAAAAAAAAAAACGATAGAATACTTAGTTAAGTATGATACATCTCTTGAGTGATATGTGTACGACATTATGTGTGTAATAAATTCATACATGGGACGATATTCAATTGCATAGGTGCTTTGCACTTATGCTGTATTGAATAAATATTATTATTATTATTATTATTATTATTATTATTATTTGGGAGATGTTTAGAATACTTGCTTCATTTGTGTTCTAACTTAAATCTCACTCCTAGCTTAAAGGTAGTCAAAATACAACCGTTGCATAAACAAATATTATGCAGCGATTGTATCCTGACTAACGTTATATAACAAGTTAGGATACAAGGAAAGCGATTTTCCAGAACATCATATTCGAGTGGCTTTATAATAGAAGTGATTGTGACAGCATCAGTCATCATAATTCAATCATGTACTCACGTTAGCAGAAGTACCTTTCAACTCAACATTAAATGGATTGGAAACCATCTAAAACTGTAGGCCCAACTCATTAACGCACAGGTCTCAAACCTATGTGGGCTTTATCCTTGAAAAAAAATTAAATGTTGGATAAAATTTCCTGACACTTCAAAATTATTTTGAACCTGACATCTGTAATTTATAATCTGAAACTAATCAAATACCGTAACATTAACCTACAAACAAACATAACCTCCAAATGATGATAAGCTAGTACAGAACCGTCGAGGCCGACTATAAAAAGCTATGAAACTGGCGCCCGTAAGCGTCTGGAATGGCCCAGTATAATACGAGTCATAGCAAACAATAATCGGCTACCAAGGCAACAGTCACACGGACCTTTTTTGTAGATTTGTACAGATTTGTCACTAGAAACGAAGGTAGGCGACTCGAGTGGCCAGTGGCCGCGACTAGAGGGGTGTGGTCTTGACTAAAGGGGCGTGGCCTAAAATGTGGCTCACTATAATAAGCTCCATATAAATTGCATGTATCGCTGAGAGTGGCTTGTCTGAGCATCTGTGGTGGTGGCGACTGCAGTGGCTCTAAAGAGCCCTAAAGGCAGTTTAAGCTTCAAAGCTCCAGAAATAATACCATCTTGAGAAAAAAATTATAGCAGACACAATTAAATGAAATGACTGCAGTGGCTAAGCTTATGCTCTACAAGTGCATTCCAATTGCCTCACATAGTTGACATTGAATTAAATAAATAAAATATGTCAATAATGAAAAAATATATAATTTAATAATTTCGAATTCCTCAGTGTTAACAATTATACTGAATATTTCTGCAACGCTGCTGTACAGAATAGTCACTGTAGTCTAGTGATTAAGACATCGACCGACAATGGGAGGTCCGTGGTCCGATTCCTGGCGTTGACTAAATATTTTTGTGCAGTAGCGTTCATCGATTTCCATCAGCTATTTGTTGTCAATATCCGCCATTGCGGAAGTCTTCAGTGTAACTGATAGCACTTTCAGGAATTCGAAATTAATAAATAATTATGTTCTGTATGTTTGTCAGTTTGCAAAATTTTCAGCTCCTTCAAATCAAACTTGAATTAAATGTTACTAAAATATCGATTGGGCATAGGAAATTCACCCCTACATAAGCCTTTTAATTTCAGGGTTGGGCAATTTTTGAAACACCCGATCACCATACAAAGAGGACGTTTATAATGAATAGATGAATGAAATGAATAGCAGTTGTCGTGAACTGACTTCATGTGTTTGAGCCGCTGCATGAATCGGTGCTTGTGTCGGTGCGTGCGGAACTTGGGATTGTGGGCGGCGAGCGGGTCGAACTGGTGCATGTTGACCAAGCCACCATCGTCCGGCAACACCGTCTCCACCCACAGCCGACAGATGTTGTCTCGACACGATGTCACCAGCATATTAGACACCGAGCCTCTGCAATAGATAACAAATAATATTAATCCATAATAGAAAACTGCTGTAATAGATACAGTAGACATAATTGGCAAAATTTACAATATTTTTCACTCTTATTAATTCAGACCACCTCTTTAAAAAGAACAAAGCTCAATGTAAAACCTGTATGAGGGTTAACAAAAACACGAGGATACAAAATTTGTATAATCTATATAATAAGTGAGAGTAGGAGTGTGTTGTAGATTTTACAAAAACGTCAACGACTTGGAACACTAAATTTGGCACATAGCTTCCTCTAAACTCGATTCTGTGGGCCTCGAAGCCCAATTTATGATTTTCCCTTCAGATTTTCCTCCAAATTTCACTTATGGACACTGTTACTGTTTCAAAATGTGTTTAGATGCAGGAAGATCATAGAACAGCTGATAACATGATATGTCACAAAGGTAATAATATACTTGACGTTAGCCAAAGACCTGCTCCTCTCCTCAGCGCATTCAAGCGGCAGATAAAACAACTAAATGGAGCCAATCACGGTATATTTTTATAGTAAACACTAAGTTGTTGAGGTTATGAGATATCGTAAAATTTCTAACAAAATTATCATAAAACAAATAACAAAATTTTAACTTTTACTTGTTTTGTCATGCTTTTTGAAGTGGTAGTTCCGACAATACGATAATATTAGATCGAATTAAATCAAATAAAATTGGGGTAATTATATAGAAACGTTACTTGTTTAATTTTGTGGTGATTTTTTTTGTGACATCTACACACCCCAGGAAGCAATAATCCGTTGAAATTTTTTGGGGTCGCGATTATTACACAGAAAAATTGAAATTTTCGAAAAAAACATTTTTCATGAAAATTTATATTTTCATTTGAAAAATTCATAATTTGCAAACATGTGAGGAGTTCCAAATTTTAAAACAATGTAAACCAAGTGAATATAACATTTCAAAAACACTACCGCCCCCCAAATGCAGTGCGCGCGAAGCGCGCATAACCAAACCTAACCTAACCTGGCTAGATGAGACTGAACCACCTCATACCGGTACCTTTATTTTGATGCATAAAAAACATACGTGAAGCTAATTTACCATTAAACGACATAGATAAAGTGAATTATGACATTGGCCTGTAAAGTTACCAGAAAAGAATAATTGAAAAGAAAAATAAGAATTGCAATCGAGCATCCGTCAGCGGCAGGAAAAAAGCTACTTATTTTGTCTGCCACTAGGTGGCGTTGAGTAGCGGAGCAGGTCTATGGCTTCGGCTAACGTCAAAATTCAGACGCAGGAAAAAAGCTACTTCTTTAGTCTGCCGCTTGGAGGCGCTGAGGAGAGGAGCAGGTCTTTGGCTAAGGTCTAGTGTAATAATATAGCTGATATGCCGATATGCTTCAAGTCAAAACAACAGATTGCTCTGTATCAATATTACAGCAGCCAATTCAATTTCAATTCAATTTATTCACATAACACACAATACAATAAAACAAAATATAGATATATATTTCAATATAAAATAACGTAACATTAAATAAGGAGTAGGGCTAGTCTGGTGTGAAATGTAAGGCCTTTCCAACTATGGTAACACCATGTACTAGGAAAGGTTTTTGGGAGGGGTATGGGAAGAGGGAATAGGAAGGAAAAGGAAGGAAAGGATTGTAGACTCAACTTCAATTGGGGAGGTTAGCGCCATAAAAAAGGAATAGAATAAACGTCCCTGAGTATTATCATTGTTGGATGTAGAACTTCTTTGATTATTATTGCTGACTTTTTGCGCCTGCATTTTTCCAACATTAGTGAAAAAAAAACATTCAATTTGTCTGCTTCAACACCAATGTTGTTAACACCCTTCTTTCTATCACCAATAGCCTCTTTGATATACCTCCAAAGTTTGCTTTTATTAGTATTACACTGTTCTATTTTTGTTTTATAATAGACTTCTTTGGCTCTATTTATTACGATACGCTTTATAATTTGCTTTCAATTCTATGTTGGCAGAATCTCTCCTTATTTTGTCATGCATTTTATCACGTATGATTATTGATTTTATTATGCCATCAGTTATCCATGGTTTTAGAGGGTAATGCTTGCGGGAAATTATTTTAATAGTTTTACTTGATTCTATTGAAGTTTTCAGACAATCAACAAATTTACCAACTAGTGCATCTATACTATCATTTTCATTGAAAATGGTCGCCCAGGTTTTATTCTCCAATACACTTGTTAGAAGACTATAGTCAAGTAATGTTTTAGTACCATGTCTGTTACTACTTGCTGCGTGATACGAAGTCAGGTCATTGCCCAAATGGAGCATCACTGAATAATGATCTGTTGTTGTTTTAAGAACAGTACCCATTATCAAAGCAGCTGTTGGCACTTTTGAAAAAAGCATGATCCAAACACGTTTCAGATGCATCTGCAACTCTAGTACTCTCATTTATGTAAGATCTGTAGCCTTTGTTATGTAGTATATGCATGTATTCCTGTATAAGAACACTGAATTTGTAGATTGAATATCAATATTAATATCTCCAGCCAAACAAACGCTCATATCATCTGGAATGCCACCCATATAATCACTTAAGCGATTCACAAAAGTTTCAATATTACGATTGCTAGGAGATCTATAAATGCCAATAATTTTTTAAGGTTTTACCATTTTGAAACTTCAAATCAACACTCAGGGAATTAGCCTCTGAAATGTCACAGAGAACTACACTAAAGTTTATATTGTTTTTAATATATACACATAACCCATCACATTTATTGAGCTTCGAATACTTATTCACTTCTGTATAGCCTGGGATATTATAGAGGAAGGGCATATTACTTGTTAACCAGGTTTCCGTTAAGACAATTACATGTATATCAGCTTTGAAACTGTTTAAACAACAGACAAACTGATTGAAATTCGTATTTAAACTACGTATATTAGAAGAGAAAATGTTTACAAACTCTACATTTTTGCCCTCTATGTGAGGGGTATAATTAATATAATCATCAACAGAAGGGGTTTGATTATCGATTTTAAAATTCAAAAGTAATTCATTGATGCCTGCCATGATTAGTGTTATTTTGAAATTTGCATATTCTATCCTTGTTCCACTCATCTAATTTTTTAATATCAATTAATTTTATCTTATCAATGAGTCTATCTATTGCATCTTTTTTAACACTGTAGTTAAATATTTGAAAGTTTCAGTGTGTCGTGATAAGGCTACAATAGCATGCTGTTGACTATTATAAATGGGTTTATTCCTATGATTTGATCTAACTAAAATTACATTCTTAGAAGTTAAACCTTGTGCCTCATGAATTGAATGTATTTTTATTCCCTTGCTTCACTTGAGAGCGGTGCCTACCTTACGCTTCTCTTCTTGTGTGAAAGTTAAAACTAATATGTCTGGATATATATAATGCAATTCCCTACGTCTATTGGTTGGAAGTATAGATAAAGTCCTGTTGTTAAGTGTGCATATATTTTCATAAAACTCGGAGAGAGCATAGCAAACATCCACCGGACATCTGCGAGTTATTGATAGCTTTGCATAGGGTTCACAGAATTTTGGTATGTTGTACCAATTAGCTTCCATAGCGCTTCTTTCAATATACGGTAATTGTTGAGTCACCCACTACAACAATTTCTGAGGCCCCACTTAAACAAGCAATGAATCCAATATAACCAGCATGCATCATTAAAGCCTCGTCAATAAAGACTCTATTGTAAGACTCATTCCCTTTATGATTAATAATAAATGACCCTACCGTTCTGTAATCTATATTAATTCGTTTTTTAGTACTTTGGCCGTGAAATTTAGCTACCTCCTCTCGAATAGATTTTATGCCAGCTCTGGTTTGACTAAGTATTAGGTCCCTACCTGGTTTGTGTTGAGAGACTACGAAGAAGGATTTGCCACACCCAGGTACTCCATCGTACCATTTGATATTTGGTATTTCACAGTCTTTTAATTTTATTTTATTCAATTTCTCAATCAATTTACCATTAAACATTAAAATTGTTTCTTGTGTAACAAGGATGTATCTTTCTGTTGTTTCAAATCTGAAGTCACCCTGATCGAACTCAACATAGGTTCCTCCTCCCACCAAACAAAATCCCATTCCATATATCATATCAGTATTGAATAAAAATGTTTTCAAAAAATTATCATATAATTATTGTTCATTCTATTTTCCAAAATATTAAGAATTTCTCCATTCGAACTTGCGACGTTGGCTTGAGTTTACTGCAGAGAGGATTTCCCTGTAAATCTTAGCATTTTCTAGATCAATATTCTGAAGGAGGCCACGAAGTTCTATCATTGAGTTCAAGTACACTTCCTGTCTCGTGTTTCCTTGGAATAAACCTGCTGGGTTTTCAGATACCAATTCAGTTTGGCAGGGTATTTCCGGAATATCTAGGAATTTGATGTCACAGAAGCCTCGGTAATAGAACACAAATCTAAGATTCTTAGCCTTGAGTACCATACTTAGTAATTTAGTAGCAGGTATATCGGAAAAATCACTAAAATGATCTACTCCCATTATTAAGGGATAATTAGAAGCGGCCAGTTACCTATTAGTTTTGTAACTTGGCTGAAATTCTGCTCGGCATTTTCATTGCAATTTAGTAAAATTAAGAGAGGTTTTTCATGAGAATGAACAAGTTTAATATTAAGATTTCCAAAGTGATCAATATTTTCCCATTCCTCTAGTGACAAACCCTTTTTATTCTGTATAATTGTGAAACCTTTAGTTGTATAGTTTCACAAAACTTATCATTATATCAACATTTTCACCAAAATTATAAACAATATTTAATCTGCTTTTAGGTGTTTTTAACTTTGCATTAAAAACACTTATTCTGTTGAGAATTTGTGCTAAATCAACCGTTTCATACTTATTTTTATGAAACGAGTTACTCTGATCATTTTTATTAATTCCTAATTTTCTCATAATTATTCTTTTAAATTCCATAATCGGTTTTATCAATTACCTGTTACAACGCTTTTTGATATGCTGAGCAATTTGGATCATTAACTTTATGATTTGTGTTTTTTTATCACTACGACAATTTGAGCAGCATGGATTTTTCTCTTTGTTGGGGCAATTTTTCATGTCGTGTCCAACATTTGCACAATGGGCACAAGTACTTTGTGTCTGTTTGCAATGTTTGCTAATGTGTCTGTTCCTTTGACACTTGAAGCACCTTGCCATGGCCACGTAATCTCTGACTCGACAGGAATTCCAGTGAATATAAACTCGAACTTTATTGATAATATCTCTACTCATATCACTGGAGCATTCAACCACCCAATGAAGAGTTTCTTTATTTTTGGCCCTAATTTAAATAACGGTTTGAAATTTTCATTGAAAGTTTCCCTGTTCATTGAATTAAAATTACGCTCATATGTCAGTTGTTAATTCATTGGGCTCAATGTTACTAGGAACATTGTAAATGATAATTTTAGGCTTTCTGCTTTGTGGCTCACTCACCTTAATATCCGTATTTTGGAGCAGTTTAGTGCCCAAAACTCTTTCCTTGTTGGCTTTAGGGTCCAGCACCAGAAGCACTCCACCACCTCTAACATCTACTGCTTTCTTTATATTCAAGTTCTGTTCTTTATTTATATATTTTTTCAAAAAGTTTCTTATTTGCTCACTGTTTTTTTTACATCTGGTTCCACTTTTTTAGGTTTCAAAGTGACAATGTTCTTTTTTGGTGTAATTCTTTTCACAGTTAGTTGTCTCCTCGCTGTTGTCGCTGCTGCTGCTGCTGCTGCTCCTACTTCAAGAGTTCCATCACTGGCACTGGCTCCTTTCCTCCATGCAGGCAGTTGTACGGCCTCGGCAAATGATGCCGGCTTAATCTGTCCTCTGCTGACCTGACTTGTTAGCTGTGCTACACTCTCCTGCAACCACTAAATTTTTTTATAATTTGAGAGTCCGCATCCGCCAAATTGCATCTAGTAGCTGCTCTTTCGATTGCTAAGCCTAGTTGATTGCAAAGTTCAGAAAAACCATCATAATCGTCCCTCGACACTATTTTTGGCAAACATTTCGGATCCCCATGATACTATTTTATCTTTTATACTTTTGAATTTCCCTATTTCAGTAGACCAGTCATTCAAGTTGCTAATTTCACATTTTTCATATTGTTTTGAGTTGTATTCACAATCACATCACTTTCCTCAAAATCTACCTGTAGAGATGCAGGAAGCGTTGTCGGTCCAGTTAAATTTTTTGCTGGCATAGACATTAAGCTGCACTACTTTCAGAGGTCAAAAACCTCCAGCATTTTCTTGATCTAATTGATTTATTCCGTTTGATTATTTTCAACGTAGTACGAGTCACAAAAAAGTGCTATCACTGCATTCACTGCGTACCTTTTTTGTTAACTTGGCATTAAAGTATTGTTCCACTTTTGAACTCTATTCTACCTTACTAGACTACACTAAAATAGATGTTTACACTACGACGTGTAACTGAAATTACCCAGCGTCATACAAGTTTACTTATTGTATGTATTGAGCTTTTCCTATAATTCATTATTCTAAAGAACTAAACACAAAACTATGCAGATACCTATAATATGCTATGATAACACAAATCCTGCACTAGTTAACCTCGATATTGCATATGCTGCTGAGATCAATCTATTTAAGAGAGATTCAATGTGAGAGGACCATGTTAGAGGTCCATGGCGACCCCTAAAGATTTGGTAGCACCAGATAGTAAATAATACTCTACTAACTACTAATAACGTAGTCGTAGATAATGTTTGTATCTCACACACAATTAAAATTGTATCTCACATATTTTTTATTCGTCATAAAAATATTTATAGTACAAAATGAACTAAAGGATATAAATAAACTCTAACTTGAACAAAATAAACTTTTACATTCTTTTACATACTCTATACCAATGGTTTTCAAACTGTGCTTCACGGCTCCCAGGGGCTTTATGGTTTTTGATCAGGGGCGTCGCGGTGGTTTGGCGCTATTGGTGCGAAAGAAGAAGATGGATGAAGAAAATGAGACTGACTGCTTTCCTACATTGCACGCATTTTTATAAGAAAATGACAAAGAGTCGAGAGAAGGAGTGAAGCCTATGTTTATGGAGCATTTGTTACTGCTTAGTCTTTACTTTGGGTAGTAATTTCATGAAGATGTTGACAAGAGAAGAACAAATCATTGACATTTCATCAGACTACGTCGAAATCAAGGTTTATTTCTTCTTCATTTTCTGAGTTTTGGACCTTAGTGACGCAGGAGTATCCAGAAATTGGTAGCAAATCTCTATAAGTTTCAATTTCCTTTGCAACATCTTACTTATGCGAAGCTAGATTCTCAGCAATGGCCGTCATTAAATCTAAGTACCGAGCTAAATTGTATGTTGAGAAGAAAATGTGAATTGCAGTTTCGAAAGTTGTGCCAAATTTTGAACTGTTAATGAAGAAAAAAGCCCACTCTTCTCATTGAACGAATGTCAAGGGAAACTGACAAAAGCTAATTCTTTCAATTTATTGTAATTAAATAATAAAAACATAGTTCGAATTAGCCTTCATAATTTCAGCATCTTCCCTAAACTTATTGTCTTTGCGAGTTTCAACACTGCTGTCATTTCAACACTTTTTAGGTGGAAAATGTTAGAAAAATCATTAAAATGCACTTGCCAATGTTAAGAAGTAGATTACAGACCATAGTAATCATTCTCATACAGGAGAGGAGCTGGAATTTATTTCAAGGGATTCATGAACCCAAAAAGTTTGAAAACTTTTGCTCTATACATTATATAAGTAGTTCATATTCATAGAACTATTCGGATAAACTGCAAAAGTGTTAAATATTCACTCATTAAGGCTTTAAATATAAATCGAAGTAAAATAATCAATTTTGTTTTTAATTATAAATTTATTTTGGAAACAAAACATTATGAAACAGGGGGCCTGGAAAGGAAAGACAACATATGGGTGGGGAAGGAAGCTCACTACAAGATTATTTCAACTTGTTCATTCCTTAAAATAGTGTAATGTTATTTTAGAGCACTCACTTTGGCATGTACTTGCTGGTCTTGCGCCATGACAGCTGAGTGACAGCGCGCGGGTGTGAAATATACACAAAGCCATAGTTCATTTCATTGGTGGTCGTCTGACAGAACGACTGCTGATTCTGCTGCTGACTATGGTCCACACTCTTCGACGGAAACAGCACTACAAAATAGAAACATAAACATTGAATCAAATAAAATTTATTAAATAAAAATACAATTACAGCAACATGTACCTAGCATAACACCTAGATACGAAATATTTATTTTCGAAAATTCTCTTGAATATACAGACCTAACTACAGAGCTGTGTTGTTACAATAACCCACGGTTGCACAAACATCATATTATTATGATGGTTCATCATTCGTAGGACTTTTATACGAGACAGTAATCAATCACATCATTCAGTATAAAAGTGAATCACTGATTTTTATTAAAGTGTTTTGTTATTCGAAATGATTGCTAGATTACAATGCAGCCAACAGAGTCAACTAATAATTTCAAATTCCGAGATCGGCTGAGCATGAAATCTATAAATATAAAAATGAATGTCTGTCTGTATGTATGTATGTATATATGTTCCCTATAGACTTCAAAACTACTTGACAGATCGGCATGAAACTTTAAGAATATGTTGTGTGAATATTGGGGATGGTTTCTGACCATAAATTTTAATAGGGTGGCTAATAACTATTATTAATTAATACATTTTACAGACCTAACCTACTGAACTTACCGGCTATTAGGCTATCGAAATGATTGGAATGGAAAGATGATCGTAATTCAAATTAACAAAAATTGGCATCTTTAAACCATGCCTGAGGCTAGCACTCACGCGTCTGGCGCTAAACGTTCTGGGTTCAAATCCTGTTCCAGGCAACTTTTTTTGTTCGTGGTTTTCTACTCTATTATTTTCTACGCTAGAAGATTGGACCAAAAGATATGCAATATACAATAATACCTAATAATTTGACCAAAAGATATGCAATATACAATAATACCTAATAATTTGGGCCAAAAAACGATTTGTTGACTACACAGAAATCATTGCTGACAAAGGAATTTAAATAACTAGAAATTAATGATTAATTGTAGTTTTAGCGGCATGATGAGGTTCAGTGTGTGCTATTATTATTATTGTGAATGTATTGATAAGATGGATACCCGGGACTACTGAAGTAAGGTGGTGAAATTTAAATATAATTTCGAAATTACCAATAAGCGAGTGCCAAATATGTTATTACAGTTTTGCAGTCAGAATAACGTGACAAATTTCTTGGAATCTTAAATTTAAAGAAAAAAAACATGCCATTTGATCCTAACTTTATTCTGCAATTACAAAATACAGCATAAATACACAGATAGTCTGTTCAGAATTACTTTATAGATGCTGCAAGCTTAATTATCATAAATATATACATTTTTTAACTTGAATTTTAGTCGCTTAACTACACTATTTATTACAGTTGTTTTCGGCCTTTTGGGTACAAATTCTTTGAAAAAGTAAAAAAGTGAAGCAAAATTAAAAGCACAAAATGTAAAAATACAATAAGCAAGCAATTCTTGTGTCTATCAGCAAATCGTATTCTTGGCCCTATGAAGTCTGATGTTTGAAAAGCAATATAATCAAGTACGAGTATCGCTCGCTAGAAACTATGATTAATGCCCGGTTTCTGAGTTGTTCATTAAGTTTAATGGATCATTGCTCCAGCATTGAGTTAATGGTCCATTAAGTTAATGAACAACTCAGAAACCGGGCATACGTCTCATTAGCTTGCACAGCAGACATTGCCCTCAAATAAGCAACCTCCCTATTAAAATTTCTGCACAAGACGACTACTCACGTTGCACAGTGCCCCCGAATGACGCCAACTACTGTACTTATTATTATTTATACAATATATCATACATGTACATGAACATGCCAAAACAAAAATATAAAAATACAATAGAGAAATAAAACAAAAGTAAAATCCATAAACCTTTTTTAAAAAGATTTAAATATATGTGTAAAAAAATAATAGTAATATGTGTGGAGTTGAAAACCCCTTTCAACTATGGTTGCCCACGTACTAGGAAAGGTTTTTCAAAGGGTAGGAGAAAGTCTGACAGTCATTACCTGAAATTCAATAAATATATTATTTGATGGATAAAGTCTAGGTTTATTCAAAATTGTTTTGATTATTAATTTCTGCATTAAGTTAGGTTATTAATGTATTAAGTTAGGCAACTTACGTTGCTTATTTTCGAACCATATCTTGACGAGCCGATCATTGCGTCCGGCCGTGGCGAACAGAGTGCCGTCCGGCGAGAACGCCATGTGCAGAATGGGCGTGGCCGTGTGACACTTCCACACGCACTCCCAGCCACGGTCCTCCTCCTCCTCCAGGCCACTGCCACCCCCGCCGCCTGCAGGCGTACTTTGAGGCGGACCGGCCGGTTTTGGTGGCGGTGTTTCGGTCGCCTCTTCGCCTATCTCGAATGTCACACCGCCCGCACCTAAAATTCAGTCAAGAACAAAATTATAATTTTATTGTTCCAAGAACAAAAACAGCAATCCATTAGACTTTTTCATAAAATATTAAAATCACAATTAAAGTCAACAAATTATTGATTTTAGTATTCACTGAATAAATGAGTGAATGAACTTTATTGAGTACAAAATAAAAAATAGTTTCATCAGATCTAACTCCATCAAAATGTGGTAAATAAATGCAAAAGTAGGTTTCTTATCACCCAATCCAAATTGACTATAATTTAGTCATCTTTTATTTATGTTTCCTATTGTTGTTCATCACAAACCCAGCCACATGTGTGTGTGTGTGTGTGTGTGTGTGTGTGTGTGTGTGTGTGTGTGTGTGTGTGTGTGTGTGTGTGTGTGTGTGTGTGTGTGTGTGTGTGTGTGTGTGTGTGTAATATCAAGTATCAGGCCTACAATACTATCATGTTTATCAACTTCGGCTGACGGCAGATTGCCATGCCTAATGAACTGTGTTTTCTTATCATTTATTTAGTTTGGTTTTATTTCAGGATTTACAAAGACTTTCGATAAACTTTATTTTTCTTTTTTTTAGTATTCACTGTTTACTCAAGTATTTACAAATAGTTTTCTTTATACTAGAATGACGTGATAGCTGTGAGCCGTAGCAGGTATTTGTTCAATCAGATAGAAATAAGCTACGAACTCCTGGGCCCTCTTTATAAGGATGACCGATTGGATTGGCCAGCAAAAAAGACTGTTCTCTGCTGTAAAATCACTTCCCGGTGGTTCGGAAGCCATCTGAAACAGTAGGTCCAATTCATCAATCACCATCATCACCATTTCAATACTGTAAATTACTTCCTCTTCAATTTAAATGTGTGAGATTCGAGATTCGAGATTAAAAAATATGTCAAAATATTTATTTTCCTCATAAATATACATACAAACAAATGAATCAATAGAACAAATTCCGACAAATGAAATATTTCATACACATAATGTTGTTTGCCATGCTATTTTTAACGAAAGTTTTAGTTGAGCAGTGGACTATTGCAATCAAAATATTATATAATTACTGTTTCCAGTAATCTATATATATAAAAATGAATGTGTGTATGTATGTTTGTATGTATGTATGTTCCCAGTAAACTCCGAAACCGCTGAACCGATTTGAATGAAATTTTCAGGGACGATGAAGAATAGTCCTGAGATGGTTCCTGTGAAGTTTGGCAGTTCAAAGCCCCCCATTTTTTTTCTTCGGGGGGGAGGGGGGCATACTTATACTTTGATATTTTGTGTCCTAACCGCTGAAGCGATTTCGATGAAATTTTCTGGCACAATGTAGAATAGTCCCAAGATAGTTTCTGTAAAGTTTGGCAGTTCAAAGCCCCCCATTTTTTTCTCCGGGGGGGAGGGGGGCATACTTATACTTTGATATTTTGTGTCCTAACCGCTGAAGCGATTTCGATAAAATTTTCTGGCACAATGTAGAATAGTCCCAAGATAGTTTCTGTGAAGTTTGGCAGTTCAAAGCCCCCATTTTTTTCTCCGGGGGGGAGGGGGGCATACTTATACTTTGATATTTTGTGTCCTAACCGCTGAACCGATTTTGATGAAATTTTCTGGCACAATGTAGAATAGTCCCAAGATAGTTCCTGTGAAGTTTGGGAGTTCGAATTCCCCCATTTTTTTCCGCGAGTGGGGGGAGGGTCTGCTTACTTACCCTTTGATATTTTTGTGATCTAACTGCTGTTGTTCCTTTTGATATTTTTCTGGTAGAATAGTCCCAGATAGTTTCTGAAGTTTGAGAAATCAAAGTGCCCCTCACCCCCTGAGTGATGGGACCGGGGGGGGGGGGGGGGGTCAAAGAAGTGCAATTATGAATATTACAATTTGGAAAAAATGATTTTGATGTAGATTTGAGGTGCAATGCAGTATAGTCTTGAGATAGTTCCTGTAAAATTCGGAGTTCAAAGTGCCCCATTGTTTCTGGGTGGTGTGGTGAGGGGGGGGGGTTGGAAGTCATACTTTTTTTAATAATTTTTTTTACTATTCGGTAGATCTTTTTAAGATGAACTAAAATATTGATTTTACCTTTTTAAAATTCAAGCTTAACTTGAACTCATAAATGATAATTAAATTTTCAACCAGGATTGTTTTCAAGTAATGTTTTTCGATTTTACAGGTACCTGGAAATTTAATCAAAATCTATTCAGTGGTTTCTCAGTCACCATACTGTTTTCTCAGCATTACCTGAAGTTTTGGGCGTTTGCCCACAGATGGTACCACCTGTACATTTCACTTTAAAGTGGTCAAGTCTTGAATAGCACCCACAAACCTCTCGCTAGGAAAATGTGAGTGACAGGGTATATAAATGGGTTCTTTTAGTTTACAAACATTGTCTGCTCCAAATCGCCATGATGCATACTTATACTTTGATATTTTGTGTCCTAACCGCTGAAGCGATTTCGATGAAAATATATTGTTACAAAATATGTAAAAAAATTAGGTGTGTTTTTATTTGGGCATAGCCCGTCTACCTGCCCCACGCATTCCTCATTATCACAGCCCACTATGCCCCCTCTCATTGCTGCCACTTGCGTAGCAACGCACGCCGGGTACCGCTAGTAATACTATATAAATTGAATTATTTTTGGGACTGTCTTGAATGAACTAGAATGTCAATGTCAGATTTGAATCAAAGTATTGCTTGAGACGTTTTACACGAAAGACGTAGAGTACCGTAGTGCCCTAGTGTAGAAGTAGCGAGTCAGCGGTTTTTTTTTAGTTGAGTTACTAAGTAGAACGAATTGCAACGCGATCAGTGTGCTACCGTCATATTTATGCAAGCAAAGCAATAACCTGCTTTCACGCGGCCAGTCTATCGCTAGCAAGTACATTTTCGCGTGCGCGAGTGGATACATACCGATACAAGAGGGTTGCTCAAAAAGAACAGTATGTTCGGTTACAACTAAATATCGGATCAAAAAATCTTGAAGCCGTTAAGAATTGATTAGCCGGAGTTGAAGAAGGAGAGATGAATCTATCTGCAAGTACTAACTCCCCGAATTCATTGGAAATCCAGTATTCGCCAGATAAGTATATCAAAGACAAGAGACTCCAATCACCATAGTCCAGTCATTTTATACATGAATAAGGGGGTCAGCTTGCAAAACTTTGGCAGTTCTGATTTTTTTAAATGTTTATTGGACATATATGAGTAGTCTGGAACTAATTTTGCACCGTCGAAGACCCTGTGCTAATTTGGAGGTATTTGGTTGACATCCATACTTAAATTTCATCGAAATCTATTAATCTTTCATCGAATCTATCAACATCTTTAACGGCTCTAACTCAAAAATTGCTGCAGATAAAAAGGTCAAATTAGTCATAAATTGTACCTTACATCATATTCTATTTAAATTACTAACGTGGGTTTCATCATTCATTAAATAAGTGAGCTATAACAAATAAAAAAAGAAATTTCTCATTTTTAGAGTAAAAATGCTCTTTTTTGAAAGATTGTATTTCAGTCAATTCCTATCATTTTGAAACTGCTCTGGTGTAAAATTGTAGGGTTTTTTGTAAAGTACACCACACGCTCATCCATCCGACGTTTGGTGCTGGAGATGTTTAGTAAAAAGATGTTTAGTTCGAGGTTTTGTAAACATAGGGTTTTCGACTGTGCAAAATTGGTTCCAAACTACTCATATGTTTCCAAACAGCATACAAAAAATCAGAAGTAAAATAAGTTTGCAAGCAGGAATGTATGAAATGACAGTTATACGAGAGTAATGAGCTTGACTGGCATTTTTCATCGCCTGGAAGGAGTCAGATGAGAAGAGGGAGCGGCTAGAGGGAAATAATTCGAAACTTTTGAAGAAAATCGAAGCTCTCAAAGCTAGATTTCTAATAACAGAGGCAAATACACACATACCCTAGTTGCTGTGAACTATGTAAGAGATGAATAGGGACTAGCTAAGGAGACTGGATGGATCAGAGCACGCACCAAACGATCAACTTATGAATTCTCCATATCCTCAACATACGAGTAGTTCTGTTAACAGTAGACCTCACGACCAAGAATGAGGGTGCTTGCACAGTGGAGCATACTCCATGTACTCAATGATAATCGCAAAATTGAACACAATCATCACACCTAAATTAAACCTTGATTCAATTTGTGTAGTCTATTTCCTGTCTGTCCTCCACAAAAAGTCACATTACCAAACCTGCGTTTCTATCATCCAGACAGCTGATTGCTGAAATCTGATGAGATTTCACATGTCTGATGATTGAATTTATAAAACAATATACATTGCATTTGTATAATTATAATTTACTTAGAGATCACTTATTATAATGGTCAATTGAAATATTAGAAAGGATTTATTTCTAAAACACATATGTTATTCTTATGAATGATAACTTTATTCATATGAAGGCTCAAGCAAGAGGGTCCAAGGGCTATCTTGGAATCTGATTCCAATTACATATGATGGAGCTCATTTTAAAAATCATATGTTTCGTATAGAAGAAGGCCTGAGTACCTTCCCTTTTTTTCCTTTTAAATATCCTTTAAAGGCAAGCAAATTTGGAAATCCTTACACATACATCGCTTGACATTCCTTAAAGGAAGGTCCATGCAGAATTTCATTGAATTTGGTCCACTCGTTTAGCCATAAATGCGTTACAAACGGAAGACAGACAGAGAAATGAAAAACGGTCGACTAGAAACAGAGACCTCTCTTCGTTCGGTCAAAAAATGAGTCCAGATCTGGAACTCTCAACTATTATGGAGAAATTGCCAACAAAGAAGAGGACACCACCGCTTCCAGCATTAATAGTCGAGAATCGACGATTTAAATCTTTTCAGGCTCTTCATGAGGTAACGAGCAAATTGGCTACTAGAGAAAAGTCCAGTTTCAAAGTTCTAACTAGTAATTTTCTAAAAATTAACTTTACTGAAGAACAAGTGGTTGAATGCAGCTAGTTACTCATGGTACTCTTACGAAAACAAGGCCAATGGCTACGAAGCTGCACAGCACATGTAAACCAGAGAATGTAATTGCTGATCTCAAAAGCAGAGGTTTCAAGATACTGAATGCAGTAAAAAAGCTTAAATGGAGAACAAAGGAGCCACTTGATATGTTTATTCAGAAATGAAGAAGATGTGAAGATAATTCATGAGATTGAGCACATCATGGTCTGCAAATCAAAAATCCAACCACTGATATCTCCCAAGCTAATTCCTCGATGCAAAAAGCGTCAAGGCTTTGGGCACACTCAAACCTACTGCAAACGAGAGCCAAGGTGCGTTAATGTGCTGGAAAGCATAAAACAATCAGCTGCACAAAATCGAAAGATTCAGAGCCGCAATTTGTTTACTGTGGAGGGAAGCATCCATCAAATTACAAAGAATTTAGTGTGGCTGTTGAACTTAAAAAAAATCAAGATTTTTGAAGAAACTCACTAATTTCATTGTCATCCTCTATCATGTTGGGCGCCATGTGTTGGTGCCATAGCTGTAGCACCTCGCCACCAGTCAGCAGTCTTGTGCCCTCCAGATTCCAAGATAAACAGCTGATATGCGAATCGGTCTGCCATGATCCTGTCTGAACCCATCTGTAGTCCAATTGCTGCAGGGAGAAAACATAATTATAATTAATATATTATTAATACCTACATAATTCAGCATCAATTTTGTCAAGTAACAAATAATTAAAATAATAAGATGCATCAGCATCAATTTTGCCAGGTACCAAAGATTTGAAATAATAAGATGCATCCAGAGAACAAATTATTGACCCTAGCATTTTGACCGGTCTTGCCCAGGAATGCAGTTTGGAGTCTTTCTTTTCTGGTAGATAACTTATGGTAGCGGTCAAAAAATTACGAAATTCGGAAGGGCGAGTAAATAACATACAGTATTGTATCATACAGTTCATCTGTTTGAAAAGAGAAGTTCACAAATGAATTGTTTTTTATGTTTCTATTTTTTTTTTAAGTAAACTACCTTTTCAGCAACTTCGCAGCTCTAACATATGCCTAGTTTTGTGTTTAGTTCTTTAGATTAATGTATTACAAAAAACCTCCTCCATAAGTAAGCTCACAGCTCACATGACGCTGGATAATTAGCAGCTGGAATATTGATACAGAACTGATCTGTTGCTTTGGCTTGTGACGAAACGGCGTATCATCTATGTTAGCATCATAGTGATGTATCATGTATCAGCTGCTCTGTGAGTTTTTTTGCATCCAGCACATTATATAAAAATGCTGGATTTTCAAAATTATTTTTGAAAATCCAAATAGGAAATGAGAAATTGGGCTTCAAGGTGTACTAAATTGAATAGAGGGAGCTTTGCGACAAATTTAGTGTTTCTAATCGTTGCCGTTTTTGTGAAATCCGTAATACTGACACACACACACACACACACACACCTACTTTCACTTATTATATAGATAGTATCACTCCACTGCACAGATTCAGCTGATCGTAACATCATCCCGCAACCGCTCACAATGAACACAATGATAAACGATGACAACGATTTCACGATCAGCTGATTCTGTGCAACAGAGTGTTGGTACATTATCATAAACTATCTGGGTTTTTTTTTTAAGGAAAATAAATTGATTTTATTTGATCTCTTACAATAAAAATCGATGTGTGTATGTATGTTCCCAGTAAACTCCGAAATCGCTGCACAGATTTTTATGAAATTTTCAGGCACAATGTAGAATAGTCCCGAGATGGTTCCTGTGAAGTTTGGAAGTTCAAAAGTCCTCGCTGAAGGATACAGAAAGGAGAAATCTATCCTTAAAGAAACAGCTGAAAGAAATCAAGTTTTTATCATTTGGTAGGCCTCTTAGAGGCGTTATTTACTCTGACTGGAAGCAAAGACTTGGCATGTACCATGTAGTCGGAGCCTTGCAGTCTTGAAGGAAACATATGACTGGGTATGAATAATTATTGTAATTATGCCGTGTTGACGTCATCTGTTACCCAAGTTAGCTAGAAATTTGATATGTAGCTTCAGTGGGCGGTGGCGAATAATAAAATCAAAAGCCTAGCTTCTACTCTAAAAGTTGTAGGTGGTTTAAATTTAAAACGTTCATTCAGAGGTGGTACCCTAAGTAAGAAATCAACGAAGGAGGTCTCTCTGATCAGCTGGAAGAGCCCTAGGACTAACCCCTTCCCTAATAGTCCTAGACGGTTGAAATTTGGAATGTAACCTCAGTGGGAGGGAGCGAATAATAAAATAAAGGAGAATTTTTAATGGGATCGCAGCAACGCGCGTCGGGCCAGTTAGTTTTGACATAATATTGAACTTGGTTCACTGTCTGGACATACCTTTGAATAGAACAGAATAAATATTTATCTCTTTATCATACAACCTGTGAGGTTATAGTTTTTATAATGATTTAACGTAAGTACTGTTATCTTCCAACAAAATAAACTTGACTAAATAGTGATAAAGAAATAGCAGGCACCCCTGTAGAATAACGGTTTTGGGAGTACCTAAACAAAGATAGAAATAAGCAGGTTTATCCTATTACTCTTGATGAACTTCAGCTAGAATATGTATTTGAATAAAAAACAAAACAAAAATCTCCACCAACCCAGTGTCTTTAGCCTAATAACCTCATCCAGTTTTGAATTGTTTGTGTTTTGAGAGTAGCTCAAATAAAACACGGCCTCAAATTGTATGTCTTGAATCATTGGGACTCCTCTGTATAAGGGTGCTTGAACAGTTGAGCATCCAATACCAGACGATAATCACCATCGCAAAATCAAACACATGCTCTAGAATGGTGGTATTCACGCTCCTCCAATCTGTCAACCACCATTCCACTGCATTTGTTTAATTTTGCGATGGTGATTATTGTCAAGTACCGAATGATCTACTATGCATGCATGCTCCCTTAGTAAGAAACGTATGAATAAATAAGGATTACAATACGCCCCGGGATGTAAAAAAATACAGTTAATAGCTTAAAAGTTAATCAATAATTCAATTCAATAGCTTTTGACTTCTTACTGGCTAATATTATAGATATCTAAAATACATAAATTTTAAAATTACTTCTAATACTACAAGAAATATAAGCACTTAAAGGTAATTAGCACTAAATGCATATTTTTAAAAACTAGGCTAAAATTAGTATTCAGTACTAAATGCTACAGCTAGGCGAGAAATAAAACTGGTGAAATGTTCGTTCTTAGAAATTCGTCTTCCATTGATTGAACAATTTTGTGCAATAGAATAGCATTGGGAAGGCATACCTTGTCTACTGTTATCAGTTATCAGAGAGGAAAGGCAACACTTTCACATGGTTTAGACCCAGATAACAGAATGAACATAAAATTTCCATTCTTCCTATAATTAGAAACCACTCTCAACATAAACCATTCAGTTTCTGATAATTTCAGTACATTCACAAGCATTTCGTAATTATAACTCTAAATTATAATATATTGTATAAAATTACTTAAAATTGACACAAAATTTTAAAAAAATATTTCTACATTAACTTTCAAGTTTAGTAATAAGATTTTAAAAACTGCAGTTTTGAGAGAATAAAAAAATACATTTCGCTTCCAAATGCAGCAACATTTTACACGGTAATTAACAATTAAATTCGCAATTTGATTTTCAGATTTTCGCTATTTTCAGAAATTTTGTTGGAAAGAAAAATTTCTTAAACAAAAGATACTATCATAAAGGCAGTAAGTACATTTTTGTAAAAAGCTGATTCGATTTATGTAATTTTCACACCTTAAATAGTAATAGGTCTGACTTGAAAGACATATTTACATACTAAAAAGCAGAACACGACGGTTGATGATGTATTGATTTCAAGGCCATAGACATTTTAGTGTGACAACTTATATTACAGAGAGAGAAAGAGAGAGAGAGAGTGAGAGAGAATTAGCGAAGCAATCAACAACTCAAGTCTTTTCAAAACCTAGTTCAAGAAAAATAAATATTAGTTGTTACACTTTTGAAACAAAAACTCCTTTCTTTTATTCAATAGCAGAATCACATTCAAAATGATCAATTCTCCAGAAAATTCACCGATATTCGCCCATGGGCGTTCATAATTGAGGGCAAGGGGAGCCCCCCCCTTTAGCTTTTAGGGAAAGAAAAATATTAAGTGCATCACATGTAGGCAAACGTATTTTTTTCAAAAAATATTGAATAATAGGTCATTTCAAGGCATAAGCTACATTGGAAACACAATATTAATTAATAGAGAAATGCGTTTCTTTACAATAAAAAGTAGTCAAGAGTAATATGCTATTTTTTATTGACCTTAAATGTCATGTCTTAGAATTTAAATGTATGAATAATTTATTTCTCCAGGGTCCAAACTACAGGTTTTTAGGTGCTCAAAACTATAAAATATATTGGCTTTCAAAGTAAACAAACCTAACCGGCAGAATCGCTTCGCTTGCCTTGACCGTCTAGCAAGGCGACCGATGGCAATGCAATACAAAAAGAAATCCATTTTGGCGCCTCCTGGGAAACGTTTTGGAACCTTTACTCCATACTCATCGAGTGTTTTAAATGAACATCGTGGTTATCAAACCTTTTATTCCACTTGGTTCATAAGAACAGTGATTGACCAAATTTTAAAAAATCTATTATTTTGAGTCAAACGCTAAAAACGCAATATTTGATGTTAAAAAATTGTTAGCTTTGGGTAATATTTTGGAAACCTTTACCAGCAAGGGTGGGTATATCAAGAGTATATCAAGAGTACATGTGTACCAAATTTCAACTCTTGGCAATATATTTCTTGAAAAACTTTAAAAGAAACGCTGTTACAAAAAAGTCGTCAATTTTGGACGTACTTTGAGGAAATGTTTTCCTTTTCATCTTAGGACGCGTTCGGTTGCATCAACTGTACTTGTCCATAAAAATTCAATTTTTTCGGCTACCTAGTTCTTCACACTTCAAGAAAAGAGAAGTTTTACAAACTCGTCAACTTTGGGCGTATTTTAGGGAAACACTGTTAAAATATTTTCTCGGCACTCATCTGGTCTGAGTCACTTAACCGTACATGTATACCCAATTTCAACTTCTTTGTCCATGTAGAACATTGCACTAGAAAACTTACAGCTTCTTTGTGAAAAACCATTACGAATAGAACTTATATTGCTACAACCACATCAATTATTTTAAAAAATATAGTTTCAACACTCACGTCATTTTTAACCTCAAACTAAAATTAAATGCATTTATAACCTTCTTAGACGAATACTATTGGTTTATAGACTGGGAGCCTCTCATAGGTCAAAATCCACTTATCTCTAGTTACTTTATTACTTTAGAGTGAGTCTAGTTTCAGTCAATGGCATGCTGTGAACTTTGAGTTCGACCAATGAGAGGCTCTCAGTATATAAAACAATGAAATGTAGTTGTCTAGGTATAAATTAATCTACAGTTATAATAGACTATAGACAGTGTGGCCATTGGACGCCTGGCTTCTGATTGGATAATTCGGTCAGAGGTGGTTCAAATTCGCCATTCAATATCCAAATTAAGTACTGATTACAGTAACAGATCGATCGCTTTACTTCTTTACAGTCAATGTAGTATGAACCATTATAATATCCTATTGTATCTTAGCTACACTGACGGGAACGCAAAATACGATCATCGTTGTCAGAGTCATGCAGTGATGTTGAAAACATATGTTTACAATATATATCTGATATCTACCCTATATAGATATAAAGTCAAATATAAATATTATGGCGGCTGGAGGCAAAGGCCACACACTGTCTATATGAAGTCACTGTAAATTAAGCTACTCTGTTAGTTTTAGTTTAATTGAGATTGAGAATGACTGTCAAAACCGTTCTATCTTGAATGTTAATAATATGTACGTTCTGGGAGTCCGAACTGGCTGAACCGGTGCTTGAAACTAGGCGTCTGGTTGGTCTACGAACGATGAACGGGGCAGGGTGACAGAACGCACACAATAAGATAAGGGGTACTCACATGTGCACTGTTGTTGTGTATGAGTGGTGTGGGCTCGAAAATGCAGACTTGGTTCTCGTAGGCGGCTGCTATCTTGCCGGTATCGGTGCTGCAGTCGACACAGCTGATGCGCACATAGTTGTGAATGGCGCCCGGAATGATCTGCACTCGCTCAAAAGTGCTAGCCAATATCACTATGTTGCAGCCGGCTGCATATGCCTGCAAACAAAATACAATACAATAATACTGTTAGGAAACTCGAAGGTAGAGGAGAGCGTCCTCCTTCAAGCTTTGACAGCTATTTCCGGACTTGATAACAGGCACTTGCTGTTTCTCTATCTGTCTCCCAACGCTCTCTTTTACCCTTATTTGTCAAATGGCTTCTAGTGTTTTTTAGATGATAGCTTATATGTTTTTAAGATATTGTGTAAATAGAAAGATCTGGAATAGGAACTTTCTGGAACATATCAAACTTATAAAAGGGCTGTACTTGTCATCAGTTAGGCAGTTTTGATTCAGCAGGACTAGTGATGAGTTTATGTGATAATTCTTTCTGTGGTAGTTGACATTCTTCTTTTTGTGGCAATACAACGCTGTGCTATAAGTTACACAGTACAATATTATGATTCAGCATGTTAAGTGACAGTAATTGTACTTAGTATTTAGTTTATTAGACATTTCTTGTTAAGTTATTGAACAGTGAATTGGAATATTGGCCGGCCTATTGACAGTAACTAATTAGTTTTGTACAGTGGTAGATCTTGTTATAGAAATATTCATTATTTGTTGGAGCTGTTGGACTGTTGTTTCTTTTATGGATTTTCTTGAGTAGTAATTACTTATTAGTTTCTATTGTAAGATAATTGTATTTTAAGTTACAGTGTTACTTCCAAGCGTTGCCAGCATTATTTTAGTGATAAAGTCCATAAAAATACACTAGTAAAACACCTTCATTATTATCAATATCTTCATGAAAAATCGATAGTTTGGGCAAATAACCGACAGCAAATACCCTTAAAACTAGTACTCATGCTCAGACATTAATTTTAACCTTTAGCGCTGCGCGAACACCCCCCCCCCCCCCCCCAATCGGAAATTCACTGAAGAAGGGGATAGGAGGAAGGAGTGATCTCGCAAAAAAAGTCAGCAGAACGTCAGTTTTGTGCATAATTTGGGGAATTTTTATTTAAATATCTCTTCACAACACGCGTCTGGGTCCTCAACCAAACATGTATACAACATTTCAAGTTCTTCGTTTGTGTAAAACTTGAGAAGCGCAGAAAAATAATAACTCAGTTTGAAAGAATAAAACACTGTTAAATGTTGTCAATTCCACTTCTTTATTACTACAGCACTGGACCGCGGTTTCGCGGCTTCACCAGTCACATTTTCAACAGTACATAACTCAGTTTTCAAAAACAATTTTGTGCATAGTTTTGAAAAAAATTCAAAGCCAGTTTGTAGCACATGTCTAGGGTTTCGACTGAACATGTGTACCAAATTTCAGCTTTTTTGGCCAAGGGGTTCCCGAGAATGAGTGATAAATGAGTCAGTGGTATTTGGCTTTCAAGTAGGCTACTACATAGATTTGACTTATAAAATTAGTGGTTTTATCATTTTAATTTATATGAGTGATAGTGAGATTGTGGTGGACATTGTTTTCTCCATAAATGGAGTAGTAAAAATAATTATAGTTTAATATTTCTGCTCTGTATTACTTGCGCTTGTAATGGGAAACAAGTAACATTCAATGAAATTTGTCATTCATACTCCTAAAATGATGTGTCATTCAATACTGGACAGTTCATTGGAGAATCTTTTTCGGAATGAATAAGTGCTATTCTTTTTATCAGTATATGCTTGCAATATCCATTGACTACTGTGTGTATGACTACTAGCGTGTCCTCATGATCCCGTGGCATATCTCAAAACTCAGTGAATGGAATGGCCTGATTTTCTGTAAATAGTTTTCTTCTTGAACCTTTTTCAAATTCTGAGAATATTATGAACATTGAAAAAGAAAAAAAACTTCAGCGTTAAAGGGTTAATATCAAAAAAGGAGTTTTGGCAAACAGCGTTACGTGACAGAATATAACAAAGATGTTAGAGTAATGGAATTGTTATTAGACATTCTAATCAGATTCAAAGGGATATTTGATACAGTGCATATGGGTTCAAAAATTATGCAATTATCATCTGTTCAGTAAGATACAAATTCTACAAGTTACAAATCAGTCTAGCTACAAATTCTTGAGACCTCCTCGTACGAGTGACTGATTGGATTGGCTAGCAAAAAAGACTATTTTCTCTGCTGTAAATGTTTTTTCCGGTGGTTCAGAACCCATCTAGAACAATAGGTTCAATCGATCATCAATATCCAACTCATTACCCAAGCACATGTATCATACCGATGTGAGTTTCATCCTCCAAAAAATACATAAAATATCAATTAAAAATTAAATACTGTATTCAAAAATAAGTATGAAAAATTATATTTTTGTGCGGCATCATTGGAACCGATATCGTACAGACTGATATTAATCATACCCTGATGAACATCAATGAAAACCAATTAACATCAAATAGAATGAGGCATAGATCATTCTAGTACTATTAATTTTTTGGAGGATGAAGCACACATAGGTCTGAGACCTGTGCGTGGGTAATGAGATGGATGATGGTGATTGATGAGCTGGACCTACAGTTTTAGGTGGGTTCCGAACCACCGGAAAGTGATTTTTACAGCAGAGAACAGTGTCATTTTTGCTGGACAATCTAATAGTCGGATAATGCCCACGTCAGTCTTGAGACTCTTGCGAGGGTAATAAGGTGTATGATAATATCTATAAAAGAAAACTCCAACAGAGAGTATCCAAGACTGAACGAGAATCGAACTCGAGACTGCAGGAGTAGCAGTTAGCCAGTGTCTTATCTAATCACAGACAAGAGCTCCAACCGACTTCGCTAGCATGGCAATAATTATAGTGTTAATAATATTGTTATGCAGGTCTATTAATTGTTATTACAGAAATGGTAAATACGAACTCTTCTATTAAAATGAATCATTATTAAGGACCTGCAGAAAGAAATATTCTAGAATCTTGAAACTTGGTATGTAGCTTCCTTATAGTCCCAGTGAGAATATTGGTTTTGGAGTTTGGGGGTCGAATATAAAAAGAATTATGATGTTAAACAGATTTCCACTATAGGCTCTAAGGTTAATTTAGGCTAGTGGAAATCAAAACATTGGCAGCTGTTGTTTACATTTGAAAATCATAACCTTGAAAATTGCAAAGGCTGACTCAGCCCAATTATCAACTTTACTTTTTTTTACATAACGTTTTCATTTTTGATTGTGTTGAAATCTTTTCTTTAAAATTATTTTAAATCGTCGAATTGAAAAAAGTGGAATGAATCTATATTTAAGGTAAATTCAAAGGGGACGCTCTCACTGTCCCGACCGTATTTTTTGAAAACATTATTGAAGGAAAATCGATTTTATTCTATAGGGAAACAGCTGATACAGATCAATATAAATTTTCCAATTCCCTAGAACTGAGAGAAGGCATGCCTCAAAGCCGTGCCCAAAAAACTTAACTTCTATCAGCTGTTCCTTTAAGGATAGATTTTTCCTTTTTGTGTCCTTCAGCGAGGACCGACGAACTTAATTTTAATTTTTTTCTTCTTATGAGGTGCCTAATACCTCCTGAAAATTTGATAGATTTTGCTCTGAAGTTTTATGCGTACAGCCAGACGGACGGACAGGGCCTCCGCATAATGCTCTCCCCCTATTTACTTCTAAAGCCGCGTCTCCACCAACCGAACATGCTCGGCGAACAGTGTTCGCTGGAATCAGCTGATGTCGCTGAACATTTTTTGGAGTTGGTTTGGTGTGGACGCCTTCTCGAACATTATGATCGGTGTGATGGGAACCTGTTGTTGGTCGTCAATGTTCGCTCACAGACCGAACATTTCAATTGAACTCAAGAACATATGTGACCCATATGTTTAATGTTTGCCCGTTTTTTGTATTCGCCAACAATGTTCGGCAGACATGTTCGGTTGGTGGAGACGCGGCTTTACAGTGAGAGCTAAAAAGAGAGACAATATAGAGCGGAGTCTGGTGTTTAAACCCCCTCCTCCCACACCACCCGGCGGAATTTTCGAAACATTCCTTTTTGTGTTTGTATTGACTTGTACTTTAAAAATTTAGGTGTTTGCCTAATAATATGATATTAATCAATCAATCATCTTTTATTGTGTTCAAACAACTTACAATTGCATTTGCAAACGTCATAATTTATTATTTACATTTTGATATAATTTATTCTCTCACACATGCATACAAACGATAAAATAAAATCACCATATAAATCTATATAGACACTATAGATCTATTGAACAAGAAGAAGAAACAAAACTATTTTGCAAGAACTGCCAATGTGCATTTCTTGTGACTTGGGAAGAATATTATGTTTATAGAAGGCGAAGCAGTTGAATGGCAATGTTAGTAGAGAGGTTAGTATACACCTTGGTTGAATTATAAGAATAACAGAACAATTGATAATGATAATTATTATTTCATTCGTCGGGTCGTTGGATACTCCGATTAGATTTTACTGATCTACACACACACAAAATCTCCACAGTCTCCACAATCGATCGCCAAATAAAATTTAAAAGCAATGAAGTTAGTGCACTACAGTAGAGCGTCGATAATCTGAATTAATTGGGACCAAACCTCATCCGGATTATCAAAAAATCCGGATCTTCAAAAATAGACTGTTTTCATGCTTTAAAATTATAGAAACAACTGAAACCTTGAGAATTCAGTTCAATATGAATGTAAACAAGAGTACAGTAGGGAAATACAGTTGAGGCTGTTATGTTTTTCTTAGTACTGCACTTTATTAATGAAACTGAAACAACACAGAATACAATACAGTAAAAACCGTGAAGTACAGAACAGATACAGTACAGTAAAAAACTGTGCAATACAAGGTTAAAGAATATTACACACTCTATACATTGTCAGGGCTCTTAAAAAGTCTAATTGATTTTTGTACTGCAGTAGTTGTTCGTTTTTTGCAGCCAAGTGTTTAATACGTTTTCAACAGAATGAGCTGGGAAGGAGTACGTGAATCCGGATTATTGACGTTCTTCTGCAATTTCAAATGAAGTAAAGGAGTAGACGGTGAGATCTCATATAGTACCATTCAGATATGCTACGAGATTCAGAGATAAGAATCCATTCAGAGATAAGCTACGAAACTCCTGGGCCATCTTTGTAAGGGTGACCGATTGGATTGGCCAGCAAAAAATACACTGTTCTCTGCTGTAAAACCACTTCCCGGTGGTTCGGAACCCACCTAAAACTGTAGGTGCAACTCATCAATCACCATCATCCAATCCATTACCCACGCACAGGTCTCAAACCTTTGTGGGCTTAATCCTCCGAAAAAAAGGGGAGGGGGAAATGTGTATAGCTGTTTATATAACCGATTTTAACCATAACATCTTCATAGCCTATTAATTTTCAAAATGCATTTTTTAACTTCTAGGACATTGGTCAATGTAATTTGATTGACTGCCTTTACAAAGGGTGGTCAAGAGTCCTACTCTTGGTTCTCTCTTACTCTTACACTTGAACCATGCAGGATTTTACAGAGAAATTATAGTGGGAAGATTGAACAATCATAATAAAAAACTTATAAAACTTTCAGACATATTAAAAGCAAACAATGACAACTCAACACACACCCCCCCCCCCCCCCCGCCACTCTTCGGAACGGAGTATGGCCCCCAGATAAATCAATCTGCTATATGATTGTGCAGAGGGGGAAGAAAGGTAAGAGGATGAGAAAAAAGGAAAAGGAAAATAAAAAGAAGAAAAAGAAAAAGTAAAAGAAGAAGAACATTAAAAAGGAGGAGGAGGAGGAGGAGGAGGAGGAGGAGGAGGAGGCGATGAAGAAGAAGAAACGAGAAGGAAGAGAATAGTGAAGAAGAGGAGAGGAATGAAACAATAAAGAATAAGATGAAGAAAGAAGAAAATAATAATGAAGAGAGAAAAAATAAAGAGAAGTCATAATAATGACAAGTGAATGGAGTGGGGGATGGAAAAGTTAACCTCACCTTTTCAGATGAACTTGAAGAAGATGATGATGATGATAAAAGGAGTAGTATCATAAATGAGTACAAGGAGAATAAGGAGAATGAAAGATGGAGGAGAAAGATGATAAGGAGAAGAAGAACAAGATTGGAAGAAGAGAGAGAAGGAGAAGAATAAGGAGAATGAAAAAGGACAAGAAGTAGAAGTAGAAGAAGAAGAAGAAGAAACGAGAAGGAAGCGAATACTGAAGAAGTGGAGAAGGATGAGAAGTGGAAAATTAATAAAATGAAGAATGAGGAAAAAAGATAATGAAGAGGAGGGGGAAAACGAATAAGGAGAGAAGAAAAGAAGATGAAGAGGAATAAGAAGTAGGAGAAACAAGAAAGAAGAAAAAGGATGAGAATGAGGAGTGGGAGAAAGGAAGAAGAAGCATAAAGAGAAAGAAAGAAGAAGCAGGAAGAAAAAGTAGATACTGCTTTAGGAAGAAGAAGGACTCTATATTCCCACAAGCCAACCCCATTTCACATTATTATATTCCAAAAATGAAAGCTTCCAGAGCTAGAGAAGTGAGCGGAATGAAATGCTGAATTCCAGAACTCTCTCATGTCTTTATGACGTCTCCTCTCTTACTCCGCCCACAATAGTTTATTCATTTATATATTACATCCTCTCACTCTAGGGTTCTGTGGTAGAGAGAACCTTGAGTTCTAATCATCTAAATTAATTACAATAAGTAATAGATGAATATTACAAGCTATAAGCTAACAATTTATAAGTAATTGGATGACTATGCAGTCAAATAATTGAGAGAAAATTAATTGCAGTGAATGAAATATTTTTATTTTCTCACAAATATTTGAATGCATAGTCGTGCAATTACTTATAAATTATTAGTGATACGCGCAGTTCGTCATGGACAAGCTATAAATAAGCTATGCAGCTCAATATTTTCTGTATGTTTTATCAATTTGACGATTTAAAATAATTTTAAAAAAGATTTCAACACAATCAAAAATAAAAAACGGCAACGCTTACACTGTAAAAATAAAGTGGATAATTTGCAAGCAGAAACTTTCGCAAGTCTTCAAAATTGTTTATTTATTTGAAATAAATCAACTGTGCAATATTTAGATTTTCGCTAACAAAAAGTAACTTAGAACCTGTGATGTTTTCCATGACGAAATACTTGGTGAACAATCTAATAATATCAAAACTCACACTGTATTTCTATTAAAATATTATTTTCACTCACTCAAAAAGTAAAAGTGAGTGAAAATAATATTTTAATAGGAATACAGTATCAGTTTTGATATTAGATTGTAACTTAGAACCTGTAGATGCAATCTGTTTTATACCATAATTTAATTTTATATTCGACCCTTAAAACTTCAACATTAATAGGGATCATATTTGACTATGAGGAAGCTAAATACCAAGTTCCAAGAGTCTAGAATCTTCCTTTCAAGAGCTAGAGCAAAGACTGACGTATATAACGGCACGATTTCAATAAAGTCTGTTTCCCAGAACGCGGATTTGGACTAAATGGACAGCGGACAGGGCCGCATACACTACAACATACATAAAGTCGATTTGCTTTCAAAATACTGTACAGTTTATAATAATATTATATTAATTATACGTGATCCGCTACTACTAGCAGACCTCTCACTCAAAAGGGGATGATATTTTCGAAAAAAATTTCAAGAACACTTTCGACTCCATTTTCATAGAAGATAGAAACTGCTATATTTGAAGTCTGAAATTGTTGACACCCCATAGAAATCTAGGTTACTATACACTTTTAGTAGCCCTTAACCTCCACCTCCAATCATAAAAAACATTGCAAAAGCAAAATTTTACATTTACCGAACAGTTCAAAATTGGTTCACCCCGCCAACCCCTTTTTAAGTGAAATTTACATTTCCACCCCTAGCTCTAAAGGAGATTATTTTTACAAATTTTTCGAATGGATGTCTCCAGAGTTTTTATGTTTTACCTGATAAGAAGAAGAATTTCCCAATTATCTCAATATGGAATTTGATTGGAGAAAAAAATATTCAATCAACCTTAATCGAATAATTGACCTTCAACTAATTATCATGTGCTTACTGGAATTGCATACCTATTTCTCTAATAAATTTTCTTTAAAAATTGAATATTTAATCTTCCACAGTAGTACTTGAAAATTAACTGAAGTGAGTTCGAAGACAAATAAAATAACTTAAATACCTAAGAAGTATTATCATTGATGATATAACTTTATCGAGTGCTCTGAATTAATTAATTGCATGATCGTATAAAAAATTCCGTAGATTAACAGTTAAATATACCATAAATCATAGGAGACGTCCAAATTTCTTGAAAAGCATACAGGCTATATTCTGAGGAAAAAAATTATTAAGTTATGCAATGTAACATGTAAAAGATATGCGCAAACGGGAAAAGAGACCCGGATGACTTCACTGCATCAGCTGACTGTAGCTTGCTACTGCGCATCAGACTGTTGAACACTACCTCTTCTAAATTACCTTGATCCGTACCACGATAGGGGTATTAGGGGCATCAGCCATTATGCATAGAATAACGTCATTTCAACACAAGGCATTCGCTTGAAAGTCAAAAAATCAGATTATGCCAAAAAGTGAAAATAGAAAAAATTGACTGATGCCCTTTTAACATTTAGCGCTTCATTTGTCAGATTCAGCAAACAGACAATTGAAATATTAAGAAATGCATTATGTAAAACATTACTCAAGTGTTTATAAAAACAAGTTATTCAAATTAATTTATCGATGTATAAGACCAGCTCAAACCGCCTATGATTAACCTTCCAATTACAAAACTATTAAAAATGGATTTACATTAGCAAGTCAATCAAGCATCTTATACGAATTAAAAAAAATAATAAGAAAGCGTTGGGATGAGTTAACTACTACTTAATAGCTAAATGAAGAACAATAAGAACAATCTGGTTACTGTTACTTGTAGCCTACGATTTGAATAATAGTGAAAAACTGCGAACATTATAATATGTCATAAAGAGCTTCTAATCTCTGAATAATAATATGGAAGGAAACTGATAACTAACGATAAAACGCAATTAAAATAGTTCATAACTATACAGGAAAATTACTAATCTGGTTGAATCTACAATCTCTGTTTCACAACCATAAATAACCAATCTCGATTTGTTAAGATATTCGACAAAGAATATAACATATTATTTGTCAAAATAATCTGATATTCGACCGATTCTCAATTTTCAAAAATATATAAGCTAATATTACAAAACGAAATCAACGCAATAAAAATAGAATCTTAACAAGCATCTCTGTTTCAATTTGAAGACATTTTCATATTGGACCACCTTGAGCTATTCAAGTAAAATTACTTGCATTTTATTTCATCTGATACTTAAAATTGTTCAATTATGCAACCCAAGTAGACAGTTTATCTAGTGCAACAAATCTATAATACTGGTTGTAAATCGTCCATAATTCATTTTTACGAATAT
The DNA here is from genome assembly GCA_948455865.1 of Conomelus anceps. Classification (NCBI taxonomy): domain Eukaryota; kingdom Metazoa; phylum Arthropoda; class Insecta; order Hemiptera; family Delphacidae; genus Conomelus; species Conomelus anceps. The sequence goes on along the minus strand of OX418216.1, from coordinate 137,821,867 downwards.
AACCTCAAAATCTGCATAATATCGAACTTAAACCTATTATCTGGTTAGGCTAGGTTAGATTTTTCTTGCAACCGTCCAAGGTACCTCAATAAATAAATGCTACGTGTAAATTTCCAAAAAAGTAGCCGAAATAAGGATTAAGGATTTGAAAAGGAGATAGGTACTAAAGATGATAAAACTTTATACTCTAAGCGACTCAAGAACTGTCAAAATTGCCCTCTTTTTCATTTTGCTGATATGACCAACATCATCCGATTAGGGTTTCAGTTTTATTCCAAGTGGCACTATTTGATGTAAGAAGATAATGAGATAGAATAGATATTTTTATGTCAATAGGTGATGAATATTAGGTAAAACACGAAATTCAATGACACTAACCGTAAATGGAATCCCTTCAACACTTCCAACAGCAAAGCAACGATCTCCTGCATTGCAAGCTCCACTTAGAATTTGGTGGCAATTCATCACCGCAAATTCACTTTTAACGCTACCGGATCACTAAGTACATATAATAATTACAATAAAATTGCTAAATACATTTTGATCGCGAACAATTACTGTACACCATCGCTGTTAACTTTCATGAAACATTTTCACAGTCATAAACGGATGCCATTTTGCTGTCTGCTTTCTGAATCAACTGACAAGACGACGAAACGAGCTTACAATTTTGCTCGTCTGAGTGCAGCACATCACTGGCCTGCTAATAGAATGGCGGCTGGTTCAAATTTGCTGATTATATAGAATATTATTGTTATATTTTATATGAATATTAATAATTTTGATTAATTTACAAATTATATAGAATTTTTAACTATCAATAAAAATCATTACTAATTCCAGTCAATCACTATTATTTGTTCGAGTTACTTATATTGTTAAACACTAAGATATTCTTTATTTTTTAGAAAAAACTACCAAAAATATTTCAGAACGACAGTTGCATTTGTCTGTCTGTAAGGCATATATGGCTAAACGCATGGACCAAATTCTATGAAATTTTGCATGGATCTTCTTTTGGAATGCCCAGCGATGTATGTATACCATAAGGATTTTCAAAATTTGCTTTCATTTAAAAGGAAAAAAAGAAAGACACTCAGGCCTTCTATAGAAATTCTGTAATGTCTTGACACAGAACCATCATGGACTTCAAGGGCACTTTCCCATCAAAATCAAGAAATTCAACCTTTACCTTCAACTATACAAGAAATTTACCTTTCAACTATCATTGATATAAGTATTCCAGATTTCCATTTGCCTAACCTTGTCCCAATATAAACTCATCAACTGTAATTAACTGTCTTCTGGAACTACTCACAAAAATTTGGTTTGCCTTCTCAAGTGCATACTGACTGAGGAACTTCTTTTGTATTCAGGGAGTTACGAGAATTCCTTCACATTCGAGAATAATAAGTAGCCAATTCCATGTCAGCACCAGTGGCGAGGCGTCCGGTCATCGTTTGATCCGGCGATGAGTAGAGAAATATTGGACTAGAAATAATCTTGAATCTTAAATAATGGACATTTGTAGGCTTCAAAGCCCAGAAATATGTTCAAAAACTGTGAAAATTGTATAAAAAACCAATAAGAATATGACGAGTAGACGCTCAAATATGTATAATGAAGCGCAAAAAGCTTGCGAATCACACCAGTCCCCTCCCGCGCCTGGCTCGGAGCCCCCTGCCTTCAGATTTTAAACCATTCAAGTAATGCTTGTGATACATCACAACCGGCTGCGATGAATAAGGCTTCGTGCGTTCTCGGCCACTGTCGTGGGTTTTCGGTAGCTGCCTCCTCATGCTTGCTCCTCCCCAGTACACACTCAGCTTATTCAGTTACAGCGTTGTGGAAACAATGGGAATTTCGCGTTTGCTTTCTTATTCAACTTTTACAATAGGCTTATTATTGTTTTGCAATTTAGTTAAACTCTTTATTATACCATTTGTCATTCATTAGATGGTTAAATTTATTTTAATAAATTAGATTGAGGGAGTTCATCATATCAGACCCTATTATTTCGGATGTTTTGCATTTTTTCCTATATTATCCATCGTCGGTCTATGGTAGTGGGGAAGACATATATTACGCAAGAGGTGCAATTGAATAAAATACGGTACTTTTTAGTTCTCTGCCTTTTGTTAGGCCTATTCAGAGGAGAGATTTCAGATGCTTAAAAGCTTCAAGTCACCAATTTGCCTCGAATTTTTAAACATTTTCCTGGGGAGGGCCCTTGGACCCCTTTGGGTGTTGGTGGGAGAACCCCCCTGCGATAACCGGTGAAGGATTCCACGCCTCGCCACTGGTCAGCACCTTATTAATAAGGACATTAAGCACGTTATTTGATAATTAAGTTATAGCCCTACTGGGAATGGCCAAGAAAATGAACAAATGGCCAAATTGAACAAGAAAATGGCATACAGTAATTTGGCACACTGTATTTTTTGTACTCAAACACAGAAAGTTTGATCCATCATTGCAGACTGGGAATCAGTGCTTTCCATGTCATTCAATCCCTGTTGTGATCAGCAACCAATGAGACGCCACATGAGGGTATGTTCCAACACAATAGGCAATCTTGTTTCACTCGCAACTTGGCTTCTACCTTCAAAGAAAGCACTAATATTAAAGTACAAAGAAGCGTCTTTGAACTTAACCTACAGTATGCCAAGGTAGGTATGCTTTGAAGAAGGGCGAGAGAAGATTGTATCACTGTATACCTAGCACCTCAAATGGGATGATGACTTTGAACCAGAAATAGAGGGAAATGAGACAGAGCCAGAGACAACTGGGCAACAAGAGCCCAAACTTGCAACATTAAAGGTGAAAATATTTTAATAAAAGATTATACCATGCGCTTTTTGCCTTGAAGACTATGAGGTCTGCATCTAATCTCAGCACAGCTGTAAAAGTATATCATGAATATTTTCTATCCTTTGATACGGTACATTTTGTTTTGGGGTGCAGGAAAAAATCATTTCAATACAGTCTTCCTCATGCAAATGATAGCTATATGGGTTTTGGAAGTTGTGGGGTTTTCTTTTTCATGCAAGCCTATTTTCAGAAGGCATAAACTTCTCACAGTTCCTGCTATGTGCTTTCTTGAGGTTGTTAGTTTTGTGTTCCAAGAACTGACGTATTTTTAATTTCAACAGTCATTTTGATAAAACTAGAGGAAACATCCAATCTATTCCAGTATCCAATAAACAGGCTGACTCTTCTTGATAAAAGACCATACTATTCAGGACTCGGGTTTTTTAGTTGTTTTCCTGAAAATATAAAATCATGTGGTAGCTAATAAAAATGTTTGAATTTGTTGACTAAAACTGTGGTGGACAGTCCCTACACTATGGAGGAGTTTTTGAATGTTTTCATTTGACTTAATTGACTCTAATGACGTGGTGTTACATTCCACCTGAGCTCTGCTCAAATTTGTGGCATTATGTTACTAATAATAATTATTATTTCCAAAATTAGCTGCTTGCGGGCGAGTTCTCCAGCCCTTGGGGCTCACTAGTTTAAAATGATTCTGTGATTAGTTCTTCATCAATTGCCAGTTCGCCGATGAATCTACTTGTAAATATGCACCAATTTTTAGTTGAAATTAACAAATTATCACATCTTATTCTTATAGTTTTTAAACCCCCCCCCCCCCCCAATAGTTTTCATGGTGCTCTGAGCACCACCATGCCCTCCCCCCCATAAAAATTATGAAGCTTTATTGGTATAGAGAGCCGACATGCACGAGGCAAATTCTCACAACTGCCAAGAATGAGTTGACATCTATTTAATAAGAGAGAGTAGGTGTGTGTGTGTGTGTGTGTCAGTCTTACGGATTTCACAAAAACGGCCATGATTTGGCACAAAGCTTCCTCTGAAAACAATTCAGTACACCTCATAGCCCGAATTTTGAATTTCCTTTCCTAAATAAATGTTAAAATTTCGCTTATGGGATCTATTTCTGTTTCAAAATCTGTTTGGATGCAGAAAACTCATAAAACAGCTGATACAATCATGATACGTCACTATAATTCAAAAAAGGTTCGAGTTAGAAGCAAAAGCAATGAAATAAAGCAAGCAACAGATTAGTTCTGCATCAATATTGCAGCCGCTAATTACCCAGCATCGAGAATCGCAGCTTATTTGTGCACGAATCTTTTCAAACAGCTAAAAGTATGGCTAGCAAGACTGCAATTTCATTAAAGCAATACCTGTACCAATATTGCAGCTCCTAATTACCTTTTTGGAATTGTATTGGCATTGGCGAATGAAATCCGTATATCACATGTTTGATTTAACATCCCGTTTCAAAGCAAGGGATGTTTACTCATAACTTAATTCCGTTGCCCGATTTCTCATTTCTATTTAGGCTACCTTTTTTTCAAAATAAATGTTTGAATTTCAGCATTTTTGTAAAATGGGTTAGATGCAGGAAACTCATAGAGCGGCTGATACGTCACCATGATGCTGATATAGATGATATGCCGATATGTCACAAGCGAAAGCAAACAGATTAGTTCTGCATCAATATTGCAGCTGCTAATTACCCATCATCGAAAATCGCAGCTTATTTGTGCACAAATCTTTTCAAACAGCTAAAAGTATGGCTAGCAAGACTGCAATTTCATTAACCCTTCCCAATTTCGTCATTGTGTGACCACTACCATAAGTTGTCTACCAGAAAAGTGAAACTCTAAACTGGATTCCCAGGCAAGACCGGGTAAAATGCTAGTAGTATAATAATATGCAAGACATACTAACACTGCAAATGTGCTAACAAGTTTAACAAACAAATTTATTTACAATAATATTAATCACATGGCTGAGCAATTCAATTCATATCAGCACTGCACATGGCGTATGTGGAAATTGACAATGTATTCGGAGTTGGTGCGTTGTACGCTGATTGCGAAAGGATCAGAGGGGTGGAAGGTGAAGGCGACCAAACGACGCGCGGCTGGGGGGGCACTCCGCCCCACCACACCAGCACTGATGCGGAACTTCAGCAGACCCGAATTCCGCCCGTAAAACCTGAAACATACGATGCACACACCATCTGAGATTAAATTAGATTATGTTGATAGTCACGTTAAGCTGCAGCTATCAAGCTAGGCTCGCGAAGCATGTGACACGCAGCATTTGTTAAACTATACCAATTTATCAGCTCTTTATAAAGCGTTCTCTAACCTATAAAAACATACATTACAAAACAGATACACTCTATTCAACATTTTGTCTCCGAAAAACTTTAAAACAGTCAGCCATAGAGTAAGGACAGGCATTAATTAGCAACTTCCTGAGTTCCTTCACAAATTTGTCTGGACAGTACCCTTTTAAAAATTTGGGTAAACAATTTAAAATCTTTATACCAGAATAGTGTGGCGCCTTCTCAACCAAAGTGTCGACTCTCCATGTCTTGTATTATATGGGTTAGCGATTATTATGATAATTAAAAAAAAAAAACATCGTAAGCAGCCCTAATTTTCTGAAAATAGTTCGACATAACGCCTTGCACTAAATCCTTCAATTATTCGCAATACTTTCTTCCATAATCTGAATATTGTATTAATATTTCCCTCACTACCACCCCAGAATTTCACGCCATAACAATTTTATGGGTCATAAAATACACATGAAACACCACTTGAGTTTGTTCGGAACATTTCTTAAAGTCCTCAAAGCAAAAGCCGCATAGGAAAATGTTTTCTTCGGGCTTTTAGTTTCAGACTAGATCATGCCTGAAACTAAACTTTTTTTGGGTGATATTTCTTTCTTTCATTCTTTTCAAATATTGCTAAATTCACAATTGATTCAGAGTATTTTTCGCACACTGGCAGGGAATATATATATTTTTAATTAAATCTATTGTACCATTTAAATGTATGTTTGGAGGAGGCATAGATCAAATTTCAAATTAAAAATACTGTGAAGCAAGTGCAAACCTAATGGGATGTTCGCCACACGCCTTGGGTCTCTCCATCACTGACACCCACTTGTCATCATAGCTGAACAGTGACAGGTCAAGATAAGGTGAACTGGTGTAGGACTGGGCACTGATCGGCAGTTGGGCGAGCATCCTCTTCGTAGCTTCTGTGTGGCCTCCAAAGCGAGCGCTCACTATTGTCTGCTTGAAACGCTGCTGCGCTAGTCTGCAACAATAGTCAACATCTGCTGATACGCGAGCTGATTTATGTTTAATTTTCCGAGTACACGAAATTCACACAGGTTTCTCAGGGGTGGCGTTAAATTTGTTTTTTCATACAAGCTTGAAATTACTTTGTGGAATGAGATTTGAAAAAATAAATTTCTTTGTATTACGGATGGTGATATTGTGGTAGATATTCAAAATGAGTACGACTGATGTTGCCTTAACCAATTTAATTATAAACACACATGAGACTATAGTTTCGACTGCCACATAAACTCGATAAACTAGAAATAAAATACAAAGTAGCCTATACCCTTCTTAGACAAATACTATTGGTTCGTAGACTGGAAGCCTCTGATAGGTCGATCTCTATGCTGGAGGTCTGTCATTGGCTAATAATAGAGCGCCTTTTAGTAACAAGAATAAGCTACCAACACGAAGCAACTATTACAACCATTTAGTAAACAGGTGACCAGATTGCCAGAAACACAAATCAAAAATGAATAAATTTAAATAAATATTGAAGATCAATAACTCAATCAAGATCTACTGTATAAAATCCTGGAACAGCTAAATTTAATGATTGGCCTTGACCCATTTCATGAAAGAACTAGGTTGGACGTATTGGATTGGTTAAAATTGATGTTATCATTTAAACTAACAGCAGAATATTTCTATATCATCCTAATTATTTCCAAATTTTTTAAAACTTTAGTCTACATTTTTCATTAAAATGCAAATATTCGACATTTTTCTCAACCTTAAACTTATAGTTGTTAATAATTAGATGTTCGGCAGAGTTTGAATTCCCGTTTTGACTTCTCCTATCTCTAAAATGTTCATTTAAAGGTTCTGCCGGTTTTACCTACATAACAAGTACTACAATCCCCACATTTCTATTTATAATAAGCCCCACTCTTGTTCCAGACATCAATTTCATCCTTATTGTAACTGAATAGTCTTTAAAATCGGTGATGGTTATCAATAATTTCCATTTTTCTCTATTCTCTCTCCAATTTGTCGAACACTGAGCCAGCTTGGTCAACCAATCAGCGCAGCTACCCGATACTTCATAGCTACTCACAGCGGTAGTGGAAATTAAAAGCTGTCAAATAAATTTACTAGTAGTTCTGTGAACAGTAGACCCCACGCCCAAGAATAAAAGTGCTTCCACAGAGGACATACTCCATGTTCTCAATGATAAATAATCACAACCGCAAAATTAAACACAACCATCAGACCTGATTCAATTCGTGTAGTCTATTTCATGTCTGTTTTCCTTAATATCACTCTGTATAACAATAACATCACCAAGGCTGCGTTTCTACTTTCCAGATAGCTGATTGCTCAAATCAGATCATATAGGCTATCACATGTCTCATGAATGAATTTATAGAACAATATTAATTAAATTTGTATAATTACAGTTTATTTACTAATCACTTGCTATTATACTTAATGAAATACTGGAAATGATTTGTTTCTGATAATTATGCTATTCTTATGAAGGTTCAACCAGATGAATAACAGGGCCCGAGGGTTACCATGAAATCTGATTTAAATTCAAATTTATTACAAATGATTATACAAACAATTAAAATAAAAGATTATGATGGAGAAGCTCATTACATTTTTTTCCTATATAATAAGGCCTGAGCGTCTTCCCTTTTTTCCTTTCAAATATCCCTTAAATGCAAGCAAATTTCTTAAGCCTTGCACGTAAATCGCTAGGCGTCCTTGAAGGAAGATCCATGTATAATTTCATAGAATTTGGTCCATGCGTTTAGCTGTAAATAAGTTACAACAGACAAATGTAAAACGGTTAACTTGAAACAGAGATCTCTCTTAGTTCGGTCAATTAAAAAATCAAACTTACCTAGCATACAGATTATTAGACGGCGAGCAGGTAAGTTTCGATTCGGAATTTAAACGGGCATTTCGAAAATTGTCGCAGAAATTTTCAAAAATGTGCAACAGATCTTCAGAGGTGTTCTCATAGACAGCCAGCACCTGAGCTGTGAGCATGTTGTAAACAACAAAAAAAGATGGCTGCGAATTTGGCTCGGTCGCTTTCAGGGTCACTACATCCTCACAGGCGTATTTCAATAGCAAGTGCGTTTCGTCCAACAGTTGCATCTTCCAAATGCGCAGACTTGTCAGCTGAAGCAAAATACAAAGTAATTAATTTCGAAAATCCTTTTTAATGCTATGAATTATGCCGAAAACCTCCGATACTGCTAACATTAAGTTTTTTTTAGTTGGGTGATGCCCACACGATTATCAAGGTGAATGATGAAAAACATCCATGGATGAATAAGATTCGAACTCAAGACTGTATTACATAATAAGTTATATAAGATATTGAAATAAAATATAGCTTATAAAACTTTGTTGTATAGCATTGTCACATAGTGTAAACGAATCTGTAGGAATTCAATTACGGGAAAAAGCACAAGACTGATTTTTATGATCAAATAATAAGCGTATGCCTTTTATTGGTGGGGAGACCCACCTCGCCGTTAAGCAATACTATGGGGACCTTTCTATTTTAGGTGTGTTCCGAACTACCTACCTACCAGGATAACTGATAATAAAGCTTATAACATTAGGTCATTGAAGAACGGTCACCATTCAAGCATAGTCTAGAGCGCTGGTGACTGAACATCACGATCGCATAAATTCCTGAATTCCAATTACTTTGGTAAGAGGATATTCATTTCTTTACTAGGTAATTTGAAAATCAATCAGTATCTCGATTTGTTTAAGGATGAATATCAAGAGAATGGCTTATAGAAAATTTCTTTCAATTAATTTGACAAAAGAAATAAATTGATTAGCATGCTATTCTCCTTTCAGTGTTTCGAATCCAGCTAGTACAGCTATTCTACCTCTCATCTATCGTGGCAGGTTGTGGTGGAATCATTGTGAAAATTAGATAGCAATATTTTAGTGATGATCATTTATGGAAAGAGGATTTCAAGCTCAGAAGAATTTTTGAACTTACAATATAAAATATCATAAGTTACTGCTATAAAATAATAGCAGTAGGCCCTTATAATATTGTAATATCCTATCATATTAAACGAGAAATTTCGGTGTGTATGTATTTGTATATATCTATTTGTCTGTATGTCCAACGGATATCAAAAACGGGTCGAACGATTTTGATGAAATTACGAATAAAGGGGTTTTCTGGTGCAAAAATACGATTGAGCTAGACCTCTAAAAATTCGCTGAAGGACACAAAAAGAAGAAATCTATTCTCAAAGGAACAGCTGATAGAACACAATTTTTAATCATACGGTAGGCCCCTGAGTGGCGTTATTTATGTTGCCTGAAACACGAAGACTTACGCCCATACCGTGTAGTCGGAGCCTTGCAGTCATGTAGGAAACATTATGACTGGAGAATCAAAACTCAGCGTACATGGTTTTCCATTTCTTTGTGAAATTTATTGGTGACTAAAAAAAAACTTTTGTGATGCCTTGGTTTATCATAAAAATGCACTATCGGTTTTTTTTTCTTTAAAATATACCCAACTCACAATACATTTTTAGTATAAGATATAATTCTATGCATAGACAAGAAGGAAGATAATATGTTACAGCCACGCTTCAATATGCGCTACATGCTGCAAAAAGTAACAGATAGGTGACACAGTTCAAATGAGGGATTATACTAAATAATTTCATCCATAAACCGGCTGGAACTATATCTTCTTGACAGGGGAACATGCAGGTTATTGTAGAAAAAGTGACAACACTTTCAGGCATAGGCTACCGAAGCTCAACATCCTGATATTTTCATTCAGATTGTAATTTGGTCAGTTTTTACAATGAAAAATCGAATTAAATATATGTCACGAGGTAGTACTGTAGTAATAATTATTATTGACATATTTGTTGATTCACAACGCTCTGCGAGTTGAATAGTTAATACTTTCACTTTCGACTGACATTCAGAACAATTGTTCTGATATTAATAAGAAATGTTTTTTTACATGAGGCAGTGCCTGATGATGGCTTCTGTCACCATTGTTTTTAATGTTAAAGTTTAAAAGATAGTTTTATTTCTCAAATCTGATTCAAGGAATATTTTTAGTAGAATGTTTCCTTTAAAAACACGTAGTGGCATTTACGGGCAATAGATGTTGGGGAAGTGATAGCCGTGAGCCGTAGCTAGTATCTGTTCTTCTCCTGGACTCTCTTTGTAAGGGTGACTGATTAGATTTTCCATAAAAAAAACACTGTTCTCTGTGTGTAACTTCCCGGTGGTTCGGAACCCACCTAAAACTGTAGGTCCAACTCATCAATTGCCATCATCCAACTCATCAATTACCATCATCCACCTCATCAATTGCCATCATCCAACTCATTACGCACGCACAGGTCTCAGACCTATGTGACTTCACCTGAAAAAAATTAAATAAATAAAATGTCAGAAGTATTTCAATGCCAAAAATGAATTTGTCTTTGACATTGAGATCCTTATAACATTTTTGTTATTGATTATCGTAAAGTTAAATGGAATCAGTAGATTGATCAGTGTTCAGTATATTTATACAGCTAGTCTCCAACAGTACAGTAGGATTTTCAACTAGTTTTGAACTTACCTGATCGAAGTATTGACAAAACTTCCTCAATTCCAAAGGATCCCCAGTTTCATCAGATATGTGTTTAGCTCTCTTATAAAGGAACACAAGTAGCCTGTGTTTCAAGGAGCTGATGGCTTCTTCGCGAAATGGTCTATGATTACTGCTACTGGAATACGGAATTACGTTCGAAATCAAAAAACCATCGTCCTCGAAACAAAACCGTCCGATCTTTCTCACATCAATGAACATACCATCAATTATGTGATAAATATGTATTGTTTGATGTTGCACAGATAGTACAGCTAATGTGTCTCTATAAAGATAAATTCCCTGATTGTGAGAGAGGAAAATTTTATCCACTTTTAGTTCTCGAGTGTCACAAAGTTTACCACAATGAAGATCAACAATGTAGAGCGAGTAGTCCTCTAGCGGTATTCGGGGATTCGGTGTAACTGCTTCGTTATTTGTGTAAATTTCATAGAAATGAGGCCGCAGATCTTCGGGAATGTAGGCGGCAGACCCAACAATCACATATCTGCCGTCATCTGTGAATAAACTGCACTCCCGATTCAATTGTTCGCCACTTTGAGCAACATTCACCGTGAATTTATGTTTGAAAAACCTCGAAAACACTTGATTTCTAATGAATTCACTCCATTCGTCGTTCTTATTACCGATATAGTCCCCTTTACAATTGTGTATGAGATCGGCAGCGGCTGACGAACCTTGGTATTCGTAAATTTCCAACGAGGTTTGATCCGATGAAAATGCCATGAAATAATGTCCGTCGGGACTGAATTTGCGCAGAAAACATGGTGGCTTTTCAACATTGATGATAGTGAAGTTCGGAAAAACGTTCAAATGAAACGATCGAGCAAAATGTAGATGAGTTCCTGGCTTTGTAGCTCCAAATGTTTCGCGAAAGAAGAGACGATTGACGACGTTCTGCGCTGGTATTTTTCGCTTTTTGACGTGATAGTATATGGTTTTGGTTTTCGTACTTTCAAGTGAATCGTCTTCAGCAGATGGAAGACTCCTGCGAGCTGCTGCTGACCATCTCAACGGCTTTTTTGGCGCCTTGTTTTCGGGCATTTTCCGAATAACCTTTGGCTTAGTTCTTGCCATTTTACTGCTAAACAGCTTCAGTAAACGGTTGTTTACTCAATGGACAAGTACGGTTCATTCGAAGAATAACTGGATATGGAAATGCAACCAAACCACAAATATTCCTGATAAACTCGACCTAAACCCTAATATTCATTTTCAGGATTCATCCAACTTATTCATCTGCCTGATAATTATTTGCACTACACTATCCATTAATTATTTAATGGATACACTGGTTTAAATAGTATTCTAAATAAATAAACCATTTGAACAAGACAGGGAATAAAATAATAGACACTAATGACTAATCTTCGTGAACAAACACATAACCTAATTTACAAGACAAGACAATGCACAAGGCCATTTTCCACTTTCAACGTCTGATACGATACAGAATGTACTCGGAACTCGGAACAAGAGGCGAAAAGTATAAAACAGCTGATCAGATGAATAACATGGCGCTAATTTTGAAAATAAAGTTAGGTAATGTTAAAATGAAAGTTGAAGAGCAATTCCATAACTTTTATCTAAAGTAGATGACAATATAGCTTACTTTATTCCATGCCTTATCAAACTCGGGTCATAAAGATGCTATTTTAACACTACCGTTACTTTTCAGAGCCAGATCAAAGCCACACTACCGGTACTTATGTTCTAAGAAATTATGTAAGTCTATGATCATTATCCTCAACAACTACAAATGTAGGTAGTAAAAATACTATTGTTAACACACAAAGAGAGGCAATGTTCCATCTAAGAAAATCAGCTTTTTAAGCAATCTAATTCTTAAACTCATTATTATTCTTAACAAAGTGGGGAGAAGTGAACAGAGGTGCTTAGCGCAGTTGGTTGGGGCGTCACAACTTCAGCTTGCTGTCGTTTAAGCGGTCGTGGGTTCGAATCCCGCTCCACCGTCAGGCATTTATGTGTAATCATTCACCTCATTACCCACGCACAAGTCTCGGACTCATGTGGGCATCATCAGCAACAAAAAAAAAAACTTTTTGGAAAATTATGCATTTGAAAGTAGTATTTCTGGCAATAAAAATAAATAAATAAATCGTTTCTAATATTTCTATCAAGTATAATCAAGCAGTTCTAGAAATTATATTCACTCATTCGGGCGCACATTAGAATTTTAAAGTCTAAATTGTGCCGCTTAGCGCAGTTGGTTGGGACGTCGCAACTTCAGCTTGCTGTCGTTCAAGTGGTCGTCAGTGGCGGACTTAGGGGGGGGGGGGGCTTATGGGAAATTTTTTAATTTTTATGGGGCCGTTCCGGCCGTTTTAACACATTTGTTCGTGTAATGTGATTTTTCTCGGCCGTCAGAATAACACGTAGGGGCCATAGAGATCATGGGTTTGTGACAGTAGAGGAGCCATCCAAAAATGATGGTAATTTTCGAGCACTATTGCGCTTCCATTGTTATGTTGGTGATACTGTTCTAGAAAAGCATCTAAAGACAGCTTCTCAGAGAAATGTCTTCACCAGTAAAACAATTCAAAACTCTCTTATTGAATGTTGTGGTGAGGATATTTTACAAACAATCATGTCTCATATATGGGAAGCAAAACTGTTCAGCTGTATGCTTGACGATACTGTGGATGTGGCACATATTTCTCAAATGGCTTTAGTATTGAGGTACGTAGCAGAGGAAGGGGGCAAGACAGAAATAAGAGAAGATTTTGTGGGATTTCTTGATCTACAGAAAGCAGTCACAGAACTTGTTGATAATAATTCTTCATCTGATAATGAAAGTGAAGATGATGTGAGTGAGAGAAACGTGGAATGTGACACTGAACCTACAGTGACTGATGTAAAACTTGGACATGTTGTGATTCAGGAATTAAAGTGTCTTGGTTTGGATAAAAAAAAAACTGTGTTGGCATTGGGACAGATGGAGTGTCCTTAGATATTTCTGTGACTGTTGGAGCTATCTAAGAAATTCAGAAAGTTCAGTCAATGCTGTAAGATGCCCTTGCTATAATCACCAACTTAACTTGGTAATATCGAAAACTGCAAAAGTTCAATCTGTACGCAATGCATTTGGAATTTGGGAGAGGTCAAAATATTTTTTAATGGATCATCAAAAAGAAATATGATTCTAAAAAATGTGTTGAAGGGCCAACTTACTCAACTGTGTGATACGCATTAGGTGGAATGTCATGATGCAGTTTTGAAGTTTATTAGACACATAGAGAAAATTACCACTGCCCTTGATATTGTGTCTAACTGGACGGATGTACAAGGGGATACGTCACTGCCAAAAGCCAAAAGTTTGCTTGTGAGATCATTGTTGCTCTGTGTTGTCTGAACGAAATTCTGGTTCTCACTCATAATTTAAGTGCACTCTTCCAGACTAAAGATCTTGATGTTCAGACAGCTTCCAATGCAATATGCAGTGCAATGCAATGCAATGTAATGTGAAATATATTCTTATAAATAAACGTACCAACATTGAAAAGGATTTCACCATTGTGTACAAATAGAGCTACTGAAATTGCCAAATCATTAGGTGTGGAATTAAAATTACCACAAACTACTCAGAGGCAGAGAAACTGGCCTAAAACTCCATCTAAAAATCATGAGGAGTATTATAGGAGAAACATTATTTATGTCCCCTTACTTGACAGGATTATTGAAGACTTCAGGAGAAGATCTTCTGAAGATGTGCTTGACGTTTTCAAACTAAATATTCTTCTACTTGCCATCATTGTTGCACAGAATGTTGATGTTCCAGTGAATCCTCCACCACTAACATCTGATTTAAGAAATCTTGCTAGATTTGCCAGTGTGATTGGTATTGAGGATGAAGAAGACTTTGTAACAAAACTACAAGCTGAGCATTGTCAGTGGAGTGTGAAATGGAAGCATGAAGTTGAAAATGGCCGTAGTGTCCCATCTACTCCAGTGGAGGCATTTGAAATTTGCCACTCAATTTTATTCCCACTAATAAAATCTCTGCTCAAGATTCTTCTCACTCTTCCAGTCAGCATTGCAAGTGCAGAACGATCATTCTCAACTCTTAGGCTACCGAATACATACTTATGTTCAAGAAGTGGAGAAGAAAGACTCAATGGACTGGCAATGGTGTTTGTTCACCATGACATACCCATAAATAATGAAAGTGTTATTACCAGATTTGCAAACAAAAAGAACAGAAAAATCAAATTACTAATGTTGGCATAATGTAAATAACTTTCTTCCAATAAGCAGACTTTTTCTTTATTAAATTACCTTAAGTTTTTTTATTCAACTGACATATTGAAATTTAAATAATGTACATTGAATACAGGGCTATAGCCGGGATTGAGGACTAGGAGGGGCAAGCAATATTTCAGGAGGGGCGAGCCTAAAAACAAAATTTCTAGCACTGTATCACTTCAAAATTGATTTGCAATGTTGAAACCACGGCCGGCTCTAGGGTTTTCGGCACCCTAGGCGAAAAAAAATCAGCGCCCTCATTATTAAAGTGCCTTTGGTAGGGCCTACCATGTGTGGAACCTTGGAAATATGTTTTTTTGTTAATAATTCATGTAACAAAAAACTTCATTTTATAACCTTTAATTAATTACTGGGTACAGTAAGTAAATGAAACGAAAATAAATTTTACATAAAACTCACTTATTATGAATTCCTGGATTTCTTGTTCCATGACGAACTGCGTTGTCAATATTAACTTTTCATGTGAAATTTAACGACTAGCAGTCAAATATTCATTAAGAATAAGTATAACTTACTTAATCTGTAGGCCGAGCGCTTTCGAATGTTTGAGATCCATCTTCAGAAGCGTGGGTTCCTAGATCATCATGTCAGTTTTTTGGTTAGAAGTGTTGTGGTTTTTGTAAAATGTGATCAAAAAGTTTGTGTGATTTAAAATTTAGTTGTTCATTGAGAATGTTTTGTTTATTGTGTGTGGTGTGTTTGTATATTTCAAATTGTTCAAGGTGTTGAGTTCGTGTCCTTTAGATTTTATATGTAGAATGTGTAGGTTGGTACTGATGTCAGTAAAAGTGTGTCCAGTTTGAATGATATGGTCGGCAAAATTCGATTCAGCTTTTGATGTCAGGGCTTGAAAATGTTCCTTGTAACGTTGTTTGAATGTGCGGCCTGTTTGTCCTATGAATTTGTTACAATCAGAGCAGTTCAGTTCGTAGATCCCTGGGAGATCGTATTTGTTTGTGTTCAGTGTGGTTTTGAGTGTAAGTGCATTTTTTATTTTGTTTTTTGTTCTGAATGAGATGGTGTGGCCGGCTTTTTTGAAGATATTTGCTAGTCTGTTTGATTGTGGATTAATGTATGTCATTGTGATGTATTTTTTGTCAGTGGTGTTGGTGTTTTGTTTTTTGTTTCTTATTTTATGATTGAGTTTGTCAATTAGGTCGTGTTTGTAGCCGTTTTCTTGTGCTAGGTATTTTATTGTATTTAGTTCAGTGTGGTAATTGTCGGTGGATAGCGGTGTGTTGTTGAGTCTGTGTAGCATTGACCTGAATGTTGAGTGTTTGTGTTGGGTTGGATGATTGGAGGTGCTGTGTATTAGGGTATCTGTCATTGTTGGTTTTCTGTAGATGTTGAAGCTGTGTTGTTGGTTTGAGTTCTTTGTAATTGAGAGATCTAGGAAGTTTATTGAATTTTTTTGCTCATATTCAGCTGTGTATTGAATGTTCTTATGTATTTTGTTTATGTATGATCGAAGTTGTTCACATTGTCTTTTGTTTTCTCTGTATAGCAATAGAACATCATCTACATATCTGTGCCAGTATATTATGTTCTGTGAAAATTTGTTATTAAAGAGTATATGAGTGTTTTCGCAGTGTTGGAGATAGATTTCAGCAAATACGCTTGAGATTGGTGAGCCCATTGGCAGTCCGTCAGGTTGTGAGTAGAACTTGTTGTTGAAGGTAAAGTAATTTTGTTGAGTGATGATTAAATAATAGACATCCTAAAAATTATCATGTTCTGTAGCTGTGTTGTTGTGGATAAGGATGTTCTTTATTATTTCTATTGTTTTATTGACAGGTATGTTGGTGTATAGATTTGTTATATCGAAAGATGCAAGAGTGGAGTTGTGAGGAATTTTTGTGTCTTTTATTTTTGTGATAAGATTGCTACTGTTTTTTATGTATGTGTTGTTGTTGATATTAATTAGTTTTCTCAGTGTTTCCAAACCATTCAAATAATGCTCATGATACATCGCAACCGGCTGCGATGAATAAGGCTTCGTGCGTTCTCGGCCACTGTCGTGGGTTTCCGGTAGCTGCCTTCTCATGCTAGTCCTCCCCAACTCCCCAGTTAACTCTCAGCTTTAGTTACAGCGTTGTGGAAACAACGGGCATTTCACGTATGCTAAATTATCCACCTTTTGCAATAATTATTTTTTTGCAAGTTAGTTAACTTCATATTTCTAGAGTGTGATTTATTATTAGGCCTATACCATTTTTTTTATAATTTTAAGGCCACATAGGACCACTTCAGTCAATATTTCAGTCTCTTCTGCTTCTTTGTGTCAGCTCAGATTCCAACTTTCTCCAATATTCCTTCATCCTATCAGATCGTTGCTTTCTGATCTCATCTGCAACCTCCATTCTCCTTTGTCTTTCTGGTCTTTCAATGTTAAACTTATTTTTTAGTAAAATTTTGAAAATGTTTACTTTATCTGGAGCATGTTTTGATTTTAGACCAATTTCTTGAAGATCTTTTAGAGTTTTCAAAACACAAATACCTTAAGTTTTTCTGTTAATATTCCTCATGACTAATTGTTTCAAGGTTCAGTTATCGAGCATCCTGAGTACTGTATATGGAAGAAATGGGGAATTCTTAGTTTTTTCATGACACTGATAATTGACGCTTTCTATATTACTGTAAACTGTTTTATTTGCAGTGATTCTCGTGGCACCGTCTTTTTGGTAATTTTTGTTTATGCATGTCCTAATGATTCTTCTTTTGATTTTTAGAATTTAGTCAGTTTTTATAAAACCATTTATTATTCATTTGATGGTTAAATTTATTTTGATTTTCAAATGTATGCCCTCAATTAGATCGAGTGAGTCCCCATTATGTCAGTTTTTTGCGATTTTTTCTATATTATCCATCATCGGTCTATGGTAGTGGGAAAGATATACATTATACAAGAGGTGTAATTGGAGAAAATACTTTTTAGTTCTCTGCCTTTGAATGTGAGTTAAGCCAGTCAGAGGAGAGATTTCAGATGCTCAAAAAGCTTCAAAAGTCACCAATATGCTTCGAATTTTTAAATATTTTCCTGGGGCTCTTGGACCCCTTTGGGTGGTGGTGGGAGAACCCCTCTGCGATGACCGGTGAAGGAATCCACGCCTTGCCATTGGTTCAAACATAACCCATAATATTAAGTGCTGGTTGAAAAGTGTTCAAAAATATCTTGAAGAAATCTGTAAATGGTGTTGGATAATATTCACTGAATGTCTGAAACACTTGAATAAATTGTAGATGAGTTGAAGATTGAATCATAGAAATTTAAATATTTGAGAAATTGAAGCAATGTAGAGGTTGGATTACTAAGTTTTGTTAAAGTTTGTGAAATTGATCGAAATTGAAAATTTTAAAGCACTGAAAATGTTCATAATTACCGAAGTTTACTTTGATGATGATAGAACAGAATAATAATGAAGATGAAGGCCGATGATGAAGAAATTTTGAAGATAGAAGAAATTTGTCAACTACATTTTCGTTTGAAGCTAGAAGTGACAAGAGGGAGGATGTATGCTACATAAGTTGGCTGTTTCATACCAACCTAACCAAGCATGGCACAGTAAAGGCAAATTTACTAATAACTTCACAACAAGAGTGAAAGAATGAGGAGAATAAATTGAATGATGAATCAAATCAAATTGAGACCAGTTGCATAGACAAGCAGATAGTAGAAGGCAGTGTAACGTTCAATGTCATGAATTGTCATTTAGAGAGTGGCAAATTCAAAAACATAACCAAAGATTGACTCTAAAAAATAGGACAAATTGAAAATATTGTAATAAATATGGCAAGTGTAGTTTGAGATTTAACAGTTTCCTATGTTTTTAGTTCTTTAACACTGTCTGATATTTTTTCACTATGATAACCTTTAAAAGCTTAATTTTTTTTGTTCTGGATAAAAATGATTTCACATACACTCAAGATAAGCCTATTTTTATGAGTGGACCTTTTGGTACCAGTATTGAATAATCGAAAATGATATTCTACTTTCTTTGTTTTGTAATTGATGACCAACTTCAAGCATCACCTAAGTGCCCCTATCACAATTACTGTCACAGTTAATCTCAATTTAATTGCAAAATGCACTGTACTGTATATATAGTCACAAGATACTGTAAGAAGTAATTGGAGAATATAAAACTTATCTGTGATGTTTTCCATGACGAAATGCTTAATGAACAATCTCATATTAAAACTGACACTGTATTTCACTTTTAAATAATGCTTTACTCACATATATTGGAGATGTTTGAGGAATGTATTTCACTTCTGAAAAGAAGCTTCGTCAGCCTGCCACCAGGGGTCATGCTTTGTTGAGGTTAGGATGAGCAGCCATTATGTAGTTAAAAATTGCATTTGATTTGAATTGTGTTTGGTCATTGAGTACATTTGTTTTATCTTGTTTATGGTGTGTGAATATTTCATATTGCTCAAGTGTATTTAGTTTGTGGCTTTTTTTGAATGTGTGTAGAATTTCTAAGTCAGTTTGGATGTTAGGGTACGCGCATGTTGAGGAGGTGTAGGTGAAGGTGTAGCTCGCCATCACCGCTAGGTAAAACAAATGCATTATCTGTTACGGGTGCGTGCATAGTGAGCAGGTCGAGGTGGAGGTGTAGGTCGCCGCTTACAAGGAGGTCTTGCTGGATGCTTTTCAAGAACAAACTATTTTGATTTTACCTCGCCGCTTAGCGCGCTGCTTCTTTGTGATTGGTCCGTTCAAGGCCACACACTCCTCCCCCTCCTCCAAACAGTTCACTTCTACCCAGCGAGCACGCTACTAGGAACTACGTACTCAGCTGTACCGTACGTATGTGGTTTGATAAAGTACTGCGCGTTTTTGGAAAGTTTGAAATGAAGGAAGAAGTTATCATTGCCGTGCACTGTCTGGGGATGATCTAGCAAAAAAGGTAGAAAAACGTCAGCCTTGGAAAATTTTTAAAACCCGTTGTGTATGGGTACCAAATTTCAACTTTTTTGGGCTAGTAGTTCTTGAAAATTAGTGATGAATGAGTCAGTGGTATTTGGCTTTCATATATAGGCTATTAGGCTATATAGATTTGGCTTATAAAACTCGCGGTTTATTAGTTATAATGAATAATAAGACGAAATTGTCACAACATTTATAAAAAATAATGAGATGCTAGTTTTGGTTGTTACACCATTATCAATCTTAAACAAACGAATTTGTGTGAGATTGATAATGGCGTAACAACCGAAACTAGTATCTCATTATTTTTTATAAATGTGGTTGTGACAACTTCGTCTTATAATTCATTATGGATATCTTCCACAATATCACCTTCGCCACTACAAAGACGTTATTAGTTATAACTTATATGAGTGATAATGAGATTGTAGTAGACATGGCCTTTGTAGGCCTATAATCATTGGTTTTTTCATAAAAGGAATCGTAAACATAGTTATTATAGTTTAATATTTGTGCTTGTAATGGGAAATATTTTAATAATTTGTGTCATTAAATAGCCTTATAAAGAAGTAATATATTGATAGAATTTGTCATTCATACTCTTAAAAGGATGTGTCATTCGATAATGGGCAGTTCATTGAGGAATTGTTCTCAGAATAAATTGATGCTATTTTGTTAATCTGTATGTGCTTGCAATAACCATTGACTACTGTAGCGCCTAGCGTGTCCATATGATCACAGTCCATATTATTGAAACTCATTGAATGGAATGACGTGATTTTCCATAGAAACTTCGGTGTTAAAGGGTTATGAACATTATTTATAAAAATTTAAACACATCTTGAACTAATAAAAGAGTAGGCAGTTGTAGTCACTACAACTTACCTTATAGCAAGTACCAGCTATTCTTCTGGACAGATTGGGTTTACATGTACGTTTACATGTAAGGTAACTTTTACAATTCTCCAGCTCTGGTGGAATCTTTTCATGTACGTAGGAAAAAGTTTCAGGAGTCATTCTTAAGTACTGTTGAAATTTCTCAGACGACACACTGTCTGTGGACTAGAGTGGTGGGAGAAAAGCAGCTCGGTAAACCTCCTGAACATACGATACCTACCTCCACCTACACCTACACCTCCAGCTACACCTACACCTTCACCTCCTCAACATGCGCTTACCCTTAAAGGGTAAGCGCATGTTGAGGAGGTGAAGGTGTAGGTGTAGCTGGAGGTGTAGGTGTAGGTGGAGGTAGGTATCGTATGTTCAGGAGGTTTACCAAGCTGCTTTTCTCCCACCACTCCAGTCCACAGACAGTGTGTCGTCTGTCTCCAACTGTGTGGGGCAATAGTACGTTCTGATTGTCTCGTGCATAATTTTTCTGTAATAATGATTACAGACAGTAGTGATGATAGTGATAAGATGTCTTCGGCCAGTGAGTGGTGGTTTACTAGTACATTAAGCAATTGAGAGTTTAGTGCTCATCCCATTAACCAAGTATGGCAGAAACTGGGCGAATATCATCACTTGTTTCAACTTAAATCGTACCCAGAGAAATTTCAACAGTACTTAAGAATGACTCCTGAAACTTTTTCCTACACACTTCTTTATATTATATTACTTTTTACTATTTATATTATATTACTTCTTTATAAGGCTATTTAATGACACAAATTATTAAAAAATATAAAATTTCTCATTACAAGCACAAATACAAAGCAGAAATATTAAACTATAATAATTATGTTTACCATTCCTTTCATGAAAAAACCAATGATATTGTGGAAGATATCCATAATGAATAATAAGACGGAATTGTCACAACCAAATTTATAAAAAATAATGAGATACTAGTTTCGGTTGTTACGCCATTATCAATCTCACACAAATTCGTTTGTTTAAGATTGATAATGGTGTAACAACCAAAACTAGCATCTCATTATTTTTTATAAATGTTGTGACAATTTCGTCTTATTATTCATTATAACTAATAAACCGCGAGTTTTATAAGCCAAATCTATATAGCCTAATAGCCTATATATGAAAGCCAAATACCACTGACTCATTCATCACTAATTTTCAAGAACTACTAGCCCAAAAAAGTTGAAATTTGGTACCCATACACAACGGGTTTTAAAAATTTTCCAAGGCTGACGTTTTTCTACCTTTTTTGCTAGATCATCCCCAGACAGTGCACGGCAATGATAACTTCTTCCTTCATTTCAAACTTTCCAAAAACGCGCAGTACTTTATCAAACCACATACGTACGGTACAGCTGAGTACATAGTTCCTAGTAGCGTGCTCGCTGGGTAGAAGTGAACTGTTTGGAGGAGGGGGAGGAGTGTGTGGCCTTGAACGGACCAATCACAAAGAAGCAGCGCGCTAAGCGGCGAGGTAAAATCAAAATAGTTTGTTCTTGAAAAGCATCCAGCAAGACCTCCTTGTAAGCGGCGACCTACACCTCCACCTCGACCTGCTCACTATGCACGCACCCGTAACAGATAATGCATTTGTTTTACCTAGTGGTGATGGCGAGCTACACCTTCACCTACACCTTCACCTACACCTCCTCAACATGCGCGTACCCTTATTGTGTGAGTATCCAGTGTTGGTTAAGGGATCTGCAAATGTTGAGTCAGTGTTTGAATGTAGTGCTTTGATGTGTTCTTTGTATCTTGTGTTGAATGATCTGCCTGTTTGTCCTATGTAGTACTTGGGGCATGTGTTGCATTTGAGCTTATATATTCCTGGTTTGTTGAATTTGTGAATTGTGCTGATTGTTAAGTGAGCTGGTTTTTGTTGAATCTGGTGTTTCAGATTGTTTGTTGTTCTGAATGCTGTGTTATATCCGAATTTTTGGAAGATGTAAGCTGTTATGTGTGATTTTTGTTGAAATATGTGAGTGTGACAAATCTGTTTTGGTTTGCAGGTTTTGGATTTTTATTTTTCATTTTATTCAGGATATCCTGAATACAACAAAATTCAGATTGAACTATGAGACAAAATTAAATAATTTCAACCAAATTGGTTTTGAAAATAGAAAACTTATTTGGTAGAGTTGACTTCTGTGAACAAAAAATGATGTCCATCAAGGATTTGAACACAAGTCCTGCAGTCCAAGAAGCAGATGCTTAGACTGCTGTACTATGTACTATCAGTTCCTTTTTTATCACAATGAATTTCAAAGAAGACTAAACTCAACATTTACTCAAGTGATCACTTTATATAGGATTGTATTTGAACTAGAAAGATAGTGATTTCTCTACCAATTTCTAAATAAACAAATATGAATCTCTTGCCTATTCCTCAATATTCGATAAGATTCCATTAAATTCTAATCAAATACATAGAACATTCTACAAAGCTCCAAGTAAACATCATAAAAGTGTCAGAAGAAGAGTAATTAATTGCTTAGAAGTCAACATTTACACAGCAGATAACACCGAGAATCACTGTTCCTTCTTTCTCTTCATTTTCACTACACTACCCCCACCTTAAGATATTGTTCTGTCCCAGAACAAAAGCACTTATGCTAGTTTGGATCTGCTCTGGTTACTGGATGGCTCCTCATTGGTCCTCCAAGGATTGTAGATGCAGATGGTAATCTGGACACCAGTGGATTTGAACACCTCCTTCAACATTGGCTTCACAATTGTCCAATCCAAGCCATCATATCCACTTCCAAGCCATGGTATGCCAAGTTTCCTTACTCCTAGTTGCTGCATTCTGTCCCTCAGCTGAACCAAGCAAGTCCACAATGTGTCATATGATGCCTTCATCTCAGGCTGTCCCTTAGTCACCAAGTAGCAGAGATGCTGACCATGCCACTGCAGATGAAGAACATTTCCATTTGCAAGTTCTTGTAGTTCCAGGTCTCCAAGACCACCAAACTTCTTCCTGAAGACTGTAGCAATGCCTTGAGATTCCACTAAGTTACTGGTGACACAGTGCATCAGTGCATACTCCTTGGGCAGGGTGAACAGATCCCTTTCACTTATCTGGATCATTTTCTGAACTGTTGTTGAACTGCAATCATCAGTAGACTTCTCTGGGGACAGAATACACTAAACCTGAGCTGCTTGTTTTTCCTTTGCCTTCTTACTGCCACCTTGGTCTGCTGTGATGATGTGCTTCTCCTTATTCTTCTTGTTCCTGTTTGTTTCCTTTGCACTGTTGACATTTCCTTGCCAGGTTGGTTGTCCTTGTGTCAATTGCTTCTGGGACCTCACATGTTTCTGGCCAGGATATTCCTTCTGTTTCTTTCCAAACTGGCTTCTCTCATTCAACCCAGAGATCACTGTAGTCCTCCTCAGCAAACCCTCCTGGGACTTTTCTGCATTGGACTCCATTGAGAAACTGTCCACATTCCTGTCACTGTTTCCAGATTAGTAGATGGTTTTATCTGTACTCTTCCCCCTGATCTGCCTTTCCTTCTCACAAGTACAGCATTGAATCTCTTTCTTGGCAACTCCCAACTGTTCCAGAACTAATTCAACAACCTTCTGAAAGGTGCTTGCTCCAATACTCTCAGCTCCCATAGCCCTCATTATAGAGCCTCCTGGCGCTGACTGCAAAACAGCTTCAAACTCCAATGCTTGGGCAAGAGCATCTCTCAGTGTCTTTAGTTTGGCTAATTTGACTGAAAGCTGGGTCTGTGTTGTCCTTAATCCACTTAGGAATTCTACTACTATACTTTCTTATATTTTGTCATCAACAGAGAGGTATGGATTCCTCATAAGTCAAGCAATAGCAGCCTCAAACTCCTGCAATGATTCATTTTGTCCTTGAACTCTTTTGTTGAGTTGGAATTGATATAACTGCTCCAAGTGCTTGTTGCCAAACCCCATCTCCAAACGTTTCCACAGCTCACTGAAGTTCCACTTAGCAGCAGAAGGAATTGAATGAAGAATTGCTAATGCCTCCCCTCTGAGATTCATTACCAAGACATAGGCCTTTGTTGTGGATGACCAGCCATGGAACTCAGCTGCTGTCTCAAACAGTGCTTGGTAGTCTTCTAGAGGTGTTTTTCCATCATAGGTCGACAGTCCAGTGTGCTGAGGTACACGTATAACTACTGGCTCTTTCTGGAGATCTTCCTCCTTGGCTTCCATCATTGACTTTTCTGAGATGACTATTTCAGGAAAAGTAGAAGATTTACTTGCTTCTTCATTACTACTTGAAGTTCCTACATCACACTCCAGCTGCTTAAGTCGATTTTCCATGGTTTTCAAATCTTCCTGCATCGACCTTCCATGATTTTGAAATCTTCCTGTAGTCGATCATCAATGGTTTTCAAGTCATTGTGCAGTCTGTCTTCCATGGTTTTCAAGTCTTTCTTCAACCTGTTGACTTTTTCATGAAGTGAAGTAATATTCTCTTGTAATTTTCTTTCTATGGATGCCACATTTTGCTGAATATCTTGAATATTCACCTGTAGTTCATCCTTCATGGTTGTCATATTTCCCTGTAGTTTGTCCTCCATTGATGTGAAATTTTGTTCCATGGATGTAATATTTTCTTGTAGCTTACCTTCCATGGATGTCATATTCTTGTGTATTTCACCCTTCATGGATGCAAAGTTATCCTAGAGCTCACCCTTCATGGATGTGAATGATGAAATCAGTCTTGTATCTGAAGTCTCAAAAAAGTACATAGCTGGGTCTTCTCCTTCTCCCAATAATGCCTCACAAAGACAGTCTTGTAGAGTTGACTTCTTTCCAGATGTTTCCAAATCATGGTCTTCTAATTCATGTTCAAGATCAGCCACTTTTAAATCTCACAATGTAATTTTGCCAGCCATTTTTAATAAAACACAAAAAATCCCACTTCTGACACTTATTTTTAAGGGTTCTATATATAAAATAATACTGGCAACACTTAAATTTATCACTCACACTTTATTAACAAAAATAATCTACAACTCACACTGTTCAGTAATTTCTTACACAAGATAATGAAATTGGAAACAGATAAATCGATATTGTTCAGGTGATAAAGAGTTTTCAATAGTACTGTACAAAAATCAATCACTAAATATCAAAAGGCCAATCTAATATTAAATAATAACTGTTCAATAAACTGTCCAATAATTCAAGAGGAATGCCAAAAAAGAACAATTAACTTATGTAGCACAAGTCCATAATACTATAAAATCTATACAGGTATGATTAGGCTAGAGTCCACTGGTATGAATTGAATAGGAAAAAGAATTATCACTAAAGGCACAGTATATGGTAATTAATTATCAGAGAACTGTCACTACTTATTGTTATCATGACGAATTTCAAAGAAGACTAAACTCAACGTTTACTCATGTGATTGCTTTATATAGGCTTTTATTTGAACTTAAAAGGCAGAGATTTCTCTACTGATTTCTAAATAAACAAATAAGAAGCTCTCACATATTCCACAATATTCAATAAGAATCCATTAAATTCTAATCAAATACATAGAACATTCTGCAAAGCTCCAAATAACATCATAAAAGTGTCAAAAGAAGAATTATTAATTTTAACTTTTCATGTGAAATTTAACGACTTGTAGTCAAATATTTATTAAGAATAAGTATAACTTACTTAATCTGTAGGCCGAGCGTTTTCGAATCTTTGAGATCCATCTTCAGAGGCGTGGGTTCCTAGATCATCATGTCAGTTTTTTTGGTTAGAAGTGTTGTGGATTTTGTAAAATGTGATAAAAAGTTTGTGTGATTTAAAATTTAGTTGTTCATTGAGAATGTTTTGTTTATTGTGTGTGGTGTGTTTGTATATTTCAAATTGTTCCAAGGTGTTGAGTTCATGTCCTTTAGATTTCATATTTAGAATGTGTAGGTTGGTACTGATGTCAGTAAAAGTGTGTCCAGTTTGAATGATATGGTCGGCAAAATTCGATTCAGCTTTTGATGTCAGGGCTTGAAAATGTTCCTTGTAACGTTGTTTGAATGTGCATTGAGGTCAATGCTACACAGACTCAACAACACACCGCTATCCACCGACAATTACCACACTGAACTAAATACAATAAAATACCTAGCACAAGAAAACGGCTACAAACATGACCTAAATGGGCGTTTTCACACACACCGACATGGCGCCGGCACTGGGCGCCAATATCGTCACGACATCGTTGAAGCATTTCACACTTACCGACATGGCATCTGGCTGTTGGTGAAGAACTCTGAACTAACCTTATTTTGCAGTGGGTGGCACAGTTCAAAACGGTACGATGGCTGATTACAACAGGAGGTTGTATTTGCTATATTTATTATATCTATGACGTAAAAGGCACAGTCGTAATAGACAACTTTGGATTGACCCAATACTAAAAGTTCGCTATTTGGATGGCTTATATTACACCTTATTTGATAAGCTAGTGACAAACCCAACAAAATGTTTTAATTTTTTTTGTATGAGTACTGTAAGGAAACTTTCGACTATATATATTAGTGAATTTAAGTGATGAAATCAAAAAACAAGAAACTTGGATGAGATTGGCTTCTGTTTCTAAAGATTTTGTTCTTATTTTCTTCTATAGTTTTGTCCCATAAACAGGGCTCAGATTTGACTAATTCAATTAGGGTGACAACATCATACCTATCAGCCATCGTACTGTACCAGACGTTTTTTTTCAGTACCTAACCTCAAACTGTTGACAAAATGACCAAATTCTGTTCAAAACTATGGACGACACACAAGTGTCGGTGCCGGCATCGGAGGGAGCGATGCTGCCAACGACATGCCGGCGCCGTGTCGGTGAATGTGAAAGCTGTTCCATTTGGCAGCATTGTATCTCAACCCCCACAACACCGGTACGACATCTTGCCTGTGTCGTGCCGGCGCCATGTCGGTGTGTGTGAAAGTGGCCATTGACAAACTCAATCATAAAATAAGAAACAAAAAACAAAACACCAACACCACTGACAAAAAATACATCACAATGACATACATTAATCCACAATCAAACAGACTAGCAAAAATCTTCAAAAAAGCCGGCATTTGACATTTAAAATAAGCTTAAAACCCTCTTTTTGGTTTCAAAAGTGCTCAATTTTCCGGGGGAGGACCCCCGGACCCACCTCTTTGGTGGGGGGTATTCCATACCCCCCAAGCCCCCCGGTGTGTGCCCCCCAAGGTTTTGGTGAAATGATGCCACTGAATTACATTGCCAACTTTTTTTGGTGATTTCTCAAAATGGTTAGATTTCACACACACATTTACAAACATGGTCATAAACAATGACTCAGTCTCTGACTCTTTTAGATTTTATTATCTTAAACAATCATTAGCTGGTGAAGCACTAGCCAGAATTCAAAATATTCCTCCTGGTAGGGATGATTTTCAAACTGCTTGGAATTTGTTGAAAGAAAGATACGACAATCCACATTTACTAGCCAATAGTCATGTTCTTGCTATTGAAATGCTGCAACATGTCAAGAAAAATTGTTCTAAGTCTTTGCGCGCCTACACTGATTCATTCAAATCACATGTTAATGCTTTGGACACACTTGCGCTCACTGTTGAAGTCAAAGATTTATTGTACATGCACCGATTTTTGTCAAACCTAGATTCTAGCATTCTCAAAGACTGGGAATTGCACATTGCTTTCAAGGATGCTCCAACTATTGATGAACTCTGGAAATTTATTGAGGCTCAATGTAAAATCATTGACTCTACTAGTTCTAAAACTCAAAATCAATCTAATAACATTTCAAAGCCATCTGATAACTTTGTTCAGAATCAATCTAATCGCAACAAGCAATTTGTCAACCATTTACAAAATAGTAATTCATCCAACATGTATACCTCACCTATTAATATGTCTTGTTATTTTTGCAAGGAATCTTTGCATTTTACACATCGTTGTCCAGTGCTACTGAACATTCAACCATCCCAGCGACTTGAAGCTGTGAAATTGAAACGGCTATGTTTCAACCCCACTCACCTGATCACAAATGTAGTTTCAAAACCTGCCATCATTGTGGTATGGCACATCATTCTCTATTGCATGAGTCATATCAATCTAACACCAAGCCTTTTCCAGGAAAAAACTTTGTTACATCCAACAGTTTACAATTCCATTCCAAACAACATAGCAGGAAGTCTAATACTAATTCTAATTCTTCATTGTCTAATTCAAAATCAATTTCAAAGTCATCTGATGTATCCAATGTTGATAATTCTAGTGATTCATCTGCTATTACTGTTCACACAAATGCTGCTTCATCTGTGTATCCCATTCAAAAGTCATCTATCTCACTCATGCCTACTGCTGAGGTAATTGTTGTCACTGCCAAAGGTGAATCCATTTCTTGTATTGCTCTTTTGGACAGTGGTTCAGATTGTAATCTTATCACTCAGGGACTAGCATCCAGGCTAGACCTTCCTTCCTTGAATTTAAGTAGTTTCATACACACTGTTGGTGGCAACAATGCTACATCTTCTACTGCTCATTCAGTTGTTATTAAATCTATGGATTAGTCTTGGTCAACTTCTCAAAATTGTATTGTTGTAAATCAAATTTCACCCAATGTGCCTCGGGTTACAATTGATTCTACCAATCTCAACATTCCTGTTGACATCAGATTAGCAGATCCGAAATTTTTCCAGTCTAAAAATATTGATCTTTTGTTAGGCGCTACTGTTTTTGCTTCTGTCATGTCCATTGGCCAACTCTTCTTGTCTCCTGACACTCCATTTATCCAAAATACCAAGCTTGGTTGGATTATTTTTGGAAATTGTAAACTTGCTGAACCTATGTGCTCAGTCAAGATTCCTGTTTCTAATCACGTTTCTTCTAATTTTGTTTCTAGTATTGAAATATCCAATCAGTTAGAAAAATTCAGGAAGCTCAAAGAAATTTCATCCATCAAACCTTCATCACCTGATAAAGTTACTGTTGAGCAACATTATCAACAACATACTGTTAGAAACTCTGATGGACGTTTCATGGTTTCTCTTCCACGTAAGGACTCCTTTCATACACTGGGTCAATCCAAATTTCAAGCTGTCAAGCGCTTCTCTGCTTCTTCTGCCAATGTTATTGTTTCTCATCCATCCAATATTGTATTCAACACTTGTTCAACTGTTTCCATTTTTTCATCATTGTTCTCATCATGTTCTAGTCATACTAAGATGATTCGTTCTACTGCCTTTGTTTTATGCTTTATTCATAATGTATGCAATCCTGCTGACTGAAGATCTGGTTCACTTTCAGTTGAGGAATTATCAGCTGCTGAAATTCATTTGTTAAAAGTTGTTCAAATGGAAGCATTTTCTGATGAACTAGAATTGTTAAAATCCAATCAAAACTCAAAATACAAGAGTAATTTCCAATCACTCTCACTTTTTCTGCATTCTGATGGTCTTATTAGAGTCAGAGGTAGACTTCAAAATGCCAACACTTCATTTGATTACCAACATCAAATTCTCATCCCAGCTAAGCATAAATTCACCAAAGCTATGATCTTCACAATTCATCATCAACTGCATCATGCTGGTGTTCAAGCAACTATGGTGTCCATTAGGCAACGATTTTGGATTCCTTCCACCAGGCAAACAATCAAAAATGTATTACTCTCCTGTATCAAATGTTTTCGTTTCACTCAATTTCGTTCAGAACAATTAATGGGTCAACTACCTGCTGTCAGAGTTAATGTTGACACTCCTTTCATCAATTGTGGTATTGATTATGCAGGTCCAATCTCTGTACGACTTGGCAATCAAAGGTCTCGTACCTTCATCAAAGCATATATTGCACTCTTTGTCTGTATGGTCACTCGTGCTGTCCATGTAGAAATTGTCACAGAATTTTCAACCAAATCATTTTTAGCTGCTCTTGCTCATTTCACTGCCAGACGTGGACTTCCTCGCAATTTATACTCTGACAATGCCACCACCTTTCAAGGTGCCAACCACGAACTTCAAGAACTCTTTGACTTTCTTTCATCACAACAAACTCAAAGGACACTTCAGTCTTCCTCTTCAATATTCAACATTCAATGAATTTCATACCACCCAGAGCACCTCATCATGGTGGTCTATGGGAAAGCGCAATCAAACAATTTAAAGCTATTTTCAAAATCACTACACTTAAACATGTCTTAAACCTTGAAGAATTATTCACTTTCTCTGCACAAATTGAAGCTATTCTAAACTCTAGACCTATTGTTCCTATGTCTGAAGATCCTTGTGATCTTACTTACTTGTCTCCTGCACATTTTCATTCTCTGGTAGATCTCTTACTGCTTTACCCACAAGGAAATGCAATTCTAAACACATCAATACCCTTGCTCATTGGAATCGTCTTACTGATCTAAACAATCAGCAACATTGGTCACAGGAATATTTGATCACCTTACAGCATCAACAAAAATGGAATATTTCATCTCCAAACATCAAAGTTGGTGTTCTCGTATTACTCAAGGAGCCTGGTACTCTTCCCACCACTTGGAGATTAGGTCACATTATTCAATTATTTCCTGGTGTTGATCAAAAGGTTAGAGTTGTCCTTGTATTAACCGAAGCTGGTAAATTTAAACATTCCATCAACAGCATTGCTCCACTTCCTATTGATGAATAGTGAGTGCAGTTTTCATTCAACATATTTTTATTTTTTCATAATTATCTAATTCTTCGAATCAAATAATGGGGCCTGGTTTATGTTAAATTTCAAACTACACTCGCCACATTTATTACAATCTTTTCAATCTGTCCTATTTTTTCGAGTCAATCTTTGTGTTTTGAATTTGCTGCTCTCCAATTCATGGCGTTGAACGTTGCACTGCCTTCTGTTATTGGCTCCGTCTATGCAACTGGTTTCAATTTGAATTGATTCATCATTAAACTTATTCTCCTTATTGGCTATGTTTTATTCAATCTTCAATTACGTTCATTTTCTATTCCATTCTTTCACTTTCGTTGTGAAGTTATTAGTCAATTTGTCTTTACTGTGCCACGCCTTAATAGGTTGGTACAACTCAGCCAACTTTCATAGAATGCTTTCTTCCCTTTTGGCCAGTCTTCTTCCTTTGATCAAAAAATGTAGTTTACAATTTTTTCCAACTTCAAATTTTCTTCTTCATTGGCCCTCATCTTCATCATTATTCTGTTCTATCAACTTTAGACCAAACATCGGTAATTATGAACATTTCCAGTGCTTCAAACTTTTTGATTTTGATCAAATTTCACGAACTTTAACAAAACTTAGTAACCAACCTCTACGACCAGACCACGTTGCTTCAACTTTTCAAGTATCTAAATTTCTACGATTCAATCATCAATTATTCATATACAATTTATTCAAGTGTTTTAAACATTCAGTGAACATTATCCGACATCAGTTACCGATTTCTTCAAGACATTTTTTTTGAACACTTTTCAACCAGCACTTCCTATCATGGGTTATGTTTGAACACGTTGACTCCAAATTTCAACTATCAGTTTTCATTCATCAATGAACTTTATACTATTGGAACTTCAAGCTTTCAATCCAATCTATTTGAAACAAAACTTCAACCTGGCGAAGTTTCTTCCTATCACAAGATCACATGGGTGATTCCATCTTCTACATCAGTGGTTCCCAAAGTGGTCCATGTGGACCCCCTGGGGTCCACGGGGACCTGCCAGGGGGTCCATGTCAGTGAAAAATAAAATTGGGGGTCCATGATATGTTAATGGGGGTCCACAATAGCGAATATCTTTTGATCAGGGCGTGGTATATGCTAAGTACAATCTAATATCAAAACTTACACTGTATTTCTAAGTAAATTAGGAGTTTTACTCACTTATACTGAAGATACTGGAGGTATGGAAACAGAATCTTCATCAGCATAGAAGTGAAATGGATCCCTCTAATATCTCAAGTATATGTGAGTAAAAATCATAATTTAAATAGGAATACAGTGTCATTTTTTATATTAGATTGTTCATCAAGCTTTTGTAATGGAAAACATCACAAAGTACCAGTAGGTAAGTAATCTTTTGAAGTCGGCGCCAAATATTTTATGAAGTTGATAAGAAATTCTATCTTATATCAAAACTAACACTGTATTTTTTTGGAGGATGAAGCCCACATAGGTCTGAGACCTTTGCGTGGGTAATGAATTGGATGATAGAGATTGATGAGTTGAACCTACAGTTTTAGGTGGGTTCCGAACCACCGGGAAGTG
This sequence comes from Conomelus anceps, assembly GCA_948455865.1. Lineage (NCBI taxonomy): Eukaryota > Metazoa > Arthropoda > Insecta > Hemiptera > Delphacidae > Conomelus > Conomelus anceps. Next base: position 137,788,706 of record OX418216.1, on the reverse strand, counting down.
ATTCATAAGAAATTCTATCTAATATCAAAACTAACACTGTATTTCAATTAAATATGTGATTTACACTCACTTTTACTGAAAGACAGTAATTGATAAGAAATTCTATCTAATATCAAAACTAACACTGTATTTCAATTAAATATGTGATTTACACTCACTTTTATTGAAATACAGTGTCAGTTTTGATATTAGATTGTTCAATTAATTCGTCATGGAAAACATCACAGAGTAATTCTGTTATATTTTAGAAGTTTATGGGAAATTTGGCACCGACTTCAAAAGATTACTTGTATGAAATTAAAAATTTTCTCAGTTTAAAGTAAATACTTTATTTTAAACTTTTTAGTACGTGAGTATTTTATCATTTCACTGAAGTCGGTTTCTTTTTTTTGTTTTAAAATATGTTTTATTTTAAGCTTTTTAGTTGAATTTTCAAACTTTGAAAACATGAGAAATTTCTTAAAGCCTACATTATGAAATATTTATCAAATTAGCAAGCCAATAATTAATTTGTAACATCCAAACTTAACTAAAAATCCACTTATAAGAAAAGATAAACTAAGGAAAATTCTACAACGTTTTATTTAATGTGGAATGTTGTATTTAGGAAAATTATAATAGTGAAAGGCTTCTTAAAAGTGAAATGGCTTTTGATTCATTTTGATGTGGTCCCTTTCAGAATATACCTACACTGAAATAGTAGGCCTATATTACGTTACAAGTGTGGAAAATTTTGTTTACTAAAAATATGATAAGTTAACGCAGGAGATGAAGTTGAGTGCGGTATTATCATACGAGTATTGTAAACATCTTCCCGGACGAGTTATGTACGATATTTTTCGTGATATTAGTCATATATATTTTTTTTATATAAAAAACATAAACTTTGAGCTAGTACAAAAGGATCATTAAACATAACCTCAAAATAGCCTATTGTACGCATATGTATTTAATGGCGAATAAATATTCTTAATCCATCACAGCAGCGAAACTAAAAATACTTCTGAGATCAGCTGTTTTTCCAAATTCTCCAACTTATATGATTGAAACTAAATAACCTTATTCCTATGACTCAATAACATCAAATAAATTATTTACAATTTTCATATGAACATATGGAGAGAAATATTATATTCTTCTTATTCTTGATTCAAATTAAGTTCACGTGATTGGTCAAAACGGGACATTACAGGCTTGTTTCACACTGAACCAGCTTTGGGTAACCAATGTCGTTTACCCGGCATAATTGCATTGCATCATATGATTTTGAAAACCATCTAGATGTGATACAATGATCAGCCTGGTAAACGACACCGGTTATCCGATTGGCGGTTATGTGTGGAACTATCCTATTCAAACTTGATTGAAATGAAGACATCGAAGAATGCTCCTTTTTGTTTAATATTGGGCTAAGTATTGGGCCGATCCTTGCGAAACTTGGATGGGACCACCGCTGAGCGATGCTCTTTCATTTAAAAAAAAGTTCATCGAAATCGGTTCAATATTGTTCGAATGATTGATGTACAAACATAAAAAAAAAACAGGTCGAATATGGTAACCTTGCTCTTTTTGGAAGTCGGTTAAAAAATAAAATAAGGGGCCCCAAATTGTACAGCTAGGGGCATCCAGGGCCTCTTTTTTTCAGTTTGGACCTCTAGAGGCCTCTTAGAAGCTCAACACCCTAGAAGCCGCGGGCCCTACGGGGCCCATTTTTATTGCCAGTATAGTCATTTGAAGTAGAGATTCAAGTAGGCTGCATCTAGAATATTTTCAAATTTCAACGTTTATACATAAGAGTCCCCTAATATGACGTCGGCTTTGGGCCTTCAAAGACCCCACGATGCTGGTGGGTCCTAGTATTTTTGGAGCCCCCAAACATGGGTTTGAATTTCCCCAGACCACTTGAATGAAGTTGACACAGTAGGCTTGAAAGGAGAAAAGGACTCTTAATATTTTTGCAGACAAGCTTCAAATGCTGATTTCTGTTACTGTTCAGATCTGATACCCCAAAGAGTTTTATTGTGATCGTGAAATTTGTAACGCCTTGAATCAATCAACAAATTCAATAATATGAGGGTTGATAGCCATAAAAAAGTTAAAAGTTGCACTTTCAAGAACTTGAGAACAATTTTTTCAGAATCCCCAATGTTTTGAGGTTTTGTCATCATCTATTTATGTAATTACAAAATTACTATAAGTTAAAGTTTGGAATTGGATGATTTATTAATTCATTCGCTCTTTGCAAGTTGAACCAAGTTCCATTCAGAGTCATAATAATTTTTATAATTTCACACATTTTACATACCGGTATTACAATCTTAGTGAATAGTTCAAAAGATTACACTAAAATATAAGAGAAGTTTATCGCTCTCTCTGGTGCCACTCAGTACCCTAAGTTCAGTTCCCTAGCTTCCACAGCTTTTTTGACGAATGGTTATCAGTTGGCGTACATTAGAATGTTATCTTTAAATTGAAGAAAAAATTCAAATTAGATACACAGATTTTTTTGAGTAAAGAAGGCAACTAGGCATAAAGACTAACTCAAAGTTAATAGATAAATTTATCTATTAATCTTGGACTAACTAGCATAGCAATGCTAGTTGGAAAATCGTGTCATTAATTGAAAATTGGTGTTTATGGTGAAGGTGTAAAGGAGCCTCCAGCCTCAACTCTGTCCCGGGCCACTAAAATGCCTCTGGGTGGCCATGATTGTAATAATAATTTGAAACCACTATAACTTGTTAAATTGGCTTTATAAAAGTAGTATTTTTTAGATTTTATACATTAAAATTTGATCACAACTAATCAATTAACAAACGGAGGACACGTTAAGCTGTCGGTCCCGGCTGCCTAAAAAACAGTCGTTAAGTCACGTCAGAGGCCCTGAACTTATTCAGGTGCGACCTGATAACTCTGACACCAGACCTGAGCCAGCCAGGTCACACGATATTATTATTATTATACAAACAATAAACGAAAAGTGGGTTCAAGTTCTTAGGCAAACGATTCATAAAAGCAGTGATTTATCGAATTTAAGCTTTCACTTTACCCAATTTATAAACTCCATTTTAATGGCTAATAGTATAAAATTACAGTACTGATTTTGAGTCTCAAATCAAGCTCTCAGCATGAAAAATTCAAAAAATTTTCCCATAATGTGGACTAAAATAAATGGATTAATGCTTTTCTAGACATGAGTAGAATCTCTTGGGATACGACGTTAGAGGGACTTGAGGGTCGTGTTTGCCCACATTGAGCAGCCTTGCTAATTTTAATAGATGCGAATGTTGCAATTACTACAAAGGACAGACACAATGTTGATAATAAAATACCGGCCGTTATACTTCTTGGGTTCTATTAATACTATTTCACTATAGCCAAAAACAATATGTCATACTATTTGATTATTTCAATTCAAATTAGACTATATTACAAAAATTTACTAAGTTTATGTGATTTTTAATGTTTTCTTCACCAAAATTTGAATTGGTTACTGCGAGCAGTAGTAGACCTACTTCATCAGCTTTAAAAACACATTTCGACTTATAGTTTAAAAAAATTAATGACATTTATGCAGGGGGTCCACCTAAAACCAAAAATCATGGCAAGGGGTCCATGAGGCAAAAAAGTTTGGGAACCACTGTTCTACATCGTAGCTTGGGCCATTCCATTTCTACATCGTTCACTATCCATGCTATTTGAGAGCCTCCTTCTTCCTACTCAACTTGCCGCTGCTCAAGCTCTGCTGGGACCATATCAAACAAGACACTTGCCAATTCTGCTTCACCAAAGTTGAGTATTACCATTGATCAGGGATGTAAGTAGATGTCCCACCTCAATGTTAAAATATTGGACGAAAAAAAGGTTGAGCGATCTATTGGCATCTTTCGATATCTGGTCATAACGGCACGGTGCAGTTAGCGCAATCTGGTGGAACGACTTGGAGCGAGTGAAAGAGGAACTGGTTATGAGAGAGAAGGTGACCAACTGGCTTGACCCCACTCCACAGCACTATGCGAAAGAGAGCGGAGCTGTGTATGAGAGAGAAAGAATGAGGACAAACTTTCTTTCCTATGTAGGCGAAACATCAACCCTTCATTCTGATTCTACTCATCTAGCCTACAAGCCAGCGAGTCAAATGCAAGAAAGATGGGACGAATGCTCAATCCTTCTCAATTCTCATTAACCTTTTTCATTTTTCAACTTCTGCAGATTGTTTTGAACTAATCCTTTACAATCGAACATCATTATTTGTTGAACTTTATATATATTTCCTCAATGATTTACAATCGTTTTCCTTTTAATTTCAACGAACAAATGAATAGTCTCAGACTTTTACCGGCTGAAAAAGCTCCACTAAAAGCTAAAATTAAAAACTATACAAAAGTTGAAAAAAAAATGATTACCGTACTGTAATTGATAAATATAGAAATTTTCTAACCCAGTAAATGCTTTATTAGCAACTTATAAAATATAATTATTAATTATACATTTTAGAATTAATTATACATTTTTATACATTATACAATAAAGCATAAAAAACTGTTGAAGCCTCGATTTTAAAATTTCTCTGAATTTTCTTGGGAATTGTATGGAAATAGTTGAATTATAAACATGTTTGTTAATGTAGGCTTTTGAGAGCAGTTTCAAGCAGAGCTTGACGGTATCCACTGTAGCTTCCTGAAAATAGCATCCCACAAATTCACGTCTACTACCCCTTAAATTATTAAATACAATGATCCTTGCTTCGTCCACAGCTGGTGAACGAACACACACAAGGATACATGTTACTTAAAAAAAAAACGTTTTAGTTCTTCATGGTTCAATTTCTAAAACTATAAAATGATATAAATTCACAAATATAAATAAAATTCATATGAATAATATGAATTTTGATAATTCACAACAGTAAGGTTATCATTACGAGGAATAACATATTTGTTTGAGAGAAACAAATCATTTCTAATATTCCAAATAAGTATAGTGAGCCGCCAGGCTGAGAGCACGCCAGCAAACAACTCATTTTGGTAAAGGGCGAAAGGGTAATTTTCATTTCCAGCTTATCCTAGGAGAAGGTGGTTACAAAAAAACGGCCGTTTCGAAGATACTGATTTAGATCAAATTCCCAAGAAAGTATCTCAAGTCCAGCATAAAAAATAATCAATAATAATCATACTACTTGAAATTCAAAAATCCAGAATTAATCTAGACATGGTTGCTCTGATACACAGATGCTATTACAAATTCATAAATCTTCAATTGTATTAAAAGACGTTAATCTATCAAAAAGTCAGGAAGGAACTCTTGTAATCTGATAGGCTCCCAAGATTCTGAGATTAAGTAGATCTATTTCAATATGTAAAAGCAATGATAAAGTAGTATGGTAAGGGATGATAAGGAAGTATTCACCATGTTGGATCAGAATATTCAATTCATTCATAATAAAATAGATAGAATCGAAGTATTTTTGGAACAAGAGGCTCCTGATATAGTTATTTTCACAGAGCATGGTTTAAAAGAATATGAAATGTCACAACTTAATATTCCAAACTAGTGACTAGTGACTCACTTGGTGAGTCACAATAGTAGTTTATTCAAACAAAAACCTTTCTTATCACAATGAGGCCTAACCTCAACTAATTGATATAGTAATTATGGTAACTAGTATATAAGATAGTATAATTGTTAATCTGACTTGTCTTATACTCCATAACTGGAAGGAGGTTGAAGGTGGAAGGTTATTTGAAGATATGTTTTCCTATTTGTTTTGTAATTTCATAATTTTCTCCCAATGGCCACCATATTTTCCACCAGGCTGTCGCAGATCCTTGGAGATGGATTGGCGAGGTGAAAAGGATTTTCTAGGAGTTGACTTGCGTCCCTTGGTGCTCTTTAATTTTTTATAATCTGGGGTACTGCAATTCGTTGACCTCGGACTTAAAAATAAAACCTTCCGTGAATGAAATTTTCTACAAACTGAGCGGTTATCTGCAGTGGAATCACTTGTTTGTGGAGTTTCCACGTTGTTCCCTGGTGTCATATCAACGTACATTTCCCCATTCAGGGTTGGTGTGGGGTCAGGTTCATATTCTTGCAGTGAGAAAATGGTAGGTACTGCTGAAGCATGTAATCTATGCTTCAGAGTACTTGAGAAGCAATTGTTCTCGAAATGTTTCTCGCAAACAATTTTATTGTTCAATGTTTTTTTTGACACAGTCTCTAAACTCTCATTGGCGCAGTTTTGTACCCATAAATCACATATTTCTGGCCTATTCACCGGAAATGAAAAAAATCTTAGTGTGGGACAACGCGCCTTGTTTCGTCCACAGCCGGTGAATGAACACACATTACGGTTATGCTTCTTTACTGACTTACTGCAGGTCGACATATTTTAAAAACCTAAAAATGAGCATATTATGTTAAGTTAAATATGTTTAAATAACACCTAAAATATAGTAGATAGTCTATAATATATTTGTGAAAGTGGGTTTCTTGAAGAAATTTTTTGGTGTCAATAAATTTCAAATAGTTACATTCCACCTCCAATCGGAAAAAACATAAATTTCTCCACCCCATGATCATAATTCAGGTAATTTTTTTCCAAAATCAAATGACATCATGAAAATCTTTAATGCCAATGAGTGAGTTTGCAGTTTATATTTATTATACTGTCAAAGCAACATATTTACAGTTACAATATATAGGCCTAGTTAGTGCAGCTCACGCTTTGCGTTCTTGTATCTAGATTTCACAACACTGGCAAAAGCGTAGCGATATTCAGAACGGTATTGTATTGTACTAGGAGAGAGAGAGAGAGAGTGAGAGAGAGAGAGAGAGAGAGAATGAGTGATAAAGAGGGAGATCCCAATTTACTGGGACTGTACTTCAGCCGTCTCCAGTCTCGAATATAGGCTTCATTTTATAAAAAACAAGTAGTCACGTTTCGGTTCGATTAGAAAATTACGAAAATAATGTTTGACACTGATAAATTCATCGCAAACCTATGTTACTCATATTATGTTTTCATTATTTACAATTGAATTTAAAACAAAATTAAGCACTGAACTCAATTACTACAATACTTTTCAACACTGACACTCTTCAAGATTACAATAATAAATTATTCAATGAATGATAATTCAATCACGTTATCCACATTCAAGACTGTTATTGATGGGCAATGAACTGTGATGATATGATGAAGCGTGATTTGATTTATACACAGAAAAAAAAACAATGCCTAGGTCTACAAAAGTTTCAAATTTGAATTTCTCCTCACAACAAAATTGATAAATCGAATTGTTTATTTCTTGAAAGCGTCAGGCTATAACTCATTTAATAGCTTCAATAGACATTAGACAGTATTAATATTCAACTCCACTTAAAATTTGCAAAATAAATTTGCTACTTAGCAAACCTGCTACAAATTGCACGGGAGAACGCAGTTTTTCCTGCCCACAAGACTCAAGAACAATGCGAACTAGTATTTATGAAATACGGTTAAACTAACTTTTATTACTTTATATTGAGGCAACTACAACAAAAGCACTTCCATACAAATGAGGACATTATTAACGAGTTTGTCATAAAGAAAGCTATGTGAATTTCAACATCAAGATAGATAACATGGCGTGAGTTGTTTCAGAGAAGTTTGTATTTTTATTTATTTTTAAACAAAAATGATCCAGTCATTAACTACATTTTGTGTAATTACATTTCACTCTATGGACAGCTTAATCGGAATTGCCCACAGCTCTGCAATTACGCTAAAGAGAGTCATTAGCATTAAAATATAAAAATAATTGTATAATAGTGATCACTTTAATTTTTAAACGAATCTTAAAAAAGTAGCCCAGGTAAAAAACAAGTAGTTACTGTAACTAATTTGATTTTATCACTAAATGTACTTCGGGTTTAAAAAAGATGAAAACGCCAATGAACTCTATCATTTTGTAGTACATGATATGAACTATCTATAGAGGGGGCGGAAAATTGACTAGCCTATAGGCAGTAGCGGATCCCGGAGGTGATTTCGGGGGGGCAAACAACGGGGGGTTTGGGGGGGTATGGAATACCCCCTAACCAAAGGGGGGTCCTGGGGCCACCCTCGGAAATTTTTTGGATTTTTCAATAGAAAATGGTGTATTTTGACAGAGTTTTTAGTGCCCCTCATAATGTTGTTATGGATAGCACTGTTTTATCAATATGTATGTACAAATTTGTATTTGTATTGGTAATTTGCTTTTCTTACCGTTTTACCTGATATCTATTTATGTCATTGTATTTTCTCTTATAAATTAAGTTTTTAAGTTGTTACGTGTCAAATTTCAAATGAGTTCTCATCCAATTTACTAAATAATTATTGATCACATTTTTTTAGATAAGTTATAAAAATATGAATAATATGAATAAGGTAATGATTTAATAAAATATGAGCCGCCGCTAGAATGCGCGTGTGGCGCACAACCATTCTAGTGGGGGCAGTCGGAATAATATTCGGTCGGAACACTCAACAGCTCAACACCGTCTCTAGTCAGTCTACTTCACTTGAAGCTTGAAGTACCTGCGTACTAGCGGGTTAAAGAACCCATGTTCTTTAATATCTAGAACACGACATTAAAGAATTCCCTCTGCACAAGTAACATGGATGGCTTTACACAAATAAATAAATAAAATAAAAATAAATTTGTTAATAGTCACGTTAAGCTGCATCTATCGAGCTAGGCTCGCACAGCATGTGACACGTCAATTCACTTCAACTAAACTAATTCATCAGCCATTCATCAAGCGTTCGTTCATCTATAAAAACATATTAGAAAACAGATTCTATTCAACATTTTGTCTCCGAAAAACCCCATATCATTCAGCCAGAGAGTAAGGAAAGGCATCAATAAGCAACTTCCTGAGTTCCTTCACGAATTTGTCTTGAACGTAACCTTTTAAAACTTTGGGCAAACAATTTAAAATCTTTTTTCCGAATAGTGTGGCGCCTTCTCGATCAGAGTCAGCCTATGCATGGGGTACCGAAGTGTTGACTCTCCATGACTTGTGTTGTATGGGTGAGCAATTATATTACTTTCATAATTACTCTGGTTCTTATGCGAATACAAGGCAATCTCAAAAAATACAGTGCCGACGACATTGTAAGCAGTCCTAATTTTCTGAAAATCGTTCTACATGACTGCCTTGCACTTAATCCTTCAATTATTCGCAACGCTTTCTTCTGCAATCTGAATATTGCATTGATATTCCCCTCGCTACCACCCCAGAATATCACACCATAACGAACCTGGGACATAAAATACCCATGATAAGGCTGTTTTTTTTTGTTCGAAACATTTCTCAAAGTCTTCAAAGCAAAAACCGCATGGGATAACGTTTTCCTAAGGCTTTTAATTTCATTATCCCATTTTAAATTTGACTGCAGCTCCAGACCCAAAAACTTAGTTCCCATTGTAGAATGGCATTCCATACCAGCATTAATGTATGATTGAATTCATTGTTTATCATTGAAAATTTAATAAAATTAGTCTTTTTGACATTCAGCTTCAGTTTGTTGCCATGAAACCAATCGGTAAGCTGCTTTAAAATTTCTTGAGCTTTCAAGAGGACGGTTGCATTATCTTTGCCCAGAACAGTATTGTCAGCATATAAAATTAGTTTGGAGTCTATGTTGAATGGTAGGTCATTTATAAAAAGGTTAAACAAAACTGGGCCTAAAATTGATCCCTGTGGCACTCCGCAAGTAACCCTTCTCCATTCAGATGTGGTATAGCTGCCATGTCCTGTACTCACTCTAACTGATTGATATCTATTATCATAGACGAACCATCAAGTAGACTAGTCACGGTAATGGCCCGGCTTAGTCCAGCTTTTTGGTGTCCTGTCAAACCAAACTAAATAGTTGGTGTCCTCTCAAACCAGATTGCAATACCGACTCGCTCTTCTCCTCCTACCACTTCAAGAATGACCCGCTAGCAACATACCCCCACCACTGGTAACTTGGCCACTGTTGATTTTCAGCGCCAGAGGGGAAGGAAGTTTGAATGCCGAGTTGGCGACAGATTGTCTGTTTACGTTCTAAAAATAGATGAGTGATATCCGAGACCTATCTGTCAGCATAGACGAACCATCAAGTTACTATCCCTGATCAACGCTGTCAGGCACTTGTCCTACTGCTTGTTTGCGTGTATGATAAACTCCTAATCTACAGTAGCTACAGCGACTCAACTTTTTGACATTTTTGTTACTGGTAAATTAATCTTACTTTCTCACTTTCATAAGTAATAAATGAAGGGATCATTTAAGTATTTCTATTCAACTGATAACATGCTAGATTAACCCTGAAATGTTAATCATTCGTGGATTTTTCGTTAAAAAAAATTCTTTCTCTTCTTCTTTGTTGTTGTTCTTCTTTTGTACCAGTGATTCTTAAATAAAGAAATACTTGTGTACTAAATAGTTTGAAATTAAGTAGCCTATTTCCTTTAAACTGATTTAAAAAAAAATTTAATGCAGATACCTTAAGAGTATGCCGCCTATAGGCTAGTCAATTTTCCGCCCCCTCTATAGATAGTTCATAACATGTATTTCTACTACAAAATGATAGAGTTCATTGGCGTTTTCATCTTTTTTAAACCCGAAGTACATTTAGTGATAAAATCAAATTAGTTACAGTAACTACTTGTTTTTTACCTGGGCTACTTTTTTAAGATTCGTTTAAAAATTAAAGTGATCACTATTATACAATTATTTTTATATTTTAATGCTAATGACTCTCTTTAGCGTAATTGCAGAGCTGTGGGCAATTCCGATTAAGCTGTCCATAGAGTGAAATGTAATTACACAAAATTTAGTTAATGACTGGATCATTTTTGTTTAAAAGTAAATAAAAATACAAACTTCTCTGAAACAACTCACGCCATGTTATCTATCTTGATGTTGTTGTAGTTGCCTCAATATAAAGTAATAAAAGTTAGTTTAACAGTATTTCATAAATACTAGTTCGCATTGTTCTTGAGTCTTGTGGGCAGGAAAAACTGCGTTCTCCCGTGCAATTTGTAGCAGGTTTGCTAAGTAGCAAATTTATTTTGCAAATTTTAAGTGGAGTTGAATATTAATACTGTCTAATGTCTATTGAAGCTATTAAATGAGTTATAGCCTGACGCTTTCAAGAAATAAACAATTCGATTTATCAATTTTGTTGTGAGGAGAAATTCAAATTTGAAACTTTTGTAAACCTAGGTATTGTTTTTTTTTCTGTGTATAAATCAAATCACGCTTCATCATATCATCACAGTTCATTGCCCATCAATAACAGTCTTGAATGTGGATAACGTGATTGAATTATCATTCATTGAATAATTTATTATTGTAATCTTGAAGAGTGTCAGTGTTGAAAAGTATTGTAGTAATTGAGTTCAATGCTTAATTTTGTTTTAAATTCAATTGTAAATAATGAAAACATAATATGAGTAACATATAGGTTTGCGATGAATTTATCAGTGCCAAACATTATTTTCGTAATTTTCTAATCGAACCGAAACGTGACTACTCGTTTTTTATAAAATGAAGCCTATATTCGAGACTGGAGACGGCTGAAGTACAGTCCCAGTAAATTGGGATCTCCCTCTTTATCACTCATTCTCTCTCTCTCTCTCTCTCTCTCTCTCTCTCTCTCTCTCTCCTAGTACAATACAATACCGTTTCGAATATCGCTACGCTTGTGCCAGTGTTGTGAAATCTAGATACAAGAACGCAAAGCGTGAGCTGCACTAACTAGGCCTATATATTGTAACTGTAAATATGTTGCTTTGACAGTATAATAAATATAAACTGCAAACTCACTCATTGGCATTAAAGATTTTGATGATGTCATTTGATTTTGGAAAAAAATTACCTGAATTGATCATGGGGTGGAGAAATTTATGTTTTTTTCCGATTGGAGGTGGAATGTAACTATTTGAAATTTATTGACACATTTCATATTCTTTTAAACCATGCTCTGTGAAAATAACTATATCAGGAGCCTCTTGTTCCAAAAATACTTCGATTCTATCTATTTTATTATGAATGAATTGAATATTCTGATCCAACATGGTGAATACTTCCTTATCATCCCTTACCATACTACTTTATCATTGCTTTTACATATTGAAATAGATCTACTTAATCTCAGAATCTTGGGAGCCTATCAGATTACAAGAGTTCCTTCCTGACTTTTTGATAGATTAACGTCTTTTAATACAATTGAAGATTTATGAATTTGTAATAGCATCTGTGTATCAGAGCAACCATGGCTAGATTAATTCTGGATTTTTGAATTTCAAGTAGTATGATTATTATTGATTATTTTTGATGCTGGACTTGAGATACTTTCTTGGGAATTTGATCTAAATCTGTATCTTCGAAACGGCCGTTTTTTTGTAACCACCTTCTCCTAGGATAAGCTGGAAATGAATTACCCTTTCGCCCTTTACCAAAATGAGTTGTTTGCTGGCGTGTTCTCAGCCTGGCGGCTCACTATACTTATTTGGAATATTAGAAATGATTTGTTTCTCTCAAACAAATACCGGTATGTTATTCCTCGTAATGATAACCTTACTGTTGTGAATTATCAAAATTCATATTATTCATATGAATTTTATTTATATTTGTGAATTTATATCATTTTATAGTTTTAGAAATTAAGCCATGAAGAACTAAAACGTTTTTTTTTTAAGTAACATGTATCCTTGTGTGTGTTCGTTCACCAGCTGTGGACGAAGCAAGGATCATTGTTTTTTAATAATTTAAGGGGTGGTAGACGTGAATTTGTGGGATACTATTTTCAGGAAGCTACAGTGGATACCGTCAAGCTCTGCTTGAAACTGCTCTCAAAAGCCTACAGTAACAAACATGTTTATAATTCAACTATTTCCATACAATTCCCAAGAAAATTCAGAGAAATTTTAAAATCGAGGCTTCAACAGTTTTTTATGCTTTATTGTATAATGTATAAAAATGTATAATTAATTCTAAAATGTATAATTAATTCTAAAATGTATAATTAATAATAATAATTAATAATTATATTTTATAAGTTGCTAATAAAGCATTTACTGGGTTAGAAAATTTCTATATTTATCAATTACAGTACGGTAATCATTTTTTTTTCAACTTTTGTATAGTTTTTAATTTTAGCTTTTAGTGGAGTTTTTTCAGCCGGTAAAAGTCTGAGACTATTCATTAACACGGGTTTCTGAGTGTCCATGAGGATTTCGTCTCTGTTCGTTGAAATTAAAAGGAAAACGATTGTAAATCATTGAGGAAATATATATAAAGTTCAACAAATAATGATGTTCGATTGTAAAGGATTAGTTCAAAACAATCTGCAGAAGTTGAATAATGAAAAAGGTTAATGAGAATTGAGCATTCGTCCCATCTTTCTTGCATTTGACTCGCTGGCTTGTAGGCTAGATGAGTAGAATCAGAATGAAGGGTTGATGTTTCGCCTACGTAGGAAAGAAAGTTTGTCCTCATTCTTTCTCTCTCATACACAGCTCCGCTCTCTTTCGCATAGTGCTGTGGAGTGGGGTCAAGCCAGTTGGTCACCTTCTCTCTCATAACCAGTTCCTCTTTCACTCGCTCCAAGTCGGTCCACCAGATTGTGCTAACTACACCGAGCCGTTATGACCAGATATCGAAAGATGCCAATAGATCGCGCCACCTTTTTTTCGTCCAATATTTTAACATTGAGGTGGGACATCTACTTACATCCCTGATCAATGCTATTATCTAGATAAGAAGAGAAAAAGTAAAAGTAAGAAGAGACAAATTGGAAACAGCCAATTTTTGTTGCTTACATAATTTCGTCCTAGTTTCTATTAGATTTATGCCGTTTTTTCTTTTTCTCATGGATCTCGGGGGGGGGGGGCAATTGCCCCCTTTGCCCCCCCTTGGATCCGCCACTGCCTATAGGCGGCATACTCTTAAGGTATCTGCATTAAATTTTTTTTAAAATCAGTTTAAAGGAAATAGGCTACTTAATTTCAAACTATTTAGTACACAAGTATTTCTTTATTTAAGAATCACTGGTACAAAAGAAGAACAACAACAAAGAAGAAGAGAAAGAATTTTTTTTAATGAAAAATCCACGAATGATTAACATTTCAGGGTTAATCTAGCATGTTATCAGTTAAATAGAAATACTTAAATGATCCCTTCATTTATTACTTATGAAAGTGAGAAAGTAAGATTAATTTACCAGTAACAAAAATGTCAAAAAGTTGAGTCGCTGTAGCTACTGTAGATTAGGAGTTTATCATACACGCAAACATGCAGTAGGACAAGTGCCTGACAGCGTTGATCAGGGATAGTAACTTGATGGTTCGTCTATGCTGACAGATAGGTCTCGGAAGCAATGCACTCATCTATTTTTAGAACGTAAACAGACAATCTGTCGCCAACTCGGCATTCAAACTTCCTTCCCCTCTGGCGCTGAAAATCAACAGTGGCCAAGTTACCAGTGGTGGGGGTATGTTGCTAGCGGGTCATTCTTGAAGTGGTAGGAGGAGAAGAGCGAGTCGGTATTGCAATCTGGTTTGAGAGGACACCAACTATTTAGTTTGGTTTGACAGGACACCAAAAAGCTGGACTAAGCCGGGCCATTACCGTGACTAGTCTACTTGATGGTTCGTCTATGGTATTACTATCCTTCTTACAACTTTACTATTTGCCTACTGGGCCTGGTATTATTGCACATCTATGAATCATATCATCAATCAATTTGACTTCAACTTGAATTTAATTTTGTCATATCTTGGCGATTGAGCCTTTATTACATTCTTGTAATTACCATTTTGGCAATCGAGCCTATTACAATTTTGTCATACCTTGGCGATCGAGCCTTTATTACATTCTTACAATTACCATTTTGGCAATCGAGCCTATTACAATTTTTGTCATTCTATTTTGGCAATCGAGCCTATCACGATTTTGTCTTACTATTTTGGCGAACGAGCCTCTTCAGCATCAAGCTGACATTATTACATTCTTGTAATCACCATTTTGGCAATCGAGCCTATTACAATTTTTGTCATTCTATTTTGGCAATAGAGCTTATTACAATTTTGTCATACCTTGGCGATCGAGCCTTTATTACATTCTTGCAATTACCATTTTGGCAATCGAGCCTATTACAATTTTTGTCATTCTATTTTGGCAATCGAGCCTATTATAATTTTGTCATTCTATTTTGTCGATCGAGCCTCTTAACGTTAAGCTGACAATATTAGATTTTTGTAATTACTATTTTGGCATTAAGCCTCTCAGCATCAAGCTGACTATCAAGACTTTGTCCTACTATTTGGCGATCACGACTTTGTCTTATTATTTTGGCATACAGCTGACTTAACTATTTTGTCATCACTTGGCATGCAAGCCATTTATTATCAAATAAAATATCAATCACTGCAGTGTCTCAATTCTTGTTATGTACAATTTTAACAAGTGTTTAATTTTCAATAATTCAATTGTTTATTTTCATAATATGTTTATACAGCAAATTATTACATTCATTCTTGGTTAATCTTAATTAAAAAACTACAGCAAAGCACCCACTATTTTCATTCAATTAATATTTGCAATTCACATGTTGCATTTGCATTTTCATCAGTTGACATTTTCATTTTAATTTTGTTATTGTATTCTGGGAAACAGGCCAAATTCCAACTTACATTACTACCATATGTCAATGAATATTTATGAATAATTAATACATGTTTAATTATTCATCCTTTGCCTTTTCAACTCTGATTTACATTTTCAATGCATTTTCAATATTATCATAATTTGATTATTACAATATTTCATCAATACCTACTTATTGTGGCCTATGTGCCTATTGTTGTACTGCAGTCTAGATTTAATTCAATTAATTAAATCTAAATTATTTGTCACATAGTCTATGCTTTATTTCAAGCTCCTGATTCTTTATCTAGCTACATACACTTCAATCTTATTTTTGGACTCATTCTTATTTTAGATTGAGACCTGGTCCTCCGGTTTTTTATTTTATTTTTATTCAACTTATGGTGTATTTAGCATTGTGATTGGAAACCTTGGTAATTTTCATTTACCACCTCCAAACACCACAGTCCACTGCTCATTACTTTCACGGCGTTGATACACCATACAGAATAGCCAAATAGGTCTTCTGCGTAAGCCTGGAGGCAAATTGAGAGTTTTGATTCACTAAAAGTTGCATAATTTGTAGTTGGCAAAAAGCTTTTGAACACCACTTCCAACCTAAAGCGAAATGTAGTCAGATGTCAAGCTAAGAGCTCATTACTCTACAAAAGTGTTAGGAGCATAGACTGCATTTGTTAGTATCAAGTTGTTGTTTTAAAATTGAGGTTATGATCATTTGAAATATGAGGGGTTCAAAGCCAGAGTGAACCAAGTCCATTTATTTTATCATTCCAAAAGGTGTATTATATTGAACTCTATTCAGTGCCAAAACAGATCAAGTCCATAGTTCTTCTTTCACTCAATAGAGCACATCAAAAATCGCCCATGCATACAAATCTGCTATTGCTTCCCAGGTAGACTGAACCAAGTCCAATCTGTCCAATTCATAGGTAATGTTATGGAATGCTGATGCTGTGTTTGGATCAGAGAAAGGTATTTCATGATTATTCCATAGAATAATGTCATCTGATGAAGATTATATTCCTAGTTCACCATCAGAAGAAAATAATATTGGTAGGCCTAAGTAAATTTCATTTATTTAATTTTAGTTTGTAACCTAGATCCTACATGCTATGTTATTGAACTAGCCTATTTCCTGATTTAGTTTTTTGTCTATGATATCAAGTGTTACTGTAGTACTCAATCTAATTAAGTAATACATGTATGAACTATGGTATTTAAGATTAGTGGGCAAACATTAATGCACATACAAGGTCAATGAACCTTGATATAGACTAGGCCATTCTGTAAGAGTATGTCAGGTTGATAGTTCTTACAAACATCTCATCTAGTACCTATTGGAATGATGAATTGATTGTTTATCTTGATCAATATGTTTAGAGGGGATGTTGCCTGTTTTCTTGACATTATTCCATAAAAACGTTTAGCAGTGGGAATTTCATCTTTGTTATTAATTTTACAGCAGCTGAGAAACGAGTTGGTCTCCCACAAAATATTGAATGAACAGGAATCATCATTGTTAGTGTCAGCTATAATAGTCATTCCAGAAAAAATTAACCATGAATGATAAGAAATGCTTTGTGAAAATTGAGAAAAAAATGTGAATTTTTCTTTTATTATATTGATATCATTCAAATATTCTCAGTTCATATCTTCAAGAAAATCAAGATTGTTTGTCTAACTTCTAGTATTCAAATGCTCATTTATTCATTCAAATTGAACTAATCAGATTTGGTGTTTTGTTTGTTTCAGACAGGAGAGAAGAAGATGAAGCCCCACAACAGCCCAGCCCATCTATTGAACCCTCAAGAGGTCGGAAAAGACCAAGAGATGGAATCAACTGGAAGAAGACTGTCAGAAAACAGCTCAGAAACCAGGGCAAAAGCTACCGCACATCATCCACAGGAGCTATTGTACCAGATAAGACATTTACATTGAATTTTGATTGTCAATGCAAACGACGTTGTATTGAGAAAATTGGCAATGATGTAGGGAAATCTTTGTTTGAATCATTTTGGGGAATGGGAGATTTCTCAAAGCAAAATGTTTACCTTCGTAGCCTTGTGCAATTGAAAAAACCAGTTAGGTCCTGTAAAGATGTGGTGGGGGAGTACCCAAATCTGTCATATATGAATATAATTTTAGATTGACAATCAACACTGTTTTTCTATGCAAGCAATATTTCCTAGCTATTTTGCAGATCAGTTGGGGTAGGCTATATAGATGTTTGAGCAAAGAAGAGTGCCAGATGTATGTTGAAAAATGTATTTCAGAAGGTCAAGTTCAATTGAAGGAGAAACTATACTACAAAGTCTTCTCTACTAAATTCAATCTACATTTCAAACACCCCAGTACTGATACTTGCAAACTTTGTGATGAATTGCAGATGCAAATTGTACATGAAAATGATGAACATAGGAAACAATCACTCATTGCAAAAAAGAACTACATTTGAGAAAAGCAGAATAAGCAAGAAATTTGCTCAAATCAGACCAGGAAAAAGCGTCTGCAGATATTTATATCTGCACTTTTGATTTGCAGAAAGCCCTACCATTTCCCAAGGTCTCTACTTCTGTAGCTTATTATAAAAGAAATCTCTATATTTACAACTTTGGTGTGCATTCATTCAATGAAAATACAGGTTACATGTACACCTGGGATGAAGTTCAAGGGGGCAGAGGTTCTCAAGATATTGCTACTATGGTTAGGAAACATGTTATAGACAATGCTGCAAGACACAAGCACATTATAATGTATTCTGATGCATACACAGGCAGTGGCGTAACGTTTTCCAGTTGGGCCCCCCCGCAACCGATTTTCCGGGCCCCTCAAAATCATATAAATATCCCCCCTCACCCTTGCCACCCCCACCCCTCCCTGAAAAACTTGCATAATTATTTTGTGGGCAGTTATAATTATGTAAGAACTAAACACCTTTCTATAAATTAAATTTTAAAATTCAATCATGTTTCAAGGGGGGCAAGATTTGGGCTGTAGCGTGCGGGCTTCTGAAAGATGGAAATAGTTGAGAGTTGATTATATTATAAATAATTAATCTTGAAACCTAGAAACCTTGAAATTGATGTCTTCCATAGGATCCACATTCACATCCTCCTTGTTAGCACCTTCGCTCCTTTTCCCAGAAAATGTGTTCTCTCAGAATTCGCCTCATTTGCAGACACGGACACAGGTTCAATTTTTAATAAAAATGCATTTTATCTAAATTACCGCGAAATTACTAAGTCAGGAAAAGAGAAAAAAAGAGAGACAGAAGATAGAAAACGTAAACTACTTATACAGTACTTGATCCTATTATAAGAAAACAATTCAACTGCATTGGGAGAACTGACAATTGTTCCAAAACTATTATTTACATACTTATACAATAATCACGTAATTTATCCGATATATCAAGGGTATTAATATTAAAATATTCCTTCTGAGCATATTGTTTAAAAATGTACTAGTCGATAAAAAATAGAAATAACTAAAGCATGACCGTACAACATCACAATACCATAAACGCAGCATGTTGAAAAATAGAATAGAAATAAAAAAAAAAAAATGGCACTCCAAATAATAAAATTCACGATCACGAACTCAATAATGAATAAACATACGGTTTACTCTAGGCCAATTTACCGGACACGTGTATCCAACAGGACGATTCAAAAGAGACTGAATTCAAAATACTGTATGAAGAAAAATATTGACTTTAATTTCTACACAACCCCCCACTTTCCATTACTTCGTATATGCTAATATACATTGAGGAATTCGATGGGAAAATAATATTAATTTCCTCTAATATTTGCACTGTGGAGACATAGCCGTCATGATTTATAACAGTCTAGATAAGTTTGTTTGAAGAGTGTTTTGTCCTCGGTATGTCTCCATTCCCGAAGTCACAACATCCTGCTTCTGAATTCCTTCACTATCTGTGAATTATCTAATATTAAAACTGACACTGTATTTCACTTTTAAATAATGTTTTACTCACATATATTGGAGATGCTTGAGGAATGCATTTCACTTCTGAAAAGAAGCTTCGTCAGCCTGCCGCCAGGGGTCATGCTCTGTTTGGGTTAGGATGAGCAGCCATTATGTATTTGAAAATTGCGTTTGATTTGAATTGTGTTTGGTCGTTGAGTAAGTTTGTTCTATCTTGTTTATGGTGTTTGAATATTTCATATTGTTCCAGTGTATTTAGTTTGTGGCTTTTTTGGAATGTGTGTAGAATTTCCAAGTCAGTTTGGATGTTATTGTGTGAGTGCCCAGTGTTGATTAAGTGATCTGCAAATGTTGAGTCAGAGTTGGAATGTAGTGCTTTGATGTGCTCTTTATATCTTATGTTGAATGATCTGCCTGTTTGTCCTATGTAGTACTTGGGGCATGTGTTGCATTTAAGCTTATATATGCCTGGTTTGTTGAATTTGTGAATTGTGCTGTTTGTTAGGTGAGCTGGTTTTTGTTGGATCTGGTGTTTCAGGTTGTTTGTTGTTCTGAATGCTGTGTTAAATCCGGATTTTTGGAAGATGTAAGCTATTTTGTGTGATTTTTTGTTGAGATATGTGAGTGTGACAAATCTGTTTTGGTTTGCAGGTTTTGGATTTTTATTTTTCATTTTATTCATGATTTTTTCTACTAGATTGGTGTTGTATCCGTTACAGGTTTTTTATGTCAAATGATGCTAGTGTGGAATTATGTGGGATGTGTGTATTTTTTATTTTGTTTATGAGGTCTGTGCTGTTCTTTATATGAGATGGATGAGATGCATCATTTGACATAAAAAACCTGTATACAAACATTCCTGTAACTGAAACCATTTCCATAATAGAGAACATACTCAAAGCACAAAACAACCCACCTGAACACACAAAAGAACTAATTGAGACATTAAAAATCATCACATCACAAAACTACTTCACCCACAATAACAAGTATTACACCCAACCAGAAGGACTACCAATGGGATCCCCAATCTCCAGCATCCTAGCAGAAATATTTTTACAGCACATAGAGAATACTAAAATACTAAAAGACACCAAACACTCAAACAAAATTATTTACTGGCACCGCTACGTTGATGACATTATTGTACTTTACAATGGAAACCAAAGACAGTGTGAACAACTCCTAACACAATTGAACAAAACCCATAAAAACTTACAATTCACAGCAGAATATGAAACAGACTACACCTTGAACTTCTTAGATCTCACTATCAAAAAACTAAATAACATGCACAAATTCAAAATCTACAGAAAACCAACTCTCACAGACACACTCATTCACAACTCATCCAACCACCCAAATCAACACAAACTTGCTGCTTTCAACTCCATGATCCATAGACTCCTTAATGTTCCACTATCACAAGCTGACCACAAAGAAGAAATCAATACAATCAAATATTTAGCACAACAAAACGGATACAACACCAATCTAGTAGAAAAAATCATGAATAAAATGAAAAATAAAAATCCAAAACCTGCAAACCAAAACAGATTTGTCACACTCACATATCTCAACAAAAAATCACACAAAATAGCTTACATCTTCCAAAAATCCGGATTTAACACAGCATTCAGAACAACAAACAACCTGAAACACCAGATCCAACAAAAACCAGCTCACCTAACAAACAGCACAATTCACAAATTCAACAAACCAGGCATATATAAGCTTAAATGCAACACATGCCCCAAGTACTACATAGGACAAACAGGCAGATCATTCAACATAAGATATAAAGAGCACATCAAAGCACTACATTCCAACTCTGACTCAACATTTGCAGATCACTTAATCAACACTGGGCACTCACACAATAACATCCAAACTGACTTGGAAATTCTACACACATTCCAAAAAAGCCACAAACTAAATACACTGGAACAATATGAAATATTCAAACACCATAAACAAGATAGAACAAACTTACTCAACGACCAAACACAATTCAAATCAAACGCAATTTTCAAATACATAATGGCTGCTCATCCTAACCCAAACAGAGCATGACCCCTGGCGGCAGGCTGACGAAGCTTCTTTTCAGAAGTGAAATGCATTCCTCAAGCATCTCCAATATATGTGAGTAAAACATTATTTAAAAGTGAAATACAGTGTCAGTTTTAATATTAGATTGTTCATTAAGTATTTCGTCATGGAAAACATCACAGATCTGTGAATTATCTGCTATCTGGGAATTAATTGATAAAGTAAACAATAAACATTGGCCTGACAGCTGACAATATTTAGCCAATTCATTCTTTCTTTCTTCCTTCAGTGTTTCAGTTTTATTTCTTTTGGAAAAAAATTTTTATTTCAGTCTGGGCACGGGCCATTTCTTGAAAAAATATATTTTCATTCCGGGCCCCCTTATAGCCCGGGCCCCCCCGCGCCGCGGGGTCTGCGGGGGTGTACGTTACGCCACTGTAACACAGGACAAAACCGCAAAATCAAAATGGCACTCACATTATTGAAACTTGTACACACAAATGAGATAGAATCAAATATCATTGATCATAAGTTTTTAATCCCTGGACATTCATTTACAGATTTCCTCTCTACTAAAGCACTGGAAGAATCCATCACCAATAGAAAAAAAGACATATCCACAATGAGCCTATCAGCTGGTTACACATCAGATGGTTGAGAGTAGAGAGACGTGAGCCCTTCATTCTGAAATTTAAAGAGACTCTTAATGAGGATACCTTTCATAGAGATAGATTTGAGGAAGTCAGGCAGGGGAAGGAATTTACTCTCTTTGGCAAATGTATTCCAATCACCTTTATACTCAGGTCCTCGTAAAATTGTGGCGAATAAGAAGAAGGACATGATGGATTTGTTGCCTTACATACCACCAATCCATCATTCATACTTCAAAAATCTACCAGTAGATACAAATACACGCAGCAATGATACTGCTCCAGAAGAAGCAGGAAATGATGAATTTTTTATGACAATTAATATTTTTGTAATCATGATTTTGCATTTTTTAAGTCAATTTGAATATTTTGTAATATGAGTATGAATAATAATCAAATCTCATTAAAAATACAAAGTATGTGACTGTCTATGAAATGGCCCGACTATCATTTTGTAATTTTGTTCACAGCCATAATGAACCAAGTCCAAATTTTATCAAAAAAAGTTCATAAAATTTGAATTTTTCACCAAAATAAAAAAAAAACTGATTTTATACATGACTTACCTTATCTTTATTCAAGTTCATTCTGAAAGGATAAAAGTTTTGCCCCACAGAATTAATTTGACACTGAAACATTAAACCACTGCTTTTGAAAAAAATAAAAAATGGACTTTGTTCACTCTGGCTTTGAACCCCTCATATATAGATAGGCCCCTGTGCTGGGCAAAACATTTTAAATTTATTATTTTAATAATGTGATTAAGAAAGTTTATTATTAGGAAACCACCACTCATGTTTAGTTCATATTTGTTTGTTTGGTTTGGAGATAACCTATAATGTACATCACCGCTTTATAAGCGGTTCTGGTATTCCTGTTTTGGAGTATTTGAGAATTCCTATATTTGAGAATTCGAGAATTCCTGTATTTGAGAATTGGAGGGTTCTGGTTTTCCTGTTTTCGAGTATTGAGGAGAATTCCAGTATGGACCAGAGTTGGAGTATTCCAGAGAATTCCTAAATTCGACAGAATCTCATGATGAAAGGACCACTTGCGACCAGACAGATCAACCCTGCTGGATTAGATCAACAAATTTCCTAGATTCATCATCGATTCGAGATGAACTCAGTACCTTTTTGCATTAGTAAGGATTATCGAATGAGGTAACAAATTTATTTATGTCATTCTAATTAATCCACTATCAAACAGACTAGCCAAAATCTTCAAAAAAGCTGGCCACACCATCACATTCAGATCAAAAAACAAAATAAAAAATGCACTTGCACCAAAAACCAAAATGAACACAAACAAATACGATCTCCCAGGGATCTACAAACTGAACTGCTCTGACTGTAACAAATTTTACATATAGGATAAACAGGCTGCGCATTCAAACAACGCTACAAGGAACATTTACAAGCTTTACATGCAAAAACAGAATCGACTTTTGCAGACCATATCATTCAAACTGGACACACTTTTACTGGCATCACTACCAACTATATATATATATATATATATATATATATATATATATATATATATATATATATATATATATATATATATATATATAAAATCTAAAGGACACGAACTCAACACCTTGGAACAATTTGAAATTTGAAATTTACAAACACACCACACACAATAAACAAAACATCCTCAATGAACAGTTAAATTTTAAATCACACAAACTTTTTGACTAAATTATACAGAAACCACAGTTCTTCTAATCAACAAACCAACATCGATATTTAGGATGCCTTGAAGATTGGTTTTAACAACTCGAAAACGTTTGACAGAGTAAGTTCGACTAGACGTCGTAGAGTAAAGACGTATCGTAGAGTAGAAATAGTGTAAAAGTAGTGTCAGCAATTCGTTCGCTGTTGTAAAGTGGGTCACAGAGAAGTAAGATACTTCTCTCTACTTCTCTGTGAGTGGGTCAAGTTTTGCATTGCGTGTCGGCGTCTTCCGCGGCATTTATGTAAGCAAAGCGATCTGCTTTCGCTCTGCCGTGCTATTTCCAGCGTTTCGTTACGCATTTGAAAAATTACGAGGGCTATCCAAAAAGAACTAGCCTATGTATGTTCGAATATGAGAGGGCATGTTGGGTCAAAAACTTTTGAAACCGCCAGGATCCCTTATACCAGAGTTTGAAGAGGAAATGAATCAGAACATGGATATCAACACCCCAAGTTCATCTGAAATCTGGTGCTTGCCAGACAAATATATTAAAGAAAACAAGCTCCAATCATCAGCCGAGCAGTCTCTTTTCATTGCATGGAAGGAGTCCTATGAGAAGAGAAAGGAATTGGAGAGGAGTAATGTGAAACTCTTGCAAAGAATAGAGGACTTGGAAGCAAGATTTCACAATCTAGAGAAGAATACTGCAGCTATAGTAGAAACCAATACTCTCAGCACAGTTGCTGAAAAGCATCAGTATACAACAGACGAGGAAGAACTGAGAGAAGAAACCGAATGGATAGTGAAGAAAAATAGAAGATCCAAGAAGAGGAAAGCAAGTGATTCACCTACTGTTTCGCCAGCATCTCCATCTAAAACTCCAGATAAGCCTGCAGTTAAGGTAGGATCGAATCAAATTAAAGTTAAAGTAGCTAAGAAACATAAGCCACCTCCAATCATTTTGAGTAATATAGATAACTACAATCAGATAAAGGAGACAATACAATTAGCAAAATATAAAATATAAAGCAAGTTGTTTGAGCAACAAACAATTGAAAATAAATGTAGAAAATGAAGAGGAATATAGGGAGTTAACACAATTAATGAATGTAAACAAGCTGGACTGGCATACGTATGAGAATAAGCAAGCTAGACCTATAAGGGTAATGGCAAGAGATCTCCACCCCTCTTGTGATCCAGAAGAAATAAAATCTGATCTTTTAAGTAAAGGTTTTAAAATAATAGATGTAGTCAACAAAATAAAAAAAAATAAAATAGATGGTAAAGAGCACATAGTACGCCTTCCCCTTTTCATGCTTACATTTGAGAATACGGAAGACATTAAAAATATTTATAATATTCAGTACATATGTTACATGAGAGTAAAAATAGAGGCTCTCCGTAGCAGTAATGTTATCCCTCAGTGCAAAAGATGTCAACAATATAACCACACCCAAAGATATTGCCAACATGAAGCAATCTGCATTAAATGCGCTGGTAAGCATTTGACCATTACATGTAATAAGCCAAAGAGCTCTCCACCAAAGTGTTTCAATTTTGGTGAGGCTCACCCTGCAAACTACCGGGGTTGTCTAGTTGCTAAGGAACTCCAAAACAGAAGAAATAACTTAAATAAGAATAAAACTCAAAAGTTACAGACTACAATAAACACAAGCCGGAAAACTGTGAATAATCTTTCATATTCTCAAGCTGTCAAAAGTGACTGTGATAATCAGACTCAAGGAACCAAAGCAGAGACTAGTATGAATCAACCAAACATTATGTCAATGCTGCAAGAAATAATGAATAAACTTAATAATTTTTCAAAAAGGCTTAAAAATCTAGAAGCTAAGAGCTCTATTAATGTAAAAAATAAGTAGATTAATGAGTCAGAGAGAATTAAAAATAGTAACATGGAATGCTAACGGTTTAAAAGATAGAATATTTGAATTAGAAATTTTTTTAAGAACACATAACATAGACATATGCTTAGTTTCAGAAACTCATTCAACCACTCATTCATATTTAAAAATTAAAGGATATAAATGTTATCAGACTATCCACCCCGACAACAAAGCACATGGAGGTAGTGCAGTTATTGTAAAAGAAAATATAAATCATTACGAAGAATGCCATTTACAGTTACCAGAAACACAAATGACAGTCATAGGAATAAAATCAGCTACACAAAGTTTCAGAGTTGCTGCAGTGTACTGTCCACCCAGGTATAACCTCAAAAAACAGCATTACAAAACAATTTTAGAGCATATAGGTGATAGATTTATATTAGGTGGAGATTTTAATGCTAAGCATGTGGATTGGGGCTCACGATTATCCACCACAAAAGGAAGAGAACTAAGAAAAGCAGTGAGTGAATTAGGTTGCGCTTTCCATTCTTCAATGAGTCTTACATATTGGCCCTCAGACAGAAACAAAATTCCTGACCTTTTGGACTTCTTTATATCTAAGAAAATCTCCAGTAATTTTATTCATATAGAGGAGAATTTCGACTTCAGCTCAGATCACTCTGCTGTAGTGCTTACCCTTAGTGAAAAAATCATACATACAAAAAATAAGCCAACTCTAGTTAATAAAACAACAGATTGGAGAAGCTTTCAAATGTATCTGAAAAATGAAATCGACCTGAATGTCCAATTAAGGAATAAACAGCAATTGGATAAAGAAGCTGAAAATTTCATTAATCTAATACAGAAAGCAGCCTGGCAGAGCACTAAGGAGTATTCACATCGTTCTAAGGGCATAAATTATCCAAGAGATATAAGAGATTTAGTAATTGAAAAAAGAAGAGCAAGAAGAAGATGGCAGCAGTCACGCGATCCATTAGATAAAAGAATGCTAAATAACAAGACTCAATGATTAAGGAGGGAGATCCGAAGATGGAAGGAAGAAACTTTCAACACCTATCTTCATAACTTGACAGCTGATGAGGAAACTGACTTTGTGCTCTGGAAGGCTACAAAAAAATTGAAGACAACAACATCACACATTCCACCAATAAAGAAAGCGGATGGATCATGGGCAAGAGAGGATCATGAAAAAGCAGAAGAATTTGCAGAGTATTTAGCTACAACCTTTCGGCCAAATGAAATTGAAACTGGATTTAACATGCATGCCATAGAAAATGTAGACTTCTCGGATATTCGGCCTGTCAGTGTAAATGAAGTGGCTAGGGAAATAAAGACAAATCTCAATACAAGAAAAGCACCAGGATTCGATCTTATTACTGGAAACATAATGAAACAACTTCCAAAAAAAGCGATTATAATGCTATCATATCTGTTTAATGCATCATTCAGATTGAAGCATGTTCCTGCTATATGGAAGGTAGCTGAGATAATAATGCTACAGAAACCAGGAAAACCACCATATGATCTTAAATCCTATAGGCCAATATCATTGCTTCCTGTTATTTCAAAGTTGTTTGAGAAACTCTTTCTGAAACGATCACTACCCATAATAGAAAATAGAAACTTAATACCAACACACCAGTTTGGCTTCAGAAGGAAACACTCTACAATAGAACAAATTCATAGAATAACAAATATGATAGAAAAATCTTGGGAAGAAAGGTATATTTGTTCTGCGATTTTCTAGATGTCGCTCAAGCATTTGATAAAGTTTGGCATGAGGGACTTCTACAAAAAATAAACTCGTTTTTGCCAAAAAAGTATGTTGAGTTGATCACTTCTTATATATCAGACAGAACATTTAGAGTAAAGCAGAATGATGACTATTCTAGGCTGAGAGAGATTCAAGCAGGTGTTCCCCAGGGAAGTGTACTGGGACCCATTCTGTATCTTTTGTACACATGTGATATTCCACAGTCTGATGGCATCACAGTTGCAACATTTGCCGATGACACTGCTCTTCTAACTACAGGAACCACTATTCAAGAAACATCCAATACTCTCCAAGAAGCTACACATCAGCTATATGAATGGACAAAAAAATGGAAAATAAAGCTGAATGAGTCTAAATCACTGCTCATCAATTTCACTAATAGAAAGATCACCGACCAAATCCACATCAATATAAATGGATGTAACATTCCCTGTGAAAATACTGCAAAATATCTGGGAATGACGTTAGATGTTAAATTGAAATGGAAGGAACACATTAAAATCAAAAGGAAACAACTTGACATCAAGTACAGACAAATGTATTGGTTGCTAGGTCGCCAATCAAATCTCTCCTTGAAAAATAAGATCATTTTGTATAACCAAATTTTGAAACCAATTTGGATGTATGGGATCCAGCTCTGGGGTTGTGCCTGCAAAAGTAATATCGATGTGATTCAGAAATTTCAAAATAAAGTATTAAGGAACATGGTTAATGTGCCTTGGTACATCAGAAACAGTGACCTGCACAGGGATCTACATATTCCATATGTATCGAGCGAGATAAGTCAATTTGCTGCCCATCATGAATCCAGACTTCACCATCATGTCAACCCTGAGGCAACTCAGCTGCTTGATAACCAGGAAATTACAAGAAGGCTGAAGAGGATAAAGCCTTTTGAATTAGTGATTAGAAAATTTTATGTGCAATAGGATTTTTTTATATTAGTAACTCTCTATAAATGCTCAAGTCATCAGTGGATGAACTGAAGTTGAATCAATTATTTAAATTTAAGAAGTGAATGAAAAGTTAATGGTTAGTCTTCAAGACTAGTTTTAATGACATTTATCAGCAAGAAAAAAAATCATCGATTCGAGATGAACTCAGTACCTTTTTGCATTAGTAAGGATTATCGAATGAGGTAACAAATTTATTTATGTCATTCTAATTAATCCACTATCAAACAGACTAGCCAAAATCTTCAAAAAAGCTGGCCACACCATCACATTCAGAACAAAAAACAAAATAAAAAATGCACTTGCACCAAAAACCAAAATGAACACAAACAAATACGATCTCCCAGGGATCTACAAACTGAACTGCTCTGACTGTAACAAATTTTACATATAGGACAAACAGGCTGCGCATTCAAACAACGCTACAAGGAACATTTACAAGCTTTACATGCAAAAAGAGAATCGACTTTTGCAGACCATATCATTCAAACTGGACACACTTGTACTGACATCACTACCAACTATATATATATATATATATAAAATCTAAAGGAGACGAACTCAACACCTTGGAACAATTTGAAATTTACAAACACACCACACACAATAAACAAAACATCCTCAACGAACAGTTAATTTTAAATCACACAAACTTTTTGACCAAATTATACAGAAACCACAGTTCTTCTAATCAACAAACCAACATCGATATTTAGGATGCCTTGAAGATTGGTTTTAACAACTCGAAAACGTTTGACAGAGTAAGTTCGACGGCCTACAGAGTAAGTAAAATACTACTTATTTTTAATAAAACTTTGACTGCAAGTCGTTGAATTCACTTGAAAAGTTAATATTAACAACGCAGTTCGTCATGGAACAAGAAATCCAGGAGTTTTTCTTTTTTCAAATTTCACCTCCTAAATTTTTGCTTGTTTGCGTTGCCCTAAATTTATTCTAAATTAAAAAGAAAAAAAAAATGATGCAACAGACAGTAGATTGCAAACGAATTTTCAGCTTTTGCATTGCAAAAATCAGCTCTGCCAGCCTATTACAAAATATTACTTTGCCAGATCGATTTAGATGTAGACCATGATTAGTGAAGTTTTGATTTTTTGATACTTATTTGCCTCCCATACTTCGAAAATGAAGCACAGAAACCACTGAAGATAAAAAAGTAAACCTAGTTTTATATTGCAGAGAATTTCATTTCCCCCCAAGAGGAATTTCGAATTACCAATTCAGAACCTGCCATTAGTGAGATACCGTTGTTCTAATTATTCAAAATAAAAAAATCATAAATTTTCCAGGAAATTAACCAAAATTTCGAAGAATTCTAACTTCATATCATTTTATTGAAGGTATAGGGGTGTAGTGGGGCATCAAATCCTTCAAGATGGTGTTTTCTTGAAAAAAAGACAAGAAAACCATTTTCTGCCCAACGCATAGTTTGGTCTCAAATTTGGAAAAACCCAAAATAAATGTCAACACAATTTTAGTTATTCCAAGATGGGATACGGACGAAGCACAACTGGGATTGTTGGGGACTTTAGTATGTTATTCAGCATGGTTTTCTCGTCATATATTTAGATTTTCAGCCATGTTGGATCTCTTCTTTACTACATACTCTACTTTGTATCATAACAATGCATTGATAATTTTGGTTTTGTAAGATATTGAAAGTTGTAGTAAATTTTCCTGATTGGCAATAATATCATGAAGGGCGGTGGGAGGCAACCCACCACCCCTCCACAGATAACAAAATGGTAGTGGGAAGGGGGAACCTTCCAAACCCTACATGACGTTATTGTCAATCAGGAACATTTAATACAACTTTCATTTTCTTACAGTACGAAATTTAACAAGGTGCCATCAACTTTCTTTGTAGTGGAGAAGATGATATTGTGAAAGATATCCATAATGAATAATAAGACGAAGTTGTCACAACCACATCTATTAAAAATAGTGAGAATAGGGTCTCACTATTTTAATAAATATGGTTGTGACAACTTCGTCTTATTATTCATTAAGGTACCACCTAGGAGAAGTGCTCAGTTGAAGCCTCAGAATTGTACAAGTACCTTTTTCATCAACCCATGGATAATTTTTTTACAATATGTTTATGCGTTACAGAGGTGAAAAAATTATAAAAAATATTGCCAGTTGGAAGGGGGGTAGAGTAATCTGCAATCTTGCTACAGAGTGTAGAACTATCAGTGCTAGATCTAGACTAATCCAGATCTACGGTAGTCTGCCTTACACTTTCTTCTTGTATAACAAGAGTTTCAATTGATTTGAGGTAAGGTGGAACTCCACTTTCTACTCACAGTAAGGGTGCTTGCACAGTGGAGCATCCAAAATAGCCTTCTCGATTACAGTCACCATCGCAAAATCAAGCACATGCTGTGGAATGGTGTATGACAGATGGAAGGAGTGTGAGTACCACCATTCCACAGAATTCTGTTGGTTTATTCTGCAATAACCATTGCTCCATGCTCCACGTTGAGCAAGATAACTACTGCAGATCGAGTTCAATTTTTGGCCGGAAATTGTTTTCTATTCATATTTTCGTAAGCCAGTTAATGCACTGGGGCACTGAGCTTGTCTAGTGGAGCATTCAATATTCGATGAACATCAACATCGCCCGTTCAAAAATGATGTGGAATGATAGTATTCAACAGATAAAATGGCAGCCGTGATGTCGGTCGGTTGGAGCGCTTGTCCCTGATAGGATAAAACTCTGGCCGGCTGAGCACAAGTTCGATCCTCATTCAGCCTTGAATATTTTGTGTAATAATTCACCTCATTACTCAAGTTTCAAGACTCATGTGGGCATTGTCCGAAAACATCCTTTTTGGAATCGGAATAAAACATCATCTCAACTCATCAAGTATGAAGACAAAAACAAATTTATTTTAAAAATAAAATATGACAAAATGTTTTGATAAGAAAAATGAACATACAATCTATAAGAAAAGTAAACGGAAGCTTAAAAGAAAACAATATCAATGCCCATTTAATTTTCTGGTATTTCATTTTCCAACAAAAATGTGCAAATAAAAAACCAGTATACAGCTGATATTATCAAGAGTATACATGTAATAAATATCATACATACTTAAATTTAGTTTGAATGATGTAAATAGTCAATCACATCGGCAGTCAGTAATGAATTTATAGGTGGAATTAAACATTTCAACAAACAAAACATGAAAAGTAAACAAATAGTCGAACTGCATATTGTACTGTTCACATACTTTTTCGAAAAGGTAAATTTAAAAAATGTTCTGTTTACACATGACACCTATAATTATTGTGGAGAGTATTTGAAGAAATGTGTATGAGTTCTACATACATTATAAATGTTTCAAGTTTTATAGCTACAGGAATGCAAGATAAAAGGGAATATTCTTATCTAGCGGGATAGGAGACAGCTATACTTACCACATCAATATTAACAAATAAATGCGAAATGTCAACGAACAAAAAAAAAAAAAAAAAAAAAAAATTTTAGCCAACAAGTCTATCAATGAGCTGCGTTCGAAGTAATCATTAGCAGTACAAAAAAACAATCGTTTTTTCTGTGAGTTCAACAGCATCATTGAAAACTCACAAATTCCTAGTAAAGTTGCTGAATTTCAAACTGTCCATTAACAGCTCACTGTTGTTGATTTTGAAATCGTCATTCACAATTTTCAATTAAGTGATTATAATTTCAATTTGGAAGGACTCACAATTGTCAAAAAAGATAAAATACTCTATAAACTTGTTATACGAGATTGTTTTGCAATACAATTTCAAAATTTTAGGCTCAAACAGCAAGCATTTTGACTTCGTCATTCACAAATATCAATTAAGTGATAATAATTTCTAACTGGAAGGATTCACAACTGTCAAAAAAGTAAAAAATTCGAAAAACTTACAATATTGTTTTGCTGGATCATAGACACCTTAGTATACCACTATTTTCCTTACAATCATTTATCATAGCTTATGGATGACAAAATACAAAAATTACATAAAGACCTAGAGCTAGACCGATACCAAAGCCCATACTTATTAACTTACCTTGAGGCATCCTTAACTAAAGAAAAACATTTAAAGGAGCGGCTTTTCAAGCTTCCCTCGAGATAAGGAAGTCTCAAGGTTAGTTAAAAAATATAAACCCAATTGCCTAAATCGAAAGTTGAAAATACAATGCATATTTTAGCTAGATAGGCTCGAGATACACTCAGGTAGAATCTACACTGGTCCAAACTATTCGATTAATGCAATAAGGAACCAACCTTAATTCAAGGGAGACTTGGAAAGTATTTACCCACAAGGTTATTCAGGTATTCCTTGGGTTAAAGGAATCTTCAAGGTAGCCCAAGTATCGCTCCAGCTCTTACCATTCACGGCCTAATTACTGAAGCATAGTTACTATGTCTCCATTACTAAATACATAGCAATCTTATGCTAATTAAGAAACATATGACATGCTTTCACAATAATTTAGTATTTTTGCAGCAGTTATAAGATATTCACAAAAAACCTAATTAGCCAAAAAACTTACAATTTCTATCCCAGTGTCCTATTTTATTTTTGTGACATCCACGTGATAAAAAATCATTATCATCGACTTATATAGCATTTTTCAAATACATTACATCTAACTAAAATATTGGTAAATTGTTACTCGGGCAAAAAACCATCATTATAAAATTGTTTCCGCCGATCTCAGCAAATTTTGTCTCCTGCCGATGCCTGTATGATCCCAAATGCATTCACAATATTTGTTTTTCAAGTTAATCACTCCAACACATTATCTTCATTAATAAGATATAATAGGTTATCCCCCCCCCCCCCCAACAACTACTTTAAACTGGGGAGATACTTTGCACATCTTAGACAACATTGCTCAAGTTCAAAAGAAAAGTCTAAACAGTCAACTAAACTTAGTTCCTTTTCTTAATGATAGATAGCGTTAAGCAGACCCTAGACGTAAATATAAATTAAGAACCTACCTTAAGGCTTTCTCAACTCAAGGCACACTTGAAAAGCCTAAAGAGTAAATGCTTTTCGAGTCTCCCTTGAGCTGAGGAAGCCTTAACACGACCCTTTTACATGGAGGTTGAAAGACTAAATAGACAGTTCAGGAGAGCTTCAAAGACATTGACCGGTTTGACGGGTATTATTGGTAAAAAAAGTTATAAGAAATTAAATTGAATGGTAGATGTTATATTGAAGCTCATATCAACGTCTAGGAGGTATGTTGATCAACAGTCTTCTGCTTTAAGCTTAGATTTCCTAGAACTTCTAGTCTCTAAAAAAACACCTGTATAAAGAACTTCCAAATAGCAAAATATTTTATGTAAACAATTTTTATGATGTCCCTTGACATCGCAAACTTGGCAAGATGACCTCTCATCAACAAATACTTCTAGAATACAATTTTGTTGCTAAAATAATCGATTTCTATACAGCAAGTCTTAGTTATCTATAAATTAATGCTACAAAGTAGCTAGTCTGTGCAAAGCAACTTCCCCAAGTTTACCACTGATTTTCAATTTTGTTTTTGTCACTGTCATAGGTTCAAACTGGCTTGTTTTTGTCAAACAGTCTTTCTTCCGTGTCTTCTAGGTTCTCTCTTCGCTATTTTTGAGTGTCAAAGTGTTATTTACTTTTTTAGAAATAGTAGTTATCAAACAAATGTGTGGGAATTAGAACGACTCAGGCCCTCCTATAGGGATGGTAGCCAGCCTGCGATGGAGCCGAGTAGTTGGCACGCTGAGGTCCGGGTCCACCACTCCCGTAGCCATCTCCACCTAAAAACACAACAAATACACAAAGTTAGAAGAATAAATCATTACAAATGCATAAAATAAATACACTAATATTAGAAGAAACATAATTATAAGAATTTTATACTAATCTCATGTGGGATCTATTAAAAAATACAATCCCATTTAGCAGGACAATTCCTCAGTTGCGAAGACTAGGAAAGTAGAAGGACAAAACTTGATCCAAATCAAATTTAGTAATTTTCATCTTAAAAAAACATTATCTCGCTTTGTAATTTTATTAATTGACTTGAATTGATATACTTTGCTCTATTTGAGCGCCATTTGGGAAAAATAATTACAGTTTGGGGAAATTCATCTAAAAGAAATGTTAGGAAATATAGACTTTACATAAAGACAGTGGCGTATCAACAGGCGGGCGGGGGGGGGGGGGGGGGCTTTCGGGCTGAAGCCCCAAAAACCTCCAAAACGTTTTTTGGAAGAATGTAAACCAATATAATCAGTTTGAAGTTCGTAAAATATTTATTAGCAAGAATAACCTAATTCCACTACTAAGTCTTCAATTGCATGAAATCCGTTAACGTTTTAATACTTTATAATGTCTTAGTTACACTTATTGCCTGTAACCAATCAATCCAAAGTGTTTAGATTTTTGTACTTGCTGAATAGAAAAATAATGCAATATAAAATTGCAGTGATTGAACCACGACAGTTCCAACTTTCTTTTAATGAAAAGTACATTAACATATCAACCAAAGTTTTTTTTAACATTCTATCACAGTGGTCGGCAAACTAGTGATCACCAGATACTGATATAGGTTACATCAAAGAAAAATTCCAGATGCAACGCTTGCATTGGGTTTACTACTCATATACAGGGTGTTTCAGGAGGAAGGGTTCAAACTTCGGCAACTGATTCTAGATCTAAAAATAAGAAAAAAATTCATAATAAGCATATGTCCGGAAACGCTTTGTTAAAAACGTTTGTATAAACGCTTTGTTATACTGTGTGAAAGATTTCGCCCAAAACTCAGCACCCTCGTTAAAAGAAAGTCATACTGAAATTCCGGGAATGTAAATTATTGACCAAATACAGTCATTTCTCATATGCTTTTTGATCTGAAAAAAAACGAATAAAATAGGTACCAGAACTCTATCTTCAGTAGTTTTTATGATATTATGATGTAAAACAGAAAATTCTGTGCCTAAAAGCACGTTTTTTCAGCTTTGAAGAACAATAACTTAGTTAAATGAATAATAAATGCATGAAATTCGAATAAAAAGTTGTAGAGAATTTAATTCTGAAAAATGTGATGTTAATAACAACAACAAACAAATACTTCTTTCAAATATTCGTCTCTAATGAAAACTAAACAACGGTTAATTGAACTGAAAACTTTTGTTTTGAAGTAACATTCAACAGAGACGGAATTACCAACTCCTGTAATTCTCATGAATGGTCAGAAGAGAATCCATTATCTTTTGTAAAAAGTAATTTTCAGAATCGCTCTTCGGTAAATGTTTGGTGTGGCCTCATTGATGACATTTTAATTGGCCCATTTATTTTAGAAAACCGTGTTAATGCAGAAAGCTATTTAGACTTTTTACAAAACAATTTGTTTGTTCAATTGTTAGAAGACGTCCCACTTTCAAAACGTATGACAATGTTCTTTCAGCATGGCGGAGCTCTAACCCACTGTGCAAATCGTGTGATAGAGTTCTTAAATGAGAAGTTTGATAACAGATGGATTGGTCAAAGAGGGCCTGTTAGTTTGCCACCAAGGTCTCCGGATCTCACCCCCGTGGACTATTTCTTGTGGGGGTGTATGAAAAATGAAGTATACAAGCTAAAAGTTAATTCAAGAGACGAATTATTGATAGATCACATTTTCATTGCTGCTGCCTTAATAACGAACGGAAAAATGCTGTTCGTCGGGAACTACAGCAATTCAGGAAAGAGTTTTATAGTGCATGGAATATAATTTAGGGATTTTTGAACACCTGCGTTAAAAAAAATTAACATAAATTATGGTGCTTCAAACCACTTGAGTGCATTTTCAATATAATAAAAGTAAAAGTTGCTATTTTTATTTGTTATTGTCTCAATTTACATTTTTGATTATTCTGACAGAAGTTTTCAGTTCAATTAACCTTTGTTTGGTTTTCATTAGAGACGAATATTTGAAAGAAGTATTTGTTATTTGTTGGGTTTATTTACATCAAATTTTTTAGAATTAAATTCTCTACAAGTTTTGAATTCAAATTTCATGCATTTATTATTCATTTAACAAAGTTATTGTTCTTCAAAGCTGAAAAACGTGCTTTTAGGCACAGAATTTTCTGTTTTACATCATAATATCATAAAAACTACTGAAGATAGAGTTCTGGTACCGATTTTATTCGTTTTTTCAGATCAAAACCCATAAGAAATAACTGTATTTGGTCCTTAATTTACGTTCCCGGAATTTCAGTATGACTTTCTTTTACCGAGGGTGCTGAGTTTTGGGCGAAATCTTTCACACAGTATAACTTGCTAACAAAGCGTTTCCGGACATATGTTTATTTTTCGATCTAGAATCAGTTGCCGAAGTTTGAACTTTCCTCCTGAAACACCCTGTATAACATGGATTTAATACCATTTTAAATGATTTCTCAACGACATTATATAAAAATTTTATGGGGGAGTAACTTCAGATCCCATATTTCTATAAGAGGAAAACTAATCATTAGACAAAAACTTTAGAAAAACACCTCTCTTTATACTGTGGAATTCACACAAAGTTAATCTATTGAAACTAGATGAAAAATTCGTTAATTGGAAAATGTGAACTAATTAAAGCTCTCTGAGAATTGATTTTTATTCTCAAAAACTGAATAATTCGAACGGAATAATATTAATTAAAGCACTCACATTGATTTTCATTCTTAAAATAATGGAATAATATGACCGGAATAAAACTGTGTTTCTTGACAAACTTGACAAGCCATAATTCATTCAAAATCTTCCAATATACTTTAAATTAAAATTAATTTTATCACTGATACGGTTAAAGTACTAGTAAAGCTTTTTTTTTATTTCCCAATAATATGAATAATAGTTATAGTTTGGATATGATTGATTACGAAAAATTCAAAAGCTTTCACAATACTTGTATTCAGTAAACCTCTAAACCCCCCCCCCCCCCCCATCGACAGTAGCTACCAGCCATCCCCAAAAAAATTTCTGGATCCGCCACTGCATAAAGGCACCAATTATTTGAAAATATATAAATTTTGCAGAGTTAAAAAAATTCTATATGGTATTCTTACTTATTCATCTACCAGACTATTCTTACCACTATTCAAAATGATCTTCTACCCACTAAGAAAAATATTCACTATCAATCATGGAACTTCATCTGTCATTTACCGTGTATGAACTTAGCCGTAGCCAAGAAAAATCGTTTTTACCAACCAAGTAAAAT
Source organism: Conomelus anceps (assembly GCA_948455865.1). Classification (NCBI taxonomy): domain Eukaryota; kingdom Metazoa; phylum Arthropoda; class Insecta; order Hemiptera; family Delphacidae; genus Conomelus; species Conomelus anceps. The sequence continues at coordinate 137,750,844 of OX418216.1, read as the reverse complement.
CTTCAACAAATTTTTTAATCACTTACATTTCTCTTTATTCATACTGTTTAATTAATTGGATTAATAATCAACCATAAGTCAATATTCTCTATTATTGTTCGTGGTATTTTAATAACTTCTTGAAACGATTATATCATTTTATGGTCGGCCAGCTCTCAAGCTTAGCATTGCTGGCTGCATCGATAAGTTTTCAACTAGTTTCAATTATTTTTATGTATTTCCAATAAATTTGATTTTTGTATACCTACTCTAGAACATGGCTTGTCATAGTGAAGATGCTAATATTCTTTTATGTGAATATGAATTTTGAAATGGTAAATTTATTATAATAGCTGTAAAAATGATACTTGCTTGTCAATTTTCCACCAAAATAAAAATGAGCTCAAAATCCATGAAAACGTGATCCTTTGAGATCCGAAATTCAATTTTTCTCACTGCAATAACAGCTGATTCTACAATATAAAATTTCTTCGTAATTATTTCATCAAATATTTAAATTTTTAATCTGTTATCTAGAGCGGTCAATTCCAACAAATCAAAAATTCCGGTGAAGCCGGCAAAAAACTTCCAAGAGATAGTGTCAGTTATAATGTTGATTACTTTTTGTTATAGAATAAGATCAATAAGATCTAGATCTGGGGGACCTACACCGCAAAAAATTCCTCCGAAATTGAATTTTAAGCGGTTCTGGACACGAATCTATCCATTTTAACGCACATTATGGGTCAAACTCTTATATCCAGAGCTTGAAATATGATTCGCCACTGTAATTTGGAAATTGAAATGAAGTATTTAGTGTTCCTTTACAAAAATACAGCAGATACAAAACATCCAAGAGTACAATAATTAAATTAATTGGTTAGTAAAGTCGAATAAAATCTTTTTTCATTCACAGGGCTGCAATCCTCTCATTTTTATGATACTTTAGGCCCGAAGCTATTTCTTTTTGTATGAATTGTATAGCACTTTCATTCTTGGAAGGATAATATTTCACATTTATGTTGCGTCGCATCAGGCTTATCATTTGACATTTTTGCAAAAGGTACCGGTATCTGAATGCTGATAAAGGTTTTTGTACCAGTTACTGAATGTTTCAGATAAGATCTGAATAAACGCTATGAAAGGATGCTTTTACTTTTAATGGTGTAGACTAATAAAAGAATATCAATCACCTAAACTTAAGAATAAAGGCATTTTCCATCTTCAAGCAATAATTATGAGCCATATAATGTGACATTTTGTGTATTATTGTCAATAGTTTTTCTATTAATCGGTCAATTAGTGAGCAGAGAAAATCCTGAAACCTTTTATTCTAAATTGATTGTGTGATCTACTACTTCATCAACTGCCGGTTTGCCAATGTATCTTTTCTATTCACACAAAAATTTTCAGTTGCATTCAACAATCTATCACATCTTATTCCTTTAGTTTTCAACCCCAAGTCTATGGAGAGTTGGGGCAAAACTATGTTAACGATAATGCTAACCTGAACACTTTAAGCATCTGCCTGTTCTACAGCATCTTGGTTTAGGCTAATATCAGGCAAATGCAGAGAGTTTTCAGGTTAGCGTTAACGTAGATTTGCACAAACTTTCTAAAATGTCTTGAAATTTGGTGATGATTATCCATCTAACGACATTAATATCAGATTCAATTCAACTTTACAAAAGTTTACTGCTCATAATTATATAGAATGATTCAGGACGAACTGATTGCACGGAGTGGAGTAGAATGGCCAACCTAGTTTGTCTGGGAATTCTGAAAAACCTTCCTCTTCGATAGCAAAACGGTATTTAAATAAAATTGAGGTGTGCTAATCTGTGTTTAGACTAGATGCTACGGCTGCCATTGGCTGTAGCAGCTCAGCCAATCATAAGTGACTTAAGAGTCAATCAGAGTAACAACGCTTGGCGAACGCTCCATGTGTGGACGGCCTAATAGAAACGCATTAAGCTAGAGACACACATATCCGCACCGCGTCCGCACAGTGCCACGGCCGTGTGTAGGCCATCGCACGGCCTCGGATTTGAACAAAGCAATTGAAACTGCTAGTCCCCACTACTCCGCACAGTCAGCGCAACTACATCACCGCACCGAGCCCGACTAGTACAGTTTACTTTTTGACGGGCACGGTGCGGTGTCGGTGACAATAATTATCTAACCTTTTTCTAATCTCTTTCTACATTCTACATGGATATAGGGAAGTTGATTGAATCAGTATGTAACTTTCCTGTGCTGTATCACAGTTGCGGATCGGGGGGGGGGGGGGGGGGCGCGGCTATGTTAATTGTTATTCTTTTATTATTATTATTATTATTATTATTATTTTCCTAATATTTGATTTTAAATTAAGTTTAATAATACTTCCGATTATTATTTCAATAAATTTAATAGAATTGAATCAATTACTAATTTCAAGATTTTTAATTTCATTAATTATTACCTACGGACTTTACCATGAACGAATAAATGGAGTAATCGAATGATCTAAGTGATTAGGAGAATAGTTAGCTATAACATTTAAATTGCAATTAAAAAGTACAGGGTGCAGCAGAACCGACTAAGCAGTTTGTTTCGATTGTCACATCAGCTGTGACAGGGCTAAAAAGTTGCACATGGTCTTTTTTTGTTTATTAATTAACCCCATTTCAGGAGTCAACATGCTTTGGACCGGTGCTCATCGTGGTTTTGCGGTTGACGCTTATTATGAAAACAATAAATCTGTGATCGCTACACAACGAACTTTTCGACGGCAGTTCAACATTCCACGCAACAACGCCGTTCCTAATGCTAACACAATTCGGTCCTAGGTTCGGCAGTTGGAGGGAACTGGTAGTACACTAAGAACAGATACACATGGTCGTCGAAAATTCATTAGAACGCCAGAAAATGTGCAGAGGGTGAGAACAGCAGTCCAACGATCACCGGTACGTTCTGCTCGACGACATTCTGTTGCATTGGGGATTTCAAACCGCCGTTTGAGAAGATCGCATTTGCGGCTTCTTTCTTTGGGGGATATCTGAAGGAAAAGGTTTTCAAAGGCCGCCCTCACACTTTAGCAATGTTGAAACAGCGGATTATTGACGAAGTGAATGCCATACCCCGCGATATGTGTGCAAGAGCTGCTCAAAACTTCAGAGATTGCCTTCAACAATGCATTGATGCTAACGGCCGCCATCTTCAGGACATTATTTTCAAAACCTAATTAATATAAAATTGTATATTCGACCAATTTAGAAAGTGAAAACATTTTCTCTTTATATATCCTGAGACACTTTTTATTGCTCCTTAAAACTGCTTAGTCGGTTCTGCCGCACCTTGTAGGCTACATCATGTTTCTCTTTTAAATTCATTAGTAAAGAAACATGACCAATCCACAAAATGTACCAACTACACAAAATGATAGTAAAACTCCACAAAAATGACCTATTGCAATCGCTTCAAAGTGCATACTGAACTGAACAGTATGCATCACGGCCGATGCACGGTAGTGTGTTTTGGCATCACCTTCACCGACACTCGGCCAACATACGGTGCGGATATGTGTGTCTCTAGCTTTACACTTTGCAAATAAGATTAATTGATGTGTAAGGTCTAATTCACTTCTGTGATTAACATCTACCAATTACACGTCACTAGCACAGAAATACATTAGACTGCACTAATAAGATTAAGGCTGTGCTCACGGGTTTTTGGTGCATGAAGGCAAAACAGGTTTAGAACCACCAGCAGACATTTTACCGACTGGTGTAATTTATCCTTAATTGTGGCTCGCGACCGCGACTTGAGTGGCTCTTTATAATAAGGGCCTTGGGGAATATAATTAATATATTTCAATTCGAAAAATAAAACGTGAGTTTCTTTGTGATAACTTACCGATAAAACTACATTTTTCAAGATTTTAAAGAATTTATTTCGAAAATAATTGTTTTTATTACACACTGTGGGTTCTCATTATTAAAAAAAATATATAAAAATAACTAGGAGGAGATTAATGGCTCCCCAAACAGAAAAGTTCAACTTTGAGCCCTTATATTTCACAAAATACTATTGATAACAACTTTTCTCACAGCAATAAATAACAATTCAATACCTTAATAACATCCAATACAAGGAACTTCGAAAAAATTATGAATAAAACTCCTGCTCACAGTTCTAACAGTGAGGTGTAGTTCATTTTTGTGCAAAACGTCTACCAGCGTCACCTCCCCAACGCAGAAATGCATTAGACATTGATGTGTCGTCTAATTAATTTCTGTGTTTCAAAAAAGTTACTCTACGTCACCAAGCATTCGTTACTCTCTGAGCCGGGTCATACAATTGAAAAAAAAAACGAACAACCTAGCTAGGGGTTTCTAATCAACTCACCTTGTTGGTAAGGATCGTCCTTTAGTTTGTCGCTATATCCTTCTAAAACCAAAAAGAAGAATCGAGGATTTACACAAACCAGAGAAAAAAGATAAGGAAAAAATGGAGTGAGAAAAGAGTGAAAGAGAAAGAGAAGAGGAGAAAGAAAAAGAGACAGAATCTGTTGAGAAAATCAACTTGAATAATTGGAATAAATTTAAAACATCAAATTCTCTGTTTTGTACGAGGAAACTTGGAAAGGATACATGGAAATTATGCCCGGTTTCTCAGTCGTTCAGTAAATAATTCAGTAGCTATTGATTAAATAGCGGCCCTAAGGCTTGTTTCACACATACCCGGCAGCCAGGTAACCGGTGTTGTTTACCCAGTCGTAGAGAAATTGTACACTTACCCGATTTTTTTAAATCATAAAAAACAATGTAATTAAGCTTGGTAAACGATTCAATTTACCAACGGCCAGGTATGTGTGAAACAAGTCTTAGGACCACTATTGAATCAATAGCTACTGAATGATTTAGGACGACTGAGAAACCTGACATTAGTCCATTATTTCCATTAGGCGGAAATTACGAGTAAGGAAAAATTTCAACACTGCTGAAAATCATATGGCCCGAAAAACATGCTGAATAGTACCCTGAAAGTCCCCAAAATTCTAGCTGATCTTCGGCCGCCATCTTGGGAAATATGTGAGTTTTTTCGGCTTCATTTTAGTTTTTCAAAATTGAGACAAAACAAAGCGCCGGAGATAATAATCTTGCCTTTTTTCAAGAGAACAAGAATTTGATAACAGTTACAATCCTGAATCTCAAATAGATTTCATGTTCTTGAAAATCTCGTTTTCTTAAAAAAAGGAAAGAGTAACAATTTATTTTCGACACTTGGTCTCAATTTTTAAAAAACGCAAAATGAGGTCAGCATTTTTTTAAAGATGGCTGCCGAAACTCAGCTTGGGGACTTTTAATATGTTGTTGTGCATGTTTTACAGGTCATATATCCCGTTTTCCTGTCGTTTTGTAATTAGTTCTTTACTTTATGCTAATTTGACTGGACTAAGAAGGAAATATTAGGGCCAGACTACACTAACGAGAGAATCGTTCAACTACTGAAAATCAACCTGCTTTTTCATTTTATTGTGGCTGATGAAGCCCACAAGAGTCTGATACTAGTGCGTGGGTAATGAGGCGAATGATGATAAGATGACGCTATTCATCTTTTATTGAGTGAAAAGTATTACACCAAAAGGACCCTGGTGTTAAGAATGAAATGCGACATTGTTGAACTCTAGAGTAGTCTGACCCTCAAGCGATTTGCAAGGAAAAATAATAGTAATATAGAGAAGGAAAGATACATATTCACTGGGATAATGGAAACATACATTAAGACATTCACTAGAGAAAAAACAGAATACACAAGAAAAGGAAATATTGAAGACAATAATACTTAAGTGAGGAGACATGAAAAATCCGTTTACAGTTAAATATTAATTAGTATTGTATTATTTAATTTGTCAGTATTATATTTTTTATTCCTATTATATAGTTATTAGTAACAAGCCGATATTAATTAGGGAAGTGATAGCCGAGTGCCGGTATTTATTCAATCAGAGATAAGCTACGAAACTCCAGGGCCATCTTTGTAAGGGTGACCGATTACATTGGCCAGCAAAAAGACTCTGTTGTAAAATCACTTCCCGGTGGTTCGGAACCCACCTAAAACTGTTGGTCCAACTCATCAATCACCATCATCCAATTCGTTACCCACGCACAGGTTACAGACCTATGTGGGCTTCAACTCTGAAAAAAGCCCGCAATTTAGAACCAATAGAACAGTTAAACGTCGTGGGTATAACGTTTTTTCCATGAGAAACAGATCACATCTCTTATTTATTTATCATGTAAATAAGCATGAGCATAGAAACGCTACGTTAAAATAGAAATCTCTGATATTTCTATACATGTATACACAAAAAGCGTAGTTTTCATCGCCTATCCTGATCAAAGGATCTCAAGTTGTTAATTTTCATGAGAAATAAGCAACTACAGAGGTTTGGGAGCCAGTTAGTTGACAGCGTCGCTGTTAGTTCAATCATTGCTGACTTATTTGTGTAGAACACAGATAATTTAGCTAAGACTGTCGACTGTAAGACAACATTTACGCGTTATTGCCGATATACGGCCCCAAATGTTGCAAAAAGTGCTTAAAAATTGGACATCTTGTTTAGAATACGAACAAGCCAGCCGGACAGCCAAACGGCTGATATTATATTCGTATCAAATGACAGAAAATTATCAATTTAATATTAAAACTGACAATGTAATTTCTATTTAATATATGATTTTCTGTAGGGATGCATTTCACTTCTAAAGATAAGTTTCATCAGCCTCATGAAGCTTATCTTTAGAAGTGAAATGCATGTCTCCAGTATCTGCAGTATAAGTGAGTTAAAATCATATATTAAATAGAAATTACAATGTCAGTTTTAATATTAGATTGTTCATCAAGTATTTCGTCATGTAAAACATCACAGAGAAAATTATCTTTTAAACGACGGTAATTTCATTGCATTACTACAATTCGTTAGTTTTTTAATTATTTCAAAGTTCTTCTAAAAATGGACACTCTTTATAAACAGAATTGGACATGTTTCTTTACAAATAGATGTATTTAGCCTATATTAATTAATAACCAGTTCCTGTAGTAGTATGATTCATGAATCATAATTGAATATTATGATCCATTATAGTATGGTTCACCAATGAGACATTACTTGGGAAAGAATATGCACAAGAAAGGTGAAACAGTATACAAAATTGAACCAAAAACACAAAAAGGAGAGGAAAATATACAAAGAGAAAGAAACATAGTAGGAGGAAAAGTTCAAAAATGGTAGAAGTTCAAACCTGAATAAGAACATTTAAATCAGACACACACATGGGTCTACATAGACATGGAACCAACAAAAAATAATACAACACATATTTATGAAATGTTGGCATTTTTTATCAAGGTTCAAACTAGTGCTGAATTCAATGTGAAAGAGAAGTATCCAATATTTTGGTGGTCCGTCAATGACATTTTTGATCATGGTTAAAATTGAATACTGAATTTTACGGACCTGTTAAGAAAAATGTGAATTTCAATATTTTGGAGGTCTGTTATATGGATTTTTTTATCCATGTACAAGTTTCAATAAACAGTGTTTCTTATATCAGACCGATTGTAGAAGAAAGTAAAAATATCCGTTATTAAGTTAAGCTCTTGTAGAATTACCTCTACAACTTTGGTAAAATACATTTTCATAATGAATAATGCAAATGCTGTCCCAACCAATAAAATCATTAACGCACGAGACACTATGGTTTCGACTGTCACATCATTTTCAAACTCAGTCCAACTAAAACTAAAATACAGTGTAGCTTTATACCCTTCTTAGACGAATAGCAGTGGTTCATATGCTGGGAGCCTCTCATAGGTTGGAGGCCTGTCATTGGCGGATAATATACACGCCCATTAATAACAAGAAATAGTCTACCAATACGGAACAGCAATGATAACCGACCAGACACAAATCAAGGCCAATAACTCAATCAATGTCAAGCAACCGTAAAAATAATAAATAAGTAACAGACATGGTAGGCCTATCCCATTGACAAACGAAAAATTAACCAATACAATAATCCTATTTTAAAGAAAAGAAAAATGATATGAAAGATTGGCATTAACATGCTCTAGGAGAAGACAAGGTTAATTATGTTAAATTAGTTTAGATTTCTTGACTTTGATTTGTGTCTGGTCGTTTGTTTATCATTGCTGTTCCGTATTGGTAGACTATTTCTTGTCATTAATGGGCGTCTAGAATCAGCCAATGACAGGCCTCTAACCAGAGCCGGAGTATTCTAACCTCGACCCAGAGCCGGCTCAAAGAAAAATCTTTACCCAGCAAGAATCTTTCGAGTCGCATCCAGGGGGCTACGAAATAAACAATTTAATCTATATGAACAAAAAATCAAATAGCGTTTTCGAAAACAGAAATTTGGTAAACATGTTCGGTTTATGGACCCAGACGTGTGTAATGGGAGATTTTCGAAAATCAACGCTTTTTCGAAATTTATCTTTGTTTCTCAAGAATTACATGACCTAAAAAGTTTGGTATCAAGACACTAAATGAGTAGCCAACCATGAAAAGCTTCCAAAAAGAGGCGCAAAATTGATCACTTCTGAAATTTTGTATAAATTTCCCCCTCTTTTCACTGGCTGAAGAAGGGCGAAGCGAGCCCGCTGACTCACCAAGGAAAGTTATCAAAATACTTCCGTTCTTATGCCCAAAATTAACAATTGTTTGAAATTTAGCGTTTTTTAACGTTTGGGCTCAAAATTTAAAAATTGGAATGAGTGGTGTGACACACCCCACTCACCATTACCGGGTTTTTAACCAGCGCTTCTCAAGTACCACGTATTCAAAACGGACAGGATCATTAAAATCTAGAAGAGTACAACGTAGAATTTTTAAAATCTCCCCCATACACACACAAGGGCAAAAATATATTGATAGCTCAAGTTTTTTCAACGTTTGGCGCCCCTCAGTCATGGAGTCCCGGGCAACCACCCAGGATCGACCTATGAAAGGCCCAGCCTTTGAACCAATGGTATTCGTCCAGAAGGGTATACATCAAGTTAATCTGTACTTCAATTTGTTTGAGATTAAAAGTGAGGTGATATTCGAAACTATAGTGTCTCGTGTGTTATTAATTTAAGTGGTTCTGACAACAAATCTATTTTTCACCTACCAAAATTTTACTATCATTAATACTAAGGTTGCAATTTTTAGTTGTTTAGGAAATAAGCTAAAATCTGTAAAAACCACACCTTCGAGGGCCAATTTTCACCCTCCCACCGCTAAATACAAATAAAAATACTGAAGGTTTGAGATATTTGTTTAATCGATAAGCATCAGACATTATTTTAGGTATTTCCCAAAGTTATTCTGGGTTCATAGGCGCAACGAGGGGGGGTGGGGTATTAGGGACGTAACCCCACCCCATTGCTTTGAAGAAATTTAAATTTTTTTGTCAGCTTCTGCTTCCTTTACACTACATGAAATTTGTATGATGTATCTATATTCTGAGAAAATTTTTGAAGGGAGAAATATGTAAGAGTGGTTGCCGGGGGGGGGGGGGTTGATGAATGGGCGGAGGAGGGCAAACCCCCCCTCCCATAAGCCAATTCTAGTTACGCCACTGTCTGGGTTATAGGGGCCAAAAAGTTATAGGCCATAGGCATGTGTGCATAGATTGCGGTTTTTGATCAATCTGACAATAATTGATTTTAAAGATTACGCTTGCAGACTCTGGGTATTGAATATAGGCCTAAGTATATTTACGTATATGTAGGTATGGAGTATGAGTATGGGTAAGCCTGAGATGGCTTTGGCTATATGACAATACTACTAAGCTATTCCAGATGGTAATAGCTCAAATTATAGCTTACAAAGCCCCTTCAATCTTATTCCTTATAAAATATCACGTTGGGTGCATCATGAAAAATGAGAAATGGCTGAAGTGTACAGTGCAGATGATGTACATAAAAATTATGATAATTTCATTAAATTATTTTTGCATCATTTTGATGTATCCTGTCATTTCAAAGAAAAAAGTCTATACTGAAAACAAAATAAAATGGGCTGATGCAGGTGTTATTAAACACAAGAGAGATATGGTTTACCGGTACTTGGAGTGGAAAGAAAATAAGACGATTGATAGAAAGATCAGCTATAAAAAAGCCCAGACGTTATACAAAGTAAATATAGTATCAGCCAAGTCAGCCTGGTATAATAAAAGAATAGAGGAGGCCAGTAATAAGTCTAAAGAGGCCTGGAAGGTTGTAAATGAGTTCAGGGGCAAAGGAGAGAAGATGAAAAACTTGATTATAGTAGAGGAGGGAAAGACTGTCAAGAATCCAAATAAAATAGCAGAGATGATGAATATCCACTTTGTAAAAATAGCATCACAAATAAAAAATACAATAGAGGGGGCAAATCAGACAAAACAAAATTTAGAGCAAGCAAATCAGCTAATTAAATTAATGAATTTTGTTGAAATAAATTTGACCACACTGAAAAAAACAATATCTAAATTCTCCCAAAAATCTTCCTATGGTTTGGATGGAATAAGCATGAGAGTGGTGAAATTCTGTAAGGAAGAAGTAGTCAGTCCTTTGTTACATGTAATAAACGCCTCCATCAAGCATGGAGTTTGCCCTGAAGCTCAAGCCTCTTTTTAAAAAAGGAGATGAGGCAGACATGAATAACTATAGGCCAATCTCTCTCTTACCAGTCATTTCTAATTGTTGGAGAGAGTTATTTGTGATCAGCTGATAGGTTACCTGGAAGGAAATGATATTCTATGTAATAAGCAGTATGGTTTTCGCCGGTCAAAGTCTACCAAATTGCTTTTAATAGACTTTCTGAATCACTGCATTGATGCAATGGAGTCTGGAGAGTCAGTTATTGCCTGCTTTGCTGATCTCTCTAAGGCTTTTGACTGTGTGGATGTGGAGATTAGCAAACTAAAGTATTCTGGATTGGGTGGCACTGCATTGAATTGGGTAAGATCTTATTTGACAAATAGGTATCAAATTACTGAAAATACAGCATGCAACAAAATACAAAACTGAATCAATCAGATCTAAACCAAAACTAGTCACCTCAGGGGTACCCCAGGGTTCCATTATGGGTTCCCTTTTATTCCTAATTTACATAAATGACATTGTACAATCAGTCCCCAAAGAAAACCTTTATATTTTTGCAGATGACACCACTTTAGTTACAAAGAGCAAATATTTAAAAAACTTGAAATAGAATCTTTTATTAAAATGAATAACCTTTGCGAATACTCTGGAAATAATAAATTGATGTTGAATCCAAACAAAACTAATTTATGTGCATTCAAACGTATCAAAAGCGGAGAACAAGGCAAACAGAAAACCCTAAATTGTTCATTGGAGAGTCGGAATTAATTGATGCATACTCGGCGGACTTCTTGGGGGTAAGACTTGAGGATGGATTAGGTTGGGGAGAACAATTAGATAAGATAGAGTGTAAAATGGCAAAGGGGACTTTGTGTTGAGGAATTTGAGCAGATTGGGGAATAAGAGTCTATTAAAGTCTGTGTATCACTGTCTAATAGTCTCACATTACATATTCGATTGCACTCTGGGGAGCTAGGGAGGGTAACCTTAAACGCGTTTTCATTAGTCAAAAGAAGGCCCTACGAACTATGCTGAGGTTGCATCCTCAAATCCACTGTAAAGATTACTTTGTCAGCATGGGAATACTCAATGTGCCCTGTCTTTATATACTTGAAATTTGTTTGTACGTAAAACAATTTTCACTTGATTTAATAGATAAGAAACACACATATGAGACAAGGCACAAGAACGCATTTTCTCAATACTATAGGCTGACTCTGTTTGAAGAAAAGCCCAACTTTATTGGTAGAAAGATTTACCAAGCACTGCGAATAGATTTGAGGGAGACAATTGGAGTGAGGGACTTCAAACAAAGGCTGAAAAAGTTCTTAATTAGCAAATGTTTTTACAGTTTGGCAGAGTATTTTGAATGTTGTGATCCAGGAAGAACTTGATCTCTTCCGGGGGACGAGAGCATGTTGTTTTTTTTTTCAGTAGAGTTGTGTCTTGCTTTGTCAAGCACTTTGACTTGTCTGACGCCGGTATCAGGCCAACCAGACGCAATAAAAACAAACAAACAAAATCATAGGGGGCGGTTAACTTATGATGGAAGACTTGACACACTTTCGTAATTTTTGTAAAAAAAAACAAGTTGCTGTACCTCACATGGTAATTATCACAGAGAAAGGTCTCGTTTTATAGCAAATAATAATATCCACACACTTTTGGAAACGCCAAAGTTTGGGATATATTGTCAAAACACTGAAAAAGGTGCCAAAATTTCGTTTTTTCAAGATGGCGGAGTAAGCACAAGGGTGGGGATGATGAAAACTCAGGGTTCTTACCCTTTTCATCATCCCAAACAACATGAGCCAAGATTCAGAACTATCTATTCAATGTATACTGTACTAATAGTAGTCAAAAACTTATTATCCATTAAAAGTCTAGCTACGTTGTTCTACAATCTAGGGTAATAAATGTCTCGCAAGTCTCAGTTTGGATGGATTCTTACACAAGCAAAGGCTAGTGGAGGAATCCTAAAGGTGCTTGCACAATGGAGCATCCAATAGTTAAGATATATTACTCATTTATGCTCGATGTGATTGCAGAGGCCCCCCATTACATCGGTATAAAGCTGTTTAATAGTTTGCCAATACATATGAAAGAGATCAAGGACAGGGAAGAATTAATTCATTTTGTCATTGAAGGCAATCGTATTATTGATACCTAACAACTCATTGACGATTATCGTTCTGTCCCTATTCATTAGGCTTTATGATCCTACTATTTTAAACTTTCTATGAGATCCTGCCTGATTTTAAATTGTGCAGTTTTTAGAATTGTTTGTGTGTTTTTTACTGTTTCTGTTTTGACTCTCTCTTTGTTATTTTATACTTCAACTTGTTGTGTTTTGGTGGGGTTCTTAGACTGCCAGACGAGAGTCGACCACTGATTAAAAAAAAATATATAATAATACTACTCGAGGTTAATGAGTTATGGATAGAAAGAAGTAAACCTTTTAGGACATAATTTATTAATTTCGAATTCCTCAAAGTGCTATCAATTATGTTCTATATATTTGGCAGTTTGATAAATTGATAGTTCCTTCAAAATCAATTTTTTTCTTGCGATATTTGAAGCAAATCATTTGCAAAAGTATATGGGATTTGCTTCAATGACTGCAGAAGGCTGAATGCTCCACTGTGCAAGTGGTTAAACATTCTTATTCGAAATTTCAATTTTTATAAAAATCTATTTAATTGTTACGTAACGCTCTAAATGTATATTAAAAAATTATTCATATTTTGAAAAAACGCAAACATTATTGAAATTGGAAGTGATAGAAGAGACGAACTTTTGTGGTGATATAGCAATCCTAGATTTAAAATAGCACTTCCAACATGGAAATTAGCTTTCATTTTATTAACACAGAGAAAATAATTCTGACTCTCAAGGAGTTTAAAATGACTAAGGTTGCTTGTACAGTGGAGCATCAATATTCGATTATAATCAACACCGCAAAATCAAACATACACTATGCATTGATGTATGACAGACTGGAGCAGCGTCATACGACCACTCTACAACATGTTTAAATTTTGTGATGATGCTCCACTGTGCAAGCACCCTAACTGCACATTTTCAAGCAGACCATACGATGAAAAAACTAAATAATTGAAGACTTTCAGAAAATAATTACCAACAAACTAGATTTTCAATGTCCGATGAAATTGTGCTAATGGAATTGAATTGGTAAATTGGTGTCATGTAGAATGAGCTGAAAATCAAATATGCTAAAAGTCTCTCACTAACAGAATTATCGAGATAATCTACATACTATGTAAAAATGGCAATAAAGACAGGGGGTTTCAAGAGGCTGATTGTTTATAAACCGGCACGTTTTCAGAATATGTAATTGATTTCAAATTCCTTTCCATGCTATAATTTAATCATCTCATGCAGTGGCGTAGCAACGGGGGGGCGGACCGCTCCGGATGACAGCCCAAGGGGGGGGGGGTGACAAAAAACAGATCCAACCAGGCTTTAAAAGGACTGGTATTACATGTTGTTTTAATTTTAATAGATCATTTTTTTCTAATAAATAATAGAGAAAAAAGAAATGGTTTGGGGTGACATAACAGGCGACTGAGTTGAGAGAAATTTAGTCATACGGTTGATAGTGCAGGAGCAGTGTGTCGAAATGTGTGACACAGAGGTTACTTATCAGCTAAATTTATTTTCATTATTTGAAGAAATCTGTTCTGTTCTACTACACCTGCCACTGCCATTCACCCTTAGAGAATCAGTGGACTTGTTGATGCAGGTGTCAGGAAAGTAGCCAAGGAGCGTCCTCGGGTACGGACACCCTCCATTAGGGATGACTCAAGCACTTAATAGAATTTGATTCATAATGTGGGTTGAAATATTGAAATACTGCGTTTACATAAATGATGTATATGGTTCTTTGGGCGAGATCTAATACTTTTTTGGATCGACTAATACAGAAACATGTATGGGTTAAAATAATGTGTGAGGATTTATGTGCAGAAACGCTCAAAATGCATTTTAGAGGGGTTTTATTTTTAATTTTTCCCGCACCCTATTCAAACAAGAGAGTCATATATTTTGTCAACATCGTGAAAATACACCTCAATTTATTCTGAGTTATAGGCTTACTGTGGAGGTGGAAGATAGAAAGTTAGGTGTAGTAGGGAACATGGGCGCCCGCAGGATTTGGAACAGGGGGGTGCAATAGATAACGAACGACTGGGGGGTATGGAATACCCCCCCCCCCCGCAAAATGTCTTCATCAGTAGAATTTAAGAAAGTAATGGATAGACAAAACTTGAGCGTGCATGAAGCTATAAATGCTGCTATCACAAAGAAGTTGAAGCAAACAGGGTAAAACTTCGATCAATAGTATCAACAGTTTTGTTTTGCGGAACACATGATCTTCCAATTTGTGGAAAAAAATGACAAGGGTTCTGTTTTCTACAGATTTGCTTCAATTCAGAGTAGAATCTGGTGACACTGTTTTGAAAGGGCATATAGAGTCAGGAGCCAAAAACGTTTTGTATGTATCCCATCAAATGCAAAATGAATTGATTGATACCTGTGCTGATGTTCTACAGGAGGATATTCTTCAAGAAGTGAATAAAGCATCATTTTATCTGTACTAGCTGACATAACTGCTGATATATCTGGGGTTGAGCAACTGTCCATTGGAGTTCGGTATGTATGCTTTGAAGAAGGAAATGACAGTCTGTTGACTTGTGAAGAGTTTCTAGGATATGCACCACTGTTGGAAGAAGTTGACGCTGCTACAATTTCAGATACCATCCTTCAATTTTTTAATTCATGTGGTTTGGACTTTAAAAAACTTGTTGGACAGGGTTATGATGGTTGCTCCACAATGGCTGGACACATAGGTGGAGTTCAAGCTCTGATCAGGGGAAAGCACCCACTTGCAACATTCTTTCATTTTAATGAGCATTACATAATGTATTTTTATAAATTTCTAATTAATAAAAGTAATTACAGAAAATTTTAGCTATTTAATTTATTTCATATTTTTTAGCCAGGGGGGTGCAAGTGCACCCCCTTGTGGGCGCCCATGGTAGGGACAGTTATAAAAATGATTAGTTTGATTCGTGTAAAGCAAGTCATAAAGTAACTGAATTTCAAGGCATAATATTATTTCAGTAAAAAGATTATCAAGTACGGTAAGAATTTTTTGAGAATAAATTTCGGTGGTAGTCTTGTGAGTGCTTTTTACTAATTGGTCTATACCGTTTACGGTGAGTCTACAGTCAAGAAAGTGAGGTGCTCCCAGGTGTTGGACCCAAACATTTGCCATGACTGAAATTAAGTCACTCAATTCTTAGACAAAAAAAATCAATTGAATTTTTTTACTCAAGATTATGGTGTAAAATCAATGAGCTTGTCTAAAAGCGCTTGAGGATTATTTTTGTTTTCACCGGGGAAAGCCCCCCGCACCACTATTCTACCATCTATGCTATAGAAGAGGTATTTGTTTCATTTTAAGTGTTACATCTGAATTAGTTATAAAAAATACCATTTCCAGTATAGTTATACCACTCACATTTTTAATTAATTTAGTTCTTTCCGAGGCTACTTTTCCAAATTGTCTAAAGTTGAGTAAAATTAGTCCAGTGAACAAAAAAGGAGATAAGACGCAACCAGACAGCTACCGCCCAATTTCACTTGTTCCTATTATTGGTAAAATCATTGAGTCTGTGATGTTTGCCCAATTATATGAATATTTCAATTGTAATAATCTTCTATATTATAACCAGTATGCTTATAGACCTGCTCATTGCACAATAATGGCTGTTGAGGTTGAGACTATTGTTAACAAGATTTTGGAAGCTTTTGAAGATAAGTTGGTTACTGGTGTTGGCTTGTTGGATTTGCGAAAGGCATTTGATTGCATATCACATAGTGTTTTGAGAACTAAATTACAGTTTTATGGCATTGTT
Organism: Conomelus anceps; assembly: GCA_948455865.1. NCBI lineage: Eukaryota > Metazoa > Arthropoda > Insecta > Hemiptera > Delphacidae > Conomelus > Conomelus anceps. The sequence continues at coordinate 137,734,291 of OX418216.1, read as the reverse complement.
GGAAGCGAACTTGAAGTAATTGAGTCATACTTGAGAAGAAAGCAAGTTGTAGTAGTGAATAATGTAAAGTCTGATGTTTTAGATGTAGTAGCAGGAGTTCCGCAAGGTCAATCCTTGGGCCATTTCTTTTTTTGATATATATGAATGACATTCATTGTAATATAATTCCATTAGGCCTACCTGTACTATACGCTGATTATACAACTTTAATGTGCGTTCATAAAAATATGACATAATGAAAAATAATACGAAATTGTCACAACCACATTTATTAAAACTTCGAGAAACTAGTTTTGGTTGTTACACCATTATCAATCTCAATCAAACTGATTGATTAAGATTGATAATGGTGTAACAACCGAAACTAGTTTCTCGAAGTTTTAATAAATGTGGTTGTGACAATTTCGTCTTATTTTTCAGTATGGATACCTTCCACAATATCACCTTCGCCATTACTAAAAAAGTTAAAAATATGACAAGTGTGAAAACAATGCTATTAGAATGCATTCAAGCATCTAAAACCTGGCTTGACGCAAATAATCTTGTTATCAATGATGACAAGACAGAACACATCTATTTCTCTTTGAATACTGAATGTGAAAGACAGGCTGTGAAACTTCTTGGGCTGTACATATGTTATGTAGAAAACTGTCTAGGGTAATATATCTTATTAGAAACCTTAAATACTGTGTAAGCTCGGAAGTGCTTTTGACAACCTACTTTGGTATTTTTCATTCCCTGATAACATATGGAGTTATACTATGGGGTAATTGTGGCACTGCTAATAAGATACTTATTCTTCAAAAAAGAGTGGTTAGAATAATTGATGGCCTTCAACAAAGAGAATCTTGTAGAGAAAGTTTTGTAAAGTTTCAAATCATGACAGTGCCAACATTATATATCTACCATAATTTAATTCAAGTCAAAAGTAATTTAAACAATTTCAACAGCATTGGGCACTCCTATAACACAAGAAAAAAGTTGGATCTTCCTATTCCTTAAATAAGATTGTCAAAGAGCCATTTCTATCAGAGATTTTTGATATTTAATAAAATTCCACTATGGGTACGTAATCTGCCAGAAAAACATTTTAAATTAGTTGTCAGTAGATGGCTGAAGAATCAGCCTTTTTATAATCTCAATGAATACATGGACTCCAACCCAAATACAATTAAAAATGACTGAATTGTAAGCCACCTGTTTGTGAATCTTATGACTTTGTTTTTGATAAGCTGATCTATGAGTAAGCTATGAGAAATTGTAATAATACAAGTTGATTACCGCCCCGGGTGCCACAAGACCTCGCTACGCCACTGATCTCATGAGCATTAGCAATTTAATAAAATTATAAAATCTTCCCAATTAAAACTTAAATCAAGCTTGGAGTAATTTTTCTTTAAAAACTAGTTGAGAATTCAGTTTTGAAAATAAAGTGTAATACTCTGTAACCCAATAGCCTAGTTCATAAACTATGGTTTTATCGCATTAAAACACTGATTTTGCATGGTTGCTTAAAAATTTGTATTCTTGTTCGTTATAGCCCAATTTATTAGTATTTTACTTTATTTTTCGAAATAGAATTCTCTTACTGTCTTACAATACTTTCCTGCTTAACAATAACTATTGATTGATATTTTTATCAATCGTACAATCAGCCAATTCCATCTTAAAGCCCATTTTAGATTTAAACCCCTGTTTTCATGGCAATTTCAACTCATTTTGTAAAATATCTCAATAACTAAGGTAGTTTACAACTTGTAACATGTTTTTAAATACATTTTTCAGCTTGTTTTGCATAGAACCTATTTAATTTAGCAACGAAATCAGGGCCCTCAAAGATATATAATCATGTAGTTTTAAATTCGAGTTTTAGTTTGATCAAAATTGATGATCATTTAATAAAGGGTATAATAATAATAATAATATCGTGTGACTTGGCTGGCTCAGGTTTGGTGTTAAAGAGTTATCAGGTCGCACCTGAATAAATTCAGAGCCTCTGACGGGAATTAACGACTGCTTTTAAGCAGCCGGACCGACAGCTTAACGTGCCCTCCGAAACACGAGGGTTATTCAATAAGAAGGAACAGATTTTAATTATTTATTCCTTCCAAACTGCAAAAGATGAACATAATTCCAAAGTTCATAGAAAGGGGAAAGTTTAAAATTACAAAATAAGAAGTTTCAATCACGGCCGCAGTAGCGCTGTTGTTCGATTGTAGTACAGTACATGAAAATGAGTATGGCTTCTAATGGTGGAGAGACCCTTACATTATGTCCATTTTATATTTTATTGCATGACTGTATAAACTAGTATTAGATAGCCTATATATTATAAACATATGTTTTCTACGTGATTGCATGGATCCGACTACAGTACGTATGTAAACCTGTGTTTCCGCCAGCATAGCCTAAATACTAATTGAGAGTAAAGCTGCATTCGCACGCTTAAGGCTGTACCACACGAATATATTCTTCATGTTTCTTTGGGCATTCAGCTCGTCATTAATTCATACTAGTAGTTCTGTGAACAGTAGACCTCACTCGCTCAACACTCACTCAAAAGGGTATGACATTTTCGAAAAAAAGGTGAAGAGCGTTTTCGACTCGATTTTAATTCCTTAATCTTTTATTGACGACAGAAACTGTAAAAATAAATATTTGAAAATACCAAAGTTTTTGACACCCCTTACACCTAATAAAGGGTTCTCATGCATTTTTAGCAGCTTTTAATATCAATAAATCTCAAATCATAAAAAAGACATTATTCATCAAAACATTGAATTTATTTATTTTATCTCATCCATTTTCCATTCCCGATTTTAACCAACTAAAATGATAAATTATAGTTGTTTTTTCACATGTGATAATCAACATATACTATCTGGTTCTTCTTTTCAGCTGTATATTTTTCAATCATATTATTGACTGACCTAAAAAATATTTTGGAACATCTAAATTAGAGATGAGGCGTATTTACTGGAACAGGTATTTTTACTGAGTATTTGAACGTACGGACTAGCACCTAGTATTCGAAGAACAAAATACTCAGATATCTGTGAGTATTTCTAGAAACTAGTAAACTACGCGACTTCAAGTCCTCTCATTATAGAACTATTCAAATACTCACTCACTCTCTCTCTATTCACTATACTCGATTGTAGGCGCATGCTTAGTTGCGTCAAAGACAATAGAATAATTACATTAGTACCTAACCCATTATTTATTTATTTATTGTGACAAATTTACAACGAATGTGAAGGCGCAACAGACTCAAGTCCAAAACTGCTCCCTTCACAAATTATAGCCCAGGCAATGAATGTTTTGTGTCGTAACAAATTAGGAGAAAGCTGAATTTTTGCAGGATGTTAGTATACATAGTACTTACTCGAAAAAACCAAAGTCCCGACCCCCACCCCGCTCGCTACCCCCACCACCTCCATCTCAACATTGCAAAGAGCAGTACTTCAGTTAAAGGCTTATAACTCTGAAACTAATCAAGTTATAGTTGTGATTCTCATCTCATTTAATACTTAAAACTATTCTCTAAAAAATATGTCATATACATTTTCTATGTAGATAGCCTAGTTTTTCAATAACAATGTAGTTTATAGAAAAAAATGTCACCACGAACCACAAAAATCAACTTCAACTGATCATATCTTTTTCACTATTGCGTTATTGGTTGTGCCGTTCCTCACAAAACTTATAGATAATTTAATAAACTTTAAAATGATGTGTCTATTGATTACTATCGTTTAAGTTATGGCGTCATAAGACGTCATAAGAGTGATGAAATAGTAGCGGACAACGCTTGGGCTGGATAGCCAAGCGCCATGCAATACACAGTGCTGTAGGGTTCGGCGACGCGGTGTCCGCTACTATTTCATCACTCACTATGACGCCATTACTTAAACGATAGTAATCAATAGAGACATCATTTTAAAGCTTATTAAATTATCTATACGTTTTGTGAGGAACGGAATAGTAAAAAAGATATGATCAGTTGATATTTATATAGTTGGCTACGGCCAAGTATGAAGAGAATGAGCGCGAGAACGCATAAGAAATAGATCTGTCACTGTAGTCAACACTAAATTCAGACACCGAATGACAACTTTGTACAACGTGACCAAATTATCTAATCAGAAGCGAGGCTTCCAAAGGCCATAGCATGACTATTCATATAAGGGCAAGAACTGACTTCGTCACTAACTATAGCAAAATGGCGATCAGGAACAATCATTCTGAGTTTTTTGAGCCCACAGAAATCCACGACATGACCACAAGAAAGAAACCCAATTTCTCAGCCAACAGCAGTACGATGTTATTTTGTGGCTTTCAACATGCTTAATTCTATTTTCAGCCAATGCTTATCAAACATCGTCTGTACATGAAACCATACAAACTTAGTAATTACAGCACACGAAGAAATGGGCAAGTGATAGCTGGTAGCCTATCTGTTCAACAAGTTATAGATAAGCTGCGTTATCCTGGGCACTCTTTGTAAGGGTGACCGATTAGATTGGACAGCAAAAAAGACACTGTTCTAAGCTGTAAAATCACTTCCCGATAGTTCGGAACCCACCTAAAACTCTAGGTCCAGCTCATCAATCACCATCATCCAACACATTACCCATGCACAGGTTTCAGAACTATGTGGGCTTCATCCCCAGAAAAAAATATATCGTTCCTATGGTGTTGTCACCATTTTACTGCAGACCACAGCGCCAATGCGGCCATGATTGAAATTTCTACTTGTGCTGTTCAAAATTTCAACTTTCCTCTCTTCATAAACTTTAAAACTATGTTTCTTTCTTTTGTAAGTATAAATAAATGTATGAAATTTGTTCCTTATTTAAATAATAGAACTGTATTAGTCTCAAATTGAAAATAATCCGATTTATATCATTTGCTTCAAACTATATAACGTCTAACATAATTAAATTCTCGCTAAAAAAAATCAGTTTATGAATAAACAACCTAAAAGCAATGCCCATAAACAACCCCATAAAACAACTTCTACTAGATGAAAATATACTCTACAAGGCGATAATAATCATACAAAAGTAGTAAATAGTGAAATTAAGCAAGCAGCTCAATTTAGTGCTCAACAAATAAATTCAATCAAAACAAAAATCCAAAAGTGTTGTCTGAAAATGATCAGATAATAATCAAATAAGCAATATCAAAATATGTTATACCATATTACACAATAATAGATATTGTTCAAAGTGTAGAAGGGATACCAACAACACTGCAAGTACAGATAGAGCATAAGAAATAGAAAATAAATAACGAATAAAAGAGAAAATTGCAAAAAATAATAATAAATAAGGTCAGGCGGACCTCATGATTGAGTGAGCCCACATTTTTCAAAACTTTTGAAATTTCAACCATAATTCAACAAAAGAAAACTTTCTGTAATAAATAACTAGAAATGTTTTGAAAAAAGTACAAATACGACATTTTTGTTTTAAAAATTGATTTGGGGATGTTTTTTTTGTCTATTTTCGTGAATTTGTAAACTTTTTTGGGAACTACTGCCAACTTTTGTAATATTATTTTTACAAAATTTCATTTATAGCTCAACAAAATCTACCAATATATATATTTCTGCGATAAATGACATGAATGTTTTTATTCGTCATTTTCAGATGCTTCAAAATTATAAATGATGGAGAATAAAATTAAAATGCGTTAGTTTTTGACACAAAATAAATAAACAGATACAAACGAATAAATTTTGCCTTGTAAAAGTATTGATTTGTTACTTTAACTTGTCCAGTAATGTGCATAAGAGGTGTTGGTGGGTGTATGGGAGGGATTTGTATTGCCTAGTAAAAAAATAATACAAAATATTCAGTAAAAAGAAATCAAAATGAAACATTTAGAATTCTTCTAAATGTTTAGAAGATTTTCCATTAGTCTTGGAAAAATCAAAATACTCGCAATGTTGCTGGCTGGGGAATGGGAACGTGTTTTCAAGAAAGGGCAGTTTGAAAGAATAAGTCAAAGTTTTTCTCGCACGATTTTCTTTTCAATTCACTACTTGGATATTGCGCAATCACAAAGAACACAATAATAAATATTGATGATAGATTTGTTTACGTCAATTCATCTTTGTTAACATACAATTCTAATAGGAATTTTCTTAGTTTTAAAAAAGCATCACGGGCTTTTAGATAAAAACGCCACAGTCCTATATATAAATATATAGAAAATTGTTTTACAAAATAAACTCTGAGACAAAAAATTAATTAATTAAAAAATAAAAAACAAACAATCGAATAATAGCAATAATAATAAAAACGTTTCGAAATCATTTATATATATATATAATATATATGTAGTAGTATGCATGTAGTAAACAACAACATAATATTATTATGATAACCAACAGACTCTCCCAAAAATCTTGGAATCTTAAAATTGTACTTTTAGCAGTCGATCTGTATATTTTTACAGTTATTTACGTTCTAAACCTAAAAATTAATATCCTTACGCCTGAATAAACCTATTTTATCAATTAAATTTATGCTTAAACTGTTTTAACATTACTTTTTAACCAGTAGCAGTACGACGCACTTAAGAATTAATTTAAAATCTGCAAATATCCTATTTTCTTTAATTTTAATTACGGTCGATTTTGTACAGTTCTTTTGCCTTATATAACTCGGACTCATTACGAAGTAAATAACAAATAGTTTTTCTCCACTAATTAATTAGATCTATCTAAATCTTTACTTATTGCTCCTTAATATAAAAACAATGTTCTTAAAATTAATGACTGGTTCGTTTCAAAATTTCATCAATTAATTAATAATAAATTCTTTTCTTTTAATAAATAGATCGTCCAAGTGGCTTCTCTCAATATCTCTATATTATCATAATAAATACAAAAATTAGGTTATTATTAGGTCTAGAGGTAAGTTGCATAATATTTGTGTGAATGTGTGTGTATGTAATTGAGGGCGGCGTTATATCTATCATATATATAAATATACTACTAAAACAAATCGAGGGTAAAACTTATTGGGAGAGAGAGATACAGATAAGAAGTGTGTGAGTGAGAGATAAAATGATGAAGGACAGTGGGAAGAAGGGTTTGTGATAGAAAAAAGGGTCGCAATTAAAAACGAGACTACGAGCATATCATAATTTCCTAGGTTAGGTTAGTCAGGTTGGATAAAAAAGCCATCTCGTCTGCCGTGCCTTCCTTCCAAACATTCCTTTTCTAAATTTTTTGTTTCTCACAACATATATATATATAATATAATAATAATTTCTTCACTTTTTCTTGTTAAACATTTATGGGACAAGTCAAAGTAACCACAATATATAATAATAATTATATAGATTTTACATTAACTCCAATAATTAATAGTTTTTACTTAAGAAACTTCCTATTACCTGTATTTACATTCAGTCGATGGTTATTATTATTTTATTTATTATATATTCAACGTGTAAAAACTAATCCAAACTTTTTCCATAATTAATAATAATAAAATGTAGTAGTAGTAGTAATAATAATAATAAGAGTATAATAATAGCAATAAAGTAGTTAATAATAATTATAATTATAATAATAATATTGATGTGATAATATATTATAATAGTATAATAATAATAAAATTAATTATCATTATTATAACTAATTAATAATTAAAAAGACACTTTCTTGCCCTCTCAACGTATGTGTGTGAGTGTATAAATAGTGAGGACAGAACAGAATTGATTATTCTTTTTTTGCTTAGATTAACATCATCATAGTTTAACTACTGCCTAATCTCACTTTAATAATATAACTGTGTGCTTCTGTCAATCAAGAGGAAGGCCATTCCTTATGAAAGTCAAATGGCTTGGTGTACCCACCTCCCGTTGTCTGTCCAGTGGTGTCCGGTGCCCCGTAACTCCGTCCGCCGCCGTAGCTCGACGAATCCTGCGCACAAGCATTAAGCACACACATCACATCTCAAATTAATCAGGCCAATCAACTAAATATATATATTTGGTAGTGACACCCTTGCAGGTACAGTAGCAGGTAATCATTAACAAAGGTAATGTTGACTAGGGTCGTATTTTCAATTGCAGTCTAAACTACGTTCAGATTAAACTTGATTTAAACTTAAGTTTAAGCTTTGGACCGCATTATCAATCTTAGTTCAACTGGCAGTTTAGTTTAAACGGTCGATTTGGGTGGTTTAAACTCCCGGTTAACTTAATCCGAGAGTTGATAAAAGGTTTTCATGATGGAATTGAATCTCACTAATAAATTTCAATAAATACTAATGGATTAAATCCCACGAATTGGCTGCATCATAATTATTATTCAATTACATAAAAATATCACAATTACATAAAAAGAGTTAAGTTCTACAACAGAGATTTTGAAATAAAATCACAGTTTGAACAACAGTGGAAAGTACAAGTAAATTCGTATGGCTTTTATTGGTGGAGAGACCCTTACGGGTAGTTCCACCTCGCCGACAGTGGAGAAATCGTATTTATTACTTGAAAATATTACATAAAATTCATGCAGGCTAGATAAGGTTCAAAACAGTAGTGGGTAAAAATTTTAAATCCTACAAAATCCTTTTAGGAAAAGGAGAATAACATTTTACGTCCAATTATTCAAAATGGATCCAAATAGAGACATAGAAAATCCGAATTCGGCTGGTTTACAGAATCTAAAACAGATATGCAGAAGTATATAGCAAGGACAAATTCGCAAAATAGAGTAGGACTAAGAAATAAACTGAAAAATAATGTTTTCCCAGACGAACCAAAAATTGAAACTTTGAACGAAGAAAGACGTATAAGTCATAGCAATAGGATGAAGGACTATTGGAGGAGAAAAAAGGAGTCTGTCAACATGACTTGAATGGTGAATGAGTGCGAGATCCTTAGTAGGCCTATACAAAGAAAAACATCTACTAGCTCAATTTATTGTTCCAACTGCCTCTGCCTCATCATGATGGCTAGATTTGTTGAACGCTTTGTGATAACGTCCACCATTATCAATATAGATCGAGCAGAAAACTCACCTATTGACCTATTTTCGAATCAAAACATACAAGTTATGAGACAAATATAGCCTTAAATTTATTTCCACACCTGATCATATGAGCAGATAACATTGACACTATTGCCAATGTAAATAGTTAAACTGAGTTTAACTTGAATTGAATTCAAACTGTGGTTCAAACTAATCGACTTGTAAAATTGGATTGAGCTCAGTATTAAACTCAGTTGAAATTGAACAGGCGTTTAAGTTAAACCAAGCTTAACCCGAAAATGAGAATGCCTCAGGTCCTAGAGTACTTTAAATAAAATCTAAAACTTGAATAACACGGACTCTGCCACGGTAGGGGAAATGAATAAAAACTTGGCTAATGGCTTGAAAAGGGCGAACTAGTCACCACTGGTGACAAGTAGTAATGCGCTGTAAGAAAATCTCAAATATGTTTCTATTTAAATAATTCAAACTATTGATGATAAAAAAACCTCTGTATATTTTCGGAGGATGTCTGAGAACTGTGCGTGAGTAATAAGTAGGACCTACAGCTTTAGGTGGGTTCCGAACCAACGGGAAGTGAATTTATAGAAGTATTTTTCGCTGGGCAAACCAAATCAGTCATCCTTAGGGTAAGGGCACAAGCGCTTGTGTCTTATCTTATCTGACCTGGCTTTTGGCTATTCGCTTTCCAATATTTACAGTTAGTTCTCTGTATACGCTAAAATAGCACAATTTCGCCACATAGTACTGCACCTTAGTTGCGCTCAATTAACTTGGTTAATTCAACACTCAGTTAATTGGAGCTTGGATAACCAGGACTGTACTGCAATTTAATCTCACCATCTGAGAAATGTAAATCTACGGTTTCTAAGAACATTTTTAAGGCCTGTCCAGACATCCAACATCACATTGTGAAGGTCCATCCAGACATCATTGTAACTCTATCACATAATATCACACTTCAAAACTGTTGCAGGGCGATGTTACTATCAGCTGACGCTGTTACAAAATGATGTAACGTGAGAGTTACAATGCTGCCTGATCGGGCCTTCAGGCTGAACGCACACTAAATGAAACAAACCGGCATAAATCTGAACAAAAACTACTATAAAGTCAATGCACACTGAGCTTCGATCTTTTACAATCTAGAGCCTTTTGGTTGTAAAATTATACCTTTTGGCAAGCAAATGTATGAACTAAAAAAAGAGCCATAAAACGACACAAGTCGAGTTTCAAAGTGGCTGCAAACATTGAAACTTTGTTTAGATTGCGTTGGTCACATTCACTACAAAGTAAACCTAAAAAGTAAGTACTACAAAGCAAATCTACTGGTTTCTAGGAAACTGAATTGGATTTTTTGTTTCATCCAGTGTGCATTCAGCCTAAGGCCCTTCACACACGAGTCGACTCATTTGCAATTGGCAACGGGAGTCGCGCGCAACCTTGTCTGTGTTTCGCAGTGGGAGTCCTCTCACGGGCCAACTGCCAATCGTACACTCAAATCCAGTCGGCAACGTGAATCGTCTGAGTTGCACGCAACGGTGACAGCCGGTTGCTTGCAATCTCAGTTGCGTAGTTGCATGCCGTACAGCAGTGTTGAATGAGTAGTGAATTGAAGTATTGAGCTGTATTCACAATCAATAACCAAGTTCATACCCTTCAATTTCAAAAACGTCTTTTTTCCGAATGAGTACTAATTTATTTACATTTTTTGTGGATGAAGCCCACATAGGTCTGAGATCTGTGCGTGGGTAATGAGTTGGATGATGGTGATTGATGAGTTGGACCTACAGTTTTAGGTGGGTTCCGAACCACCGGGAGGAAGTGATTTTACAGCAGAGAACAGTGTATTTTTTGCTGGCCAATCTAATCAATCGGTCACCGTTACAAACAGGACCTACGAGAACGCAGCTTATCTCTATCTTATTGAACAGATACCTGCTACGGCTCGCGGCTATCACTTCCCATTGATTTATTATTAAAAATATAGTTTTAATCTTCTGGCAGATTCCTGGCGAAATTTTTTCGCAAAAACCTGAATATCCTTTTTAGGGAAGTGATAGCCGCGAGCCGTGACAGGTATTTGTTCAGTCAAACAAGATAAGCTGCAAATTCCTGGGCCCTCTTTGTAGGGGTGACGAATGGATCGGCCACCAAAAAGGCGGTTCTCAGCTATAAAATCACTTGCCGATGATTCGGGACTCACCTAAAACTGTGGGTCAAACTTGTCAAACATTATTATTCAACTCATTACCCACGCACAGGTCTCAGAACTACCTGGGTTTCACTTTCCGAAAAAATTACATTATTACTGTAGCGTTAAATGTATTACAGGTTCAGGAGGTTCCCGAGGCTAGAGGATCCTGTATTACATTGCATTGTCAGTTCGATATAAGTAAAACGAATTATTTTGATTATCTTAACCCAGCCGCCTAGTCGAATTAAATTCTGCCACAAACTCTATTTTTAACTATGGTACTCACAATGGTATAACTATGTTGTTATAAGCACTATCCTATATAAAGAATTGTGAAATGTACAGCCTAGAGCCCAGGCTGTACATACACAGTCAATTTGCTTGAAAATGATCAACATTTTGATAAGGATTCCAGGACCTGAGAAAATGGGTTGAAGCTCAAAGCCCCCATGTCAATCAATCCACTAGTTATAAACATTAAAATTAATTTAAAATTGTACTAATTTTTCTTTTAAATAATACTTGAAATTTCTGTATGGTAATTAGTTATTTTTTTTTACATATTTCTTAATTTTTTCCACCAATCTGAATTTGATTTTTTGTAATATTGTGTGAGTAAAGGAGACAGATTTGGGGAAACCTGTTGTGAATAAAATAAATTATTCTACTTAAAAAGGGTGAAAACATGAAATGTACCAACACTAATCAGCCTGGAGCAAATACAATCTATAATTGAGTTGCGGACTCAAGTTGCAAACAGGTTGCACAACTCCGACTGCACGATTCCGATTGCTCGTTGCGCAGTCAAGTTGCAAACTCAAATTGCAGATGAGTCGACCCGTGTGCGAACGGCCAAAGCCATAGAGGTAATGCAATGTATTAATATTATCCTCATTGAAATGAATTACAGTAGAACTCACCATCCAAATCAATTGAGACTGAACCCCCCCTCCCCCCCCAAAAAAAAACTATTTGGATAATAAAAAACACGGATAGATTTTATTAAAAAGGAGGAATTTAATGAAAAACGCCGTTTTGGTACAACAATGCATTTCTCATAAATTAAATGAATAAGGGAACAATTCTGTGCATCAGGGGCCTATTGCATGAGGAAATACAAGCTAATAATTCTTGTCGTCAGCTGGTATAAAATTTGAATGTTAGTTTGAATTTGGGCTGCGCACTCTCAAAATGGCCTCCATAATCTTAACGTTGTTCAGCTAACCGGTAATTTGCAAAATATTACTGAAATAAAACTACTGTAGTAAAATAATAAACTGATACAACAGAGTATCAAAGGACCCGAAGAATTTACATAAAATAATTGAACGCGCATAGAGAGTTCTTAGTTTTGACTTGACTCGAGGCTCGTGGCTGTTTGTGGGTGTGTAAGTAGTTACTTATGTTGGAAAGTTGGAAATTTCAGGCAAGTTGAACATTTCAGACTTGTAAAATTTTATTTATAAAATATTTAATATCTATTTATGCAAGACAACCAGTTGTATTTTATTGAATTGGTATGCATAAAATTTGATTGATAATATACATAGAATTATGTAGATAAATTATATTGTTTATAAAAAATTAATAAAACTACAACTTATTCATTATAACTGGTTTGGAGAGTGGAATGGCGTTTTGAATTATAAAATACTCGTACCCGCAATTAACATTGGCAATTCATATTATGGATTATTATAAGTTATAGTAACAACAGGACGCCATCTTTATATGAAATATACTGTGCATATCAATATTGTGTATATATAGAACATACAGATGCTAGCATGTGCATAGGTGCAATAAGTAAATAAATATTCTCCCCATTGAGGTGATTGATTGCTGTACCTGAGTATAGTTGGCATAGCCGCCATAGTTGTAGTCGCTGGCCGGCTTTTGAGCGGCGGCTGCTCCGGGAGGAGTCGGCCCGGCCGGAGTCGGACCTGCACCAGCGCCCGCACGCGTGTACATGTCACCTGCAACACATATAACAATACATAAATATAACTAGAAAATACAGGCTCTGCTTTCAAGTTGATTGAGGATGTAATGGATGCTATAGGTGGCGCACCACGAGAAAGGCATCAGCTGACAAGTAGTGTTATGGAGAGGCCGATGCCGTTCATGTGGTGCCTACCTATAACAATACTTATTTAAAATCTCCATATAAACGCAATAATTATGTGCGTAATTATAATCGAACATCTTCCTTGATTGCACATTGTCAGTTACAGCTGGGTTAAAAAAAATGTAAATGCAAATTAAATTCCTTGTATACTAAACACAATAACTATGATTTTTTTCTCTCTCTTCCCAATTCCAACATTATTATTTCCCCCTTCTACACAATAAATGTATTAATTCCTACATTTTTTCAACTTCGATTTTGTTATAGATAATAATCCATTATTATTGTTTATTAAAAAAATAAATTTATAGAAACCCGGAATTTTTAGTAGGCTTGGTAAATCAATCAACTTTATGTTATGTTATTGATTAACTCTTAACAAATTGAGAAAAATAATTTCCGTAAAATTCCAGTTCTAGCTCAAATAACTTTAATTTCAAATATTAATGTGAAAAAGTGCTAATTAAATTAATTTATTAATTTGAATCAGAATATAAATTTGTTTATTTATATGAAGCTGATCAATTTAGAAAATATAGTTACAAACAGAATTCAGAATTATGATAAAATTATAATAAATGAAATTATTACATCAAAATTTGGTTTTAACAATAAAATAATATTCCTAAGAATATTTTGTGAATAAAAAACATGACACTAATCATAGATTCGAACTCAGATCGACTGCATAATAGCTCAGCAATCAACCAATTAGGCTACAGAGGAATTATGAAACATGAAAAAGTTTGGAAGCATTCTTAAAACAAAGGTTGAACACTGCTAGGGAAATCAGGCTTTAATTTTGTGTTTTGTGAGAAATTTAGTGTTTATCAAATCCTTGTAGTTTCTGCGAAATTCGCAAGACAACCTTTCAAAGAACAATAACTAAAAACAATGCTATTTCATGAAAAACAATTTTTAACGTTTTTGGGTGTGCGATCTTGTCAGGAAACAGTAGTTGAGAGTTACAAAAATGAAATTTAAATAGTGGAAAGCTGAATGTAACTGCTTATTTTGATGCTAGATGGCACAATACTAATTTGACTAAATATTTAATAAACCCTTCAAATAATTGCATTATCAACTAAAAACAATAATTGTTTCATGAACAACACTTTTTGACGTTTTTGGCCGCATGCTCAAATCATTTCAAGTTTAGATTACCTGGTTCTTTGCATGCTAACACTGAATTGTGTAATTCATTTATAAAGTGAGCGACGTAAAACCATTCGGTAAATATTCGAGAGACATATTTAAATTCTAATTCCAAGCTAGAATTTTAAAGGGGGGTCAAGTGGAAGAGAGGACCGGCTGCGCCTCAACTCAACTCGCTCTCCTAGATAGAATAAAGGCAGCCAATCTAAAAAAAATCAATCTAAAACATGTTATTCTAGCGACCCACACGAGGAAAAAAATGAACTAAGTGCATATATGGAGCATGATGATGTAATACATTTAAAACTGTATTCAATATAGAAAAGTCTAGTTGGTTTATATTTTTTACAAAAATAAAACAAAAATTCAGATTACTCATCATCATTAATTATTTTTAGTATTTTTTTCTTAATATAAACTTGAAAAAAAAAACACTTAAATGGAAATTAACTCACGTTATGGCGTGACGGCCGTTTCGCTCTGTTGTCTAGAGCATCGTCAGACGACCCACAGTACACTCAGTATAATGTACGAGTGTACTGTGGGTCGTCTGACGATGCTCTAGACAACAGAGCGAAACGGCCGTCACGCCATAAAGTGAGTTAATTTCCATTTAAAAGTGGGTTTTTTAAGTTTATATTACATATTAGTGGAAACAAGATGGATCTTCAACATCATAATTTTTTTCTTGTTTAAGAAGTGGAAGAAGAAGACGAAGCAGAAGCAGCAGCAGGAGAAGGGGACAGAGAAGAAAAGGAAAGGGGAGAAAAATATGAAAGAGGATAAGACTGTTAAAAAGTTGTAGTGAATAGTTATAACGATACAATTGAATCAGGCCACCTGCTAGTAAAGGATAAATAAATGATTTGATTTGAGAAACTGAGGGGAAAGGAATAAGTGAGAAGAAAAGGAAAACTCGGAAAAAGAATTCAATCATCGATTTGAGCACGATGCTTACCGTAAGATCCATATCCAGTTTGCTGGGGCGGAGCACCGTAGTTAGCTCCACTCCACTGAGGGGGACCCATCTGTTGGCCCTGGTGAGCGGGGGGACCGCCCCAGCCCTGGTACCCGCCTGGTGCCGATGGAGTGCCGTACCCTGCAACCATAATTACCAAAATCAACTCAAATAATCCTTTCAAACAACCTTCCCCCGATCAAAAACGTTGCAACTTTTATTCAAGTGCTGATTTTGGCCGAATATGGCGGGGCCAATTGCGGCTATACCGTACGTTTGACAGAAAAAATGTAGCATGTAAATTAATCAGCTTGAAAAGAGCTTCAACTTATCGCTTTAGAGATATTGACTGACTCCGGGCACCATCATGGCGGCCATTTTGGATTTTTGGTATGTTGCCAAGGTGGGATTAATAGGGATTTTTAGGGGATGATTAAGGGCACTCCAAGCTATCACTTGAAAAAAATCGGCCGTGTTGCAATTACATTACAATTACAAAAATGATTCCACTAAGCCACGATTAATTGACCTCCAGAATCATTCTAATCAACTGAAATAATCCCTAAACCCTAAAAAACCTAACCTAGCCTTCAACAACCTCCCACAAACCTAATCTTGGCCTTCACGACCGCTTCCAGAGGAATATTTGACTACCTTAATCAGTCTCATAAATAAACTTTAATAGGGAAATAATCTTTAAAAACCTTACTAACCTCCCCCCTCCCCTCCACACCAACAACCTCTTCTACATGATTATTCGACTACCAGAACCAATCTTATCAACTGAAATAATCGTCAAACCCTAAACTAACCTCATCAATCATATTATGCTGATTGATGCAACATCAATCCTAGATTAGAGAACTTTATTCATGTCAATTCAAGATTTTTTTATTCTAATGCAGTATAAACATAACATCGAATAATAGAATTGAACACTGCTACTTTTATCATGATGTTGGGGGTATGAACAACGGTCTTTTTGGCAAAAGAGAGCAATTGTTAATAATGAAGTGACGAATTTACAAAAACCGGCGAGTATGACAGCAGATTGACACGCGTTGATCAAAGTTTGACCCCTGATCATTGTTCAAGTGGTAACTAACAGTTATGATCGGTTTGTACAACCGGATGTCAGTGTTACTAGAAAGATAAATAAGCGGTTCCCAAAGAAGCGGGGTATATGGTTTTCTCAAAAGATTAAAACTTATTTTACACAATCGTACGAAATCTTGTCAAAAAGGCAGCAAAATATACATATTTGTACACCCCCCCCCCCCCCCCGCCATAAACTTTCCAGCTGGGACCACCCATGTCTCAAAGATTCCTCTACGAGAGTATTTTATAGCGATAAAGGTTTACGTTTTGATTGACCTTGATACGCTTTAGATTCCTTAAATTATATAACTACTGTCTAATTTACACCATGCACTCCTACACCTCGTTGACAATAAAAATCACTAAACAAATGAAACAAACTAAAATAAAACTATTGAAAAGATGATTGTGTGTCTAATTTCACGCGGTGTCAAAAAATACATGCAATTAAACAAAAAAATAAAAAAATATGCCTACAATAAAAGGAAACTACTACTATCATATCGTCTAAAACTTAATATGAGAAAACTGAACAGATTTCAACTAAAATTTAAAAAAGGAGATAGTTATGGATCCCCAAAGCAGAATGTTTTTAGACTTTCTGCGATGCACGCAAAATATTTCAAAATTTTTCTGCAGGAATTCTCATTTTCTCGCGGATCATTTGAGATTTTCTGCAGGCTGTTAGTTAAAAAAAAAAAAACATTTTATTCCAAATCATAAAAATGGTTTTCTTAAATAGTTTTTTCTAATTCTTTCGCAATATTTATAGTAAATATAAATGATTAAAGTTTTGTATGGTTGCTAACTTTAATTCACTTATTAGTTCAAGAATTTTTAAACAGTAAATTCAATTCACCACTTCAATACTACTTCAGCGCAACTTCACATAAATCCACTGCCACAACTATTTATATTAATAAAAGAATTGCTTTTTGTAAGCAGATGACAATAAATCATAGACCCCAACAGTTTCGAAAAAAATCTTTTAAATAATTATTTTAGTCTGATTTTTTACTATTAAAATCATCTATTGGGAAAATAAGAAATTTAGCTTGTACAAGTAATCTGCTATTTCAATATTGCTTAAACTGAATGATTGGTTTTAACTTTATCCAAGTATTTCTGACATTATTATTTGATAAAACCTAAATATTTTAAAAACTGGACAACATTCAGTTATTGCACTGACTTCACTGTGTACTGACTGTGTGACCTCATCCTCTTGCTGCTTACAGGAATGCCAAGCAAAGGTGTATCTTTGCTTTTGAACATGATTTCTTCTAATTCTAGCCTGTGCATTGGATCCCAACACAGACATATGATCAAATTCCAGTTTTTAAAATTACTTAGCTCGAGAAACTATTACGCACTAGCCTGCAGCTCATGCGTAATGATTTTTTCTCGTGCAGTAAAGTGCAAATAACTATTACTGCAAGTGTGATTATTTTATCATTTTCTTTGTAAAAAAACAAACAAAATTTCTGCGTGCTGCAGCTCAATTTTACTTTTGGCCGATCTTTTTGCAGGCCTCTTCCTCGTTCTGCAACCATATCACCCGTTGTTCTGCTTTGGGGTCTGGAGGAAAAAGGGTTTTAAAAACAAATGTTCAATAATAAAGCTGGATTGTAATGAAAAAATGGAACACTTTATGAAATTTCCTAATTAATAAAACATCATAGATTTTGAATTTGCAGCATTAAATGGAAATTCACAATTATTAATGCTATAAGCACCCTTAATGAACTATCGATGAAAAATATGATCACCTTAAAACGAACTTTATCAAGAATCGGAAAACAAAAGCTGACTGAAAAACAAACAGCTCACAAAGATAGTCGCAAAAAAAGCCCGAAAATATTCTCATTTAATGTTCTATTTCATCAAAGTCTGTGCTATTGTATTTATATTAGTCTGATTATTGCATTTAGACTAAGAATACAGAAACTTTAGTATTTTGTCCATCTATAACTAGCTGGCAGGCTCACTTCACTCGCCTCAACAAAATCATCAATCGAGCAATCTTGATTTTTGAAATATTTTTGGAGATGGTGAAGAATGAGTCAGTTTATCAGTCAGTGAGTCTATGTATGGATGAATGTAGAAGTGACTATATCAAACCTTAATCATCACATTAAAACAATTCAAAAGATTAGATAAATAATTAATTGAGGATTAATAATTATAGTAAACCTTGAAGTGGATGATCAATCTCAAAACCAGTTAGAGCACTCTAAATTATTCATTCATTATTAAAACAAAAATCACGCCATTAGTTTGAATTATTCCACTTCAAATACATTGCACATTGCCAATATGCGCTCAATGCTTAAACTTGGAGGGAATAAGAAATTGGAGTTAGTATTATGTATGAAAAGTGAAGCCGAAGTGAATATGTGATTAACCTCACAATAAGGCGTCGGTACCACTAATGACAGCAATACCGACGCCGTTTTGTGGGTCTAATCTTAGCAATTGACTGCTCTATGCTAGTTTCACCCTTTTACATGGGCGTTGGGTACATAATGCTCCTTCCACTTTCTTATTATAATACCTCCATGCTTTCAAAGCACTCTATAGAAGACAATAAAAAAATCAAAATGAAAATCAAACGTTCTACTATTACAGAGAGAAAAAAGCAAACAAAACAGAATGCAGTAGTAGCTATCTATCTATCTAGCAGGCAGGCACTAAGAACGTACCATTCATGGGTGGTTGACCAGAAGGTCCCCACTGGCCTGAAATTTGAGACAAATTGTGATTTTTCAAAATTTTTAATGTCAATTTCTTTAAAAATTTGCAGTTAAATTTTCGTCAAAATTTTCATGAAAAAGGGACAACATTTGTACCAAGGATAAGAAAATGGTTACTTCAACTTTTCTTCAAAAGTCATTTTTCTTCGAGATTCAAAACAAAATTTGAGTGTCAAAAATTTGAAAAGCGGACAAACTTTATACCAAGGAAAACTCAATGAAAACCTTTAACCACTCCGCACAATCACTTCCTTCTTCTTAATCAAACAAATCATTGAACAGAAATTCAGAACAGGGGGCCCTGAGGTGGCCAAAAGACCTTATAAAAAAAAGAACTTCGTAAAAATATTCAATATCTCTACCGAGCAAAAAATATCAACAAACATTGGACAGATTTAAATATGAAGAACTAAGTCATACATGAATTTGATGTCATTTTCAACACATGAAACTATTTAATTAAGGAATCAGCCCATTCAAGAAATAAAACAAGAAAGACATCTGGAAACAAAGTAGATGTAGTAAACTACATTTCAGCAATAAAAAAACATTATTTAAATAACTAATAATCTGACATTTATATACATAATATCATGAAAGAATGTGAAGAGTTCATTAATGAAGAGATTAGGCGATTATGGGAGCGAAGGTGATTATGAAATATGACGGGCTAAACCTCTCCCTGATGCTACTATTTGATACTGGAGTGACAAGATAACATTGGGGAAATATGGTGTAGTTCCATTCCATCTACTGATCTTTCACTTGATAATTAAACGTAAATAGTTACTAGAATAAACTTTACTACGGAACTTAAAACTAACTTATTCTAGTGATAGCCATCACTAGATTAGGCCTCCGGCCGTGTCTGAGGAAGCATTTTAACAATGTTAAAATGTTACATGTTTGTTTACAATGTAACATTGTTTGTAAAATTGATAACAATGTTAAAATGCTTCCTCAGACACGGCCGGAGGCCTACTGAATCAGGATTGGAAACTGGGGTTATAGTTGTGGGTGAGGTATGGGAGGGGGAAGATGAGAAGGCGGGAGGTTTGGCACTATGTAATCGAACAGGGTGGTGAGAGGTGAACTGGAGTTTATCATTTAGAATTGTGCCAGACTGTAGTTTTGTGTTTTTATGAATTTCATACTGTTCTGCTTGTTTGAATGGAATGAAATTGTTGACTTATTTTTAAATCAGTTTCATAAGGAGAAATATTGATATGTCAAGCCCCAAAGTCCTGAAGACAAAAGCAATAACAATTGAACTGTACTATTTTACAAAATTTTCAACTTCAATCAATTGCTTCTTAATTTTTTTCCCTATCTCCCATGGTTTGTATAATAGTCTTCAATAATTGAAATTTATTGTCTTATTTATGCGGGTCAGTGAGACATTCAATTATTTACTGTTTTGTTGGGTCCTTTGATACCCCGTTGAATGAATAATATTGAGCGACCGAAACAGTATAATAAGAACACTTGTTTCGGTGTAGCCACGCGTCTGAAATCCAACTCCACCATATCAGTTTAGATACAATTAGGTATATATTCAACGATTTATTATTTTATAAAGCCTCTATACATCATTTTACAAGATTGGTTCCATGTCTATGACTTTGAGTCCATCATTTTCGAAGCGCATGTGCAATATAGATAAGAGAGCCTTAGATCTATCAACCTTAAAAACTAAGGGTGAACAGTGAGATTAGCCTGCTATTGAAAATACCCGGCTTCAACATAGCAATAATAATAGTGGTGTAGGGTGTAACTACTACTTACCAGGATAGGCCTGAGTCTGCGGCGTGGATCCCCATCCTGTCTGATAGCTTTGCATCATGTTGCCTGGAGCCATGGGGCCCATACTTCCCATAGGCCCACCCATCTGTCCACTGGGCGTACCCATACCCATGCCCTGTACATAAATAAATTTCAATTATTTATTATTCACTCATAAATTATCTATTTATATTAATCTATATGCACACACATATTAAAAATTAATGAATTTCTTTGAGGCCAGTAGAACCATTCGCGCAGTATTTGTCAATGAACGAGAAAACTAATTTTCTTGTAATTATTCATTTCACAAAATAAATAGCACTGTCCGGCGATAGAAAGCTTACCAACTTCATCGTTATAACTTGTGATCGCGGAATAGAAACCTGTAGCCTGTAGCCCTAAGAACTGTGAGAAATACCACTCTAGTAAACCGAAAAATCGCCCTCGATTGAACTTATTAGCGTGGTCTGAGAGACAGCAATTTATTGTGCTTAAAACCTCTAGTTTAAGATTTGTCAGATTTTTTCATATCAAGTTATGATACCCAAATTTTCCAAAGTAGACTCGTAAGTCTTAGCAGAACATCAAGAAATTTCGGCATCCACTAGCGCATTAAATTTCAAAACCTAACCTACAACTGAATTCAATGAGTAGTTAGTAGTACGTACATTGTAGCTAACGCCTCCCATAGCCATGTGGCCAGCGCCCTGCGGGGGACCCCACTGGTTGTTTCCTGAGCCATCATTCATCTTATTCGAATCACGCGGCTCCGCCTTCTTTATTTCAACCTTCAAAAACCAAACACACACACTTCAAGCAACAACAAACCAAAACCAAATAAAAATTCAACATATTGAAAACACACACAGATAGCTTATCGAAAAATCAAGTATTTGCAACTAAAAACGTTTACAAACGTTTTTGATTATGGAAACTAAAATTTATAACAGTATTATAAATACAGGACGTAATAAACAATTTTTGTACAAATCACCGCTAGAAAATCTCCTTAAGACTGTGGACTAGCGGTTGGTCATATTTTTTTCAAAGTTTCTTGTATTGGATGTTATTAATGTATTGCTGAGATAAACATTTTTCATCAAAATCTATTATTAACTGAAGGGGGCTCAAAATTGAAAATTACGAGTTATTTCCAACGTTAGATATTTTTCTTACAACTGAAACATACCACAGGGAATAAATAACATATTTTTTACTTCAATATTGAAAGTTCAGTTTCTTTATGATAATTTTCAAAACACAAATAGAAAATTATTTAAAAAACCTAATTGTTTTATTGAAATAAAATATATGTCATTCTACCCAATATGCATTTCCCAAAACGTGTTTCAGCTATAAAAAATTAATAAGTTTGAATTGCCCACAAAAACAAAAAAAAAATCAAATTTGAACCCCATATCTTACCAAATAATAAATGGAAAAAATCTTATCGCAATAAATAGCATTTCAATGCCATAACATTCAATACAAAATACATAAAAAATGTTATGACTCAAAACCCTGCGCTCAGTCTCAAAAAGGTTTTACAGCTTCAGAGTGAGGTGGTCTGGAAAGTGAGTGATTCAACTATTAGAAATTCGGCAACTTTGTATATAAAATTCATCAAAATACTTGATAATAGCTTAAATTATGCCTCAAAAACATCAACTACTAGTTAAAGCTGGAGTATTAAAAAATTTCCGGTAAAAGAAGATAATCGAAAATCAATTTTAAATCGAGTTATTGATAATATTAGTACCGTACTGTAATCTCCATTTCGGAGGTATCGCTAACCTAACCAAGATTTCTCTGACACTGAAAAATAATAAAAATATACTACTCCTTAGTAAAGAAATTATATTTACTTATCCTTAAAGTGCAGCATAATAAGTTATTTATTAATAACAGAAGTATTATTTTGTAGTTTTGAGATTATTCTTTATTCGTATCGTAAAAAGCTACCATACTTCTTTATATTCCTTGCCTTATTCTATCTTATTATGAATAGATGTAACATGATTTCTTTAATATAATTCTTATTAATAGTAATTAATACTATGTAGTAACTACTCCTAGCCTGAAAAGGTAACTTAGTTTACCTCAGTGGGTACTCGAACATTATAAATGTGATTTCATTGTGGTTCAATGTATTTGATGAAAAAATAAATACACTAAATAAATGGATAGAAGTAGTCCAGGCATTGACGGATTAGATCTTAAAATACCAACTTTTTGAAATTTGACAGACCTTCATTATGACATTCTAAAGCCTTGTTTCGACTCGAACTAAGTTCGCAACATTGCTTGACAAAAATCCACTATTTCCACTACACAATAATCCAGATTCACGTGAATTCATTTACAATATGTGATTTAACTAATGTTTTTCTTCACTACAAAATTAAAAAATGAAATAAATGACATTTGATTTTTTTTAATTCTTCTGAGTAATTAGCAACTTGAATTGTTTAATAGCATAAACGCGCTTGTCCTTGACGACGCAATATCTCGAAAATGGATGATGAAACAAAAAAAATGTAAATAACCGAACTTGTAGAAAATATTATTAATATAATTTCAGAACAGTTTCCAATGTTCTGTGACACACAGAAAACTAGTTATTAGCAGAAAACATTATGGTCACCTTTGACCATGAGTATATTGATTAGCTCACATGATAGGACCGTCGATTTTCTACCTCCTGTTACAATTTGTCTCTGCCAAATTTCAAAAAGATAGCTTTCATTTCGACGTTTGGCACTTTTCACCTTGAATGCCTTGACTATAGTTCAACAATAAAATACTAGTCGACTATAGAATAGTTTTATCGGTAATATTCACTCATCAAAGAAAATATAGGGTGATTCTAAAAGAGCGCCGGTTTTGGTATATAAATTTGAGTTGGTTTTTATTTTCACAGAAAACACAAACAAAATACATAGACGCGGCATTTCATGCATGAAAAAAATTCACCTCTTTCGTGGTTCAATTTTGCAAGAGCAAGATTTATATACAGTAATTCTCTGTCACTACTGCAAACAACGTGAGCAAGTCCCCTCCGCGAAACATGAATATTTCAGGGTATCAAGCATTTCGAATTCAACGGTGTTTGCAAAAAAAAAACACGATTCAAGGAAACTGGACAGTGTTGTCCACAAATAAGTTATAGTGAATTTCATGAATAGAGTTCTGGTATTACAGCTCAGTAAAGAAAATTATTTATCCAAATTAGGAGTTTTTTTATTGGAACGTTAAATGCAGGTTAAACCTACCAATTATCTGCCGATTTTAACAAACAAATTTGAATTTATGTTCCAATATCTGTATTTTACATCTAAAACATTGTCTTAGGTTATTAGTGTGAATGTCACAGTTTTCTCAAAGTATTTTCAACGAATAAACCATTTAGAGATTTATATTAATACTTATTTTTTCAACTCATGTCTTTCATTAACCCAAGTGCTCGAGAAATTACTTTTGACATGGAATCGGGGAATCTGGCTCCCACCTCCAAAGATGTCGGTGCAGTTGTCGACAAGTTTTTGGCAACATGCCAAAACTCCAAAATGGCCACCACGATAGGGCCCAAAACATCAATTTCGACCTATACCTCAAGAACGGTTAAGTTTTTTGAAAAGTTTTATTTAACAAAAATTGTATTCTTTTTCAGCTGATTAATCTACATATTGAAATGTTCTCTGCAGACATACAGTATAGCTAGCTACAATTGAATATTAGGTCCTTGTCAATTGCAGCTATACTGAACGTCTAAGAGAAAATTTCAACATAAATATATATCAATTAGCTTGAAATGAGCTACAATTTTTTTAAATAAAACTTTTCAAAAAACTCAACTGTCCTTGAGTGGCTAAAAATAGTTCTTTTGGACCCTATCATGGCGGCCATTTTAGATTTTTTGACTTGATGCCAAGGTGGGATAGATGGGGATTTTTAAAGAATGATTAATGAGTTATATATTTTTTTTTAAATCGGATGTGCTCCATTTACGTAGAGGTTCCACTATAAATGACAAGTATAAAAGATCGAAATTAATGGATAGGAATTGTGTTAGTCTACACATAGCCCCCACTGAAAAATACTTGAGATAAAATTGGAGGGAAAACATAAAATACAACAGAGCCGTTATTGATCCGCTCAAGGCTTCTGAAGTTCCCAATCACTTTGCATGTGAATGTTCGACTGTATGTATCCAAATTCGCAAAGAAAATTAATCGCCTGTACTGCAATGTATTTGACTCTGCTTCACTTTAGAGATGTGATACTCCCTCATACCTTCAAGGGCGGTACAACGTTCGCCGAGCCAGATAGTAGATAATAAAGAGGAATCATTTGCATATGATTGTTCCAAAATAGTTTATATTAGTGATCTGGGGGGTCACAGACATTCATGAAAAAGCCTTGGCCAAATTTTTATGTCATTATCGAGATTTTTTATTTAAAAAATCAAACATAAAACTCAAATATTTCTGAAGAGAAAGATGTATAGATGTTGATATTTCAATGTATGTTACTACTTTAAATGATTATAGAAAATTTCACTGCAGAGTCGCACCGACCAGAGTATCAATCAAGAGTGAATCCATCACTTCTAGGGTTAAAGTAGAAGCTTATTTCAAGGAAAAAATTGCGAGGGGCCAATGACTGGTAGGTTAACCTTATACGTCAATGTATCTTATCGCCATTT
Organism: Conomelus anceps; assembly: GCA_948455865.1. Taxonomy (NCBI): domain Eukaryota; kingdom Metazoa; phylum Arthropoda; class Insecta; order Hemiptera; family Delphacidae; genus Conomelus; species Conomelus anceps. Next base: position 137,708,493 of record OX418216.1, on the reverse strand, counting down.
TTTGTAAAAGTGAATGTCTCAGTTTTGTAACAAAAACCGGCACACTTTTTGAATCACCCTAAAAAATAATATTAACAGCTGTTCAACTCGTCTTACTACCTAATAATAATTATTATTTATCATTACTGTACGAGTTACCGAATGATACATTGTTACAGACAGTTTCACGGTGCTTGGCGTCTCGATGGAGCATGCGCGCTGAGCGCTTTCTCCCACTACTGTACCTGCTGCCTCGCAGTACAGTCATGTTCAAATATTCCCTAAGTCCGCTAACGCTAAAACGTTCAGCAGAGAGTGTATTTGACGCGACTGTACTTGACGGCTGGAGGAAAAGCGTGGTGGGAAAGACTTTCTATCTCTCTCGCACTGCCTCCCCTGCCACCAGCGAGACGCCATGCACTTTGAAACGGTCTGTACCAAATCTGTTGATATAAATTAAAAATATCTTAAATTTAGAAAAATTACTTCTAAAAGTAGTAGTGGGTTTTTAGTGACGAAAAAGACAGAGATACCGGTGAAGGATCCCCAGAGAGGAAAAAAGATGGAGAGAAATAAAATGAAAACGGAGACAAAATATAGATTTTCGTTGAGAAACAAAGAACAATTGATGAATATTCAAAGAAAAAACTGTTATTAGTACCTGTTTTCCACTTAAGTTCACAAAATGTTCAGCTACGCATCTTTCCACTGATTCCTCGTCTTCAAATGACAAAAATCCGAAGCCTAGAGAGAAAGATGCACAGCACCAGAAAAAAACCAATCAGACGAGAGAAAATTCAATCAAATGGAAGATTGATACCTAAGTTAGGCTTTCCTAACCTCCGAGAACTGAACGAAAACTTAGACAAAAATCGATTATCAATAGCCAACAATGGATTATTTGTGTGGTCCTCCGTGTTAGTTTTCATTCCGTTATCGGCCAATAGGAAAGCGTAACTTCAGACTAGCCTGCTGCCGCACAAAACTCAAAATTGAAGAAATTTTGTTTCACTTTAAATAAAAAAATTACTTGTGTTTGACCTTTACATCCATCTTTTAGATCAGATACCTCTCTCCCTCCTTCCATTAATTATTAATTTAATTGATTCCAATAACCCTAAAAAAATGTACACGACCCTTTCCCTATACATCAAGCTGAGCACGCCCATCTAAAAATCTAGGGATCCCAAAAACCCAAGACAAGAAAAATAACAGAAAACGATATATCAAAAAATTCAAGGCCTTAAAAAAAGATAAGCTCTGTTTGTAAAAGTTAAACAATGAATAAAAAATAATTATAAAAGAAGTTTGACCATTGTGATTATTTTTATTTATTTTTATCCAGCCACAGTGTGCATTCTAATTACGGCACAATGATAGAAATATTTTCAATTCAATAATCTCGTTTCCTAGTTAAAGATTTCCAAAAATTGATCGACTCTAAAAAATTCAAAAATAATTTTGTTAATTTCAACAGTATCAAAATAGAAATAAATATAACCCAGCAACTCAAATACATTCAGCGCGAACCGAGCTTGATAAAGGGTATGTATCCCACCAAAAGTATTAAAAACTGAAATTGTGACTTTTATAGGGATGGAAAGCTTTTGCAGGTGATATTCCACCAGAGATATTTTGTAGTTAAATCAATCCCCTCGCAGAAAAATTCTTAGTTAGCCCTCTGCTATACGTACAACAAAAACATCCCATTATATTAAATTTCGAAATATTTAAATTCTAATTTAAATAAAAATTTACAGAACCATTCTTAGTTATAGTTCTCCAAACTCAATCAATTCAAATGAGAATGCAATGCATTGTAATTACATTTGTTGAATGCGAGTTGAATTTAGTTAGCTTCTATAATTAATTGTTAAATTTCTCATATAAGTTGTTCAAATTCTATTAGTACAAACATTATGAAAGCAGGGTCGGGGAAAAAGTAATTGAGGGAATTTCAAACACTAAAACAAAAACCAATTCAAGAATGCATAAATTTAAACACGTTTCCCCAAAACTGAAATGTTTTTACACCTAAAAACCCGAATAGGTAACATAAAAATTAATGTCAAGTATTTATTATAACTAGTTTAAAACTAGGAAAAATACATTTTACCCTTTACAATCCCAATTGAAAACATTCAAGATCTTAATTGTAAAATCATAGCCTATTGTTATCTAGATTATATTATGAAGACTTTTATCAGCTATTGTTACATCCAACACTATACTATTATAAAGAGGTTGGACTATAATTAATTAATCTATTAAATTATTATAAATGTAACGGTCAAACACTACAAGAGTAGAACAGCTGTGATAAGCTTAAACACTATTAAAAAATGTATCCCAATAATATTTGACTTACTGACTTAATAATATTTGTAGATAAACACGATAACAGTGTTGTATTAACAACTAATTTGGATATTATGTCTATAAACGTCGGTACCAAACTAATATCATCTTAAACAATATTAGTTTTCAAGTAGTATACGTTTACATGTAACGAAAACTTTATGAAGTTTAATAAAAAGTTAATCCAAGTACAAAATGATGAATATTTAGATCATAAATTTAATAACTATCGAGTAAACAAAATCAAAAGCAGGGGCCTGTTGCATAACGATTTACAAACATTTTTTTTACCAATACTTGTACATGTAAATTGCAATTTGTATATTGTTTGCAAAAAGCCCCAGAATGAGATAACACAGAAGGCCGGCAGCAGCTATCGTCGATCAAATATTGTAGAAAATATGCACACACACATTCATAAACAACTCAAAAAAAATATATCAAGTAGCAATAATTATCATCGACTTATTAAGGGCCAGACAGGTCTTATTGAAATCGTGTCGCCTGCCCGTCTGAGCCCTAGCGCTTGAAAGGAAGATTCTAAACTCTTGAAATTTGGTATTTATAGGTTCCTCATAGGCAAAGTGAGATCGCTATCGATTTTGGGGGTCGAATATAAAAATAATTATTATTATTATTATAACAGATTTCTACTACAGGCTCTAGGCTAGTTTTGGCTAGTGAAAATCAAAACATTGGCAGCTGTTGTTCAAAGTTGAAAATCAAAACATTAGAAATTACAAAGGCTGATGCTCAGTCAAATTATCAACATTATTTTTTTACAGTGCAAGCGTTGACGTTTTTATTATTGTGTTGAAATTTTTCTTCAATTATTTAAAAACGTCGTATTGAAAAAAAAATATTTATGCATGATATATTATGATATCTGTTGAACAAGAAGAAACAAAACTCTTTTTCAAGAACTACCAATGTGCATTTTTTGCGAATTGGGAAGCATATAATTTTTACAGAAACCTAAGCAGTTGAATGGCAAGGTTAGTAGAGATGTTAGTATGCACCTTGGTTGAATGTTGCATAAGATAATGACAATAATAATTCATCGGGTCCTTGGATACTCCATATCGGTTTATTGTTAAGAACAAAACACAATTATGAAATAAATTAATGATTATGAATCAAAATTATGCTTCTTCATGCACAAACTTTGGGAGCTCATTTTACATAAAAATAATGAAAAAGTTCATATACACTAGCTCTAAAAATGCTTTGCATAAATATTAGCGAGTTACAGCTAGTGAACGTATCTGCTCGGGTTTCAGCTCAGCAGGTGAAACGAGCTCTTCCTGAAATTCTGGCATAGTAATTTGTATAAGGGCGCATTTGATCGTTTCACTAACAAAGCATTTCCAGAACCATGTTTATAGATATACTTTCCATAATTTTCACATGTGAAATGACCTTCTAAAGTTTCTTCATATCTTTGTGAACCACCTGCACAATAAATAAATGAGTAAACCTATACAACGGAGTATCCAAGGACCCGACGAATTTATATAGAGTAATATTTATTATAATCAGTTATGCTGATAGGCATCTGCACCATCAACTTCTTTGATTTCTATAAACATCAATATGCTTCCCGATAAAAAAAATGCATATCGACAGTTCTTGAATAAGAGTTTTGTTTCTTCTTGTTTAACAGATCTCATAATATATCATGCTTCATATTGACGATTTAAAATAATTTAAGAAAATATTTCAACACCATCAGAAATAATAACTTCAACGCTTGCACTGTAAAAAAATAAAGTGAATAATTGGGCTGGGCAGTAGCTATCGTAATATTCTTCAAATTTGTACTCGAAATGACCCAACTGTCCAATGATTCGATTTTCACTAGCCAAAACTAACTTAGAGACTATAATGGAAAACTTTTTCAAAACATAATTATTTTTATATTTGATTTCCAAACTCCAAAATCAATAGAGATCTCACTTGGACTGAGGAAGCTATACACCGAATTTCAGGAGTCAAGAATCGAATTGCACGCGTTTCCGAACAGCGCCCTTTCAGAACATGGGCATTCCCACGAACTTTCTGAACATCTTAGTAGATTGACAGATGACATGGGTCAACCTGGCTACCTGAATATTTTGACAGGCGAATATCCCGTACAGAACTTGACCAGAGAGAGGCTTTCCATTTTATTGTTTGGATTATTATTAAATCGACCAGTGGAGGCGATAAGGTCCCCGCGGGCCAGGCCTGTTCTTAACTCACATTAACAATACTAAGTAGCGATACTAAGTAAATTTGGTAGGCTTGAGTATAAGTATCAGGTCGATTCAAGTAATGGAATGAATAAAAAAGGCTAGTTAGTATTATTGGTGAGAGTTAAGAAAGAGCCTGGTCCGCGGGGGCCTTATCGTCTCCACTGGTCGATTTAATAATAATCCAAACAATAAAATGGAAAGCCTCTCTCTGGTCAAGTTCTGTACGGGATATTCGCCTGTCAAAATATTCAGGTAGCCAGGTTGACCCATGTCATCTGTCAATCTACTAAGATGTTCGGAAAGTTCGTGGGAACGACCATGTTCAGAAAGGACAGGTAACCCTAGAGAATCATCCTATCAAGACAGACGGAGAGCAAAGACAGACGGATGGACGACGGCATGATTTCAATAAGACCCTGTCGGGCCTTAATAATTTCATAATCGCACATCAATACCTTTTCAACACTAGGCATTAGGTGGTGCGAATAAAGTTAAGTGAGTCGACTCTGTTGAATGACTGGAGTCGACTGTTGATATGTTGAGTCGACGGGAGTCCGACGAAAGGTGTGAGAAATAGCTGTGATTGAATCAATTTTCATCTACATCAAATAACAAGAATCCTAAGCGCCGATTCAAAAATATGAGACACTCACCCGACTCAACTTTATTCACACCTCCCATTGTAAGAGCATATTGATTCTCAATACCTCAATATTGAGCTAGCACTGATTTAGGGTCACCGGCCGCTGAAAGCGGTGCAGGGCTGGGATGTGCTGAATAATTCATTTTTAATGAACCAATCAGAAACTGGGCTGGGCGGCGTCAATATAAGATTGGTTTTATTAAAAATCATCAATTAAATTTCAACAACTGACTCAGCACAGCACCGCTTTCCGTTGCCGGTCAGCCTAACAGTGCTAAAAAACTCAAAATGAGGCCAATAAACGCATACTTACATTTGGATCTACAAACAATGCTGATGATGGAGCTCTAATAATGCAGGAAAATATGAAGGTAAAATAATTCTTACACATTACTGGACAATTAAAATTGCTAATACTGTAAAACGAAAATATGTCATATTCTATAAATGACTAAAGTGTTACGGGAGACATTCCTTGCACGAGGAGGTAAGAGGCTTACAGGCATCATTAGACCACATATATAACCATCATTACAGTTTTAGTATACTGTTCGCTATTTTTCCTGCTCAGGGATGTGAAATTATGGGAGAATCAATCACTATAAAAATATAGGTGGTAAACGTCTACTTCAATCTTCAAATTTCATATCTGCAATGGGTAGTTGACATCATCAATATTTCATCGAAAATATTACTTGGAATAATGCTAATAATCTATAAAATAAGAGAGGTGTGTGTGTGTTCGTGCACTCTTGAGTCGATCATATGAATTTACAAATCATTCATTCATTGTTCATTCTGAATAAATTGAAGTTCATTCTGAATAAATTCATTCATTGTTCATTCTGAATAAATTGTTTTCAATGAACGGCCGTTCATCTATCAGAAGCTGGACTAGTCAACAACTTGTTGAAGTAGACCGTCCAGTAGCCATAATTATTGCCGTTAGTAGTTTCGAAAAAGGTTTTAAAAGCATAATTCCGAAAGTAATATCTTGGTCCAGTGGATAGAACGCTTGTTTCTAATTCAGAAAAGAGCTCTAGTTCAAACCGCCGTGGGTCAAAATTTCTTCTGTTCACAAACTCTATTTTTCAAGTTCTTTTTCGAAATAAAATTTGTTTGCTTTTATTTAATTTGCATAGTTTTTCTAATCATAGTAATAAATGAATAATGTAGTTTTTATACCTAAAATCCCGTTACAATGCATGGGTAAAACTCTAGTGATAAATAATGCTTAGAAATGTAAAGTAAGGCAAAATTGTATCTATTATAGCCTATAGCTGATTAAAAAAAAACTATTATTAAACAGTTATCGCCTACTTTCTGTAATTGGATGTGATGAAGGAATTTGAAATTACAAAAATATAATTCTTAATTTTTTTCAATTTAGTCTGACGCGAGTGTGAAAGAGGGGTACACACCGACTCCACCTATGCTATTCAAGGCTGGGGCTCCACTGGCCGTAGTTTATCGCGCTGCAATTTTCGGGCGCTACACGCGACAGTTGGGTGGCTTCACAGAAAACGAACAGCAATCTGTAGCGTCGTCTCGCTCGCCGTGGCTTCACTAGCAGTTCATTGTAGCGGTAGACGTGACCCGGGACCGATCATGCAGCAAGTTGATGTTCGTAGTGTTGTACTCAATGTACTTTTATAGTTTATAGACGACGCCGGTTACACGAGAGAAAATGGTTGATTTCCCCAATAATAAGCAACAGGAAGTCTGAATGCTTGTTCCTAACGTTGCATCGCAAATTAAGAAAGTATTCAGACAAGTCTTTTGGATTTTATCGCATGTCTCAAGACTCCTTTGATTACTTGTTACAACTCTAGCATTTCTGTTTTTATAATTCTCATCACTTTTATTGTATAAAATGGGGTATTTTTCTACTTCCAATATAATAACCTCGCAATCAAGTTCAAACTCCATTGTTCTCAATAGAATTCACTTTACTTGAAACAATTCATAATATAACTTTAAACAGAACAGCGTCGATGTGGCTTGCGCCTTGCATGCTGGTCAGTTGCAGACTGACGCGTTACTACAGTCTACAGCTAGTATAGCCATCTAATGGCAGCAAAGTGTGGCGTGAAAATGGGACAGGTTCCATTTCCGTGCGGTGCTTCATTCTGCAGCGCGCCGTAAAATGTTTCACGCTGCAGACTGTCGCTAGTGGAACCACCTACATTTATTTGCTACCATCTCATTTATCTGACTTATCAACCACAATTTGTAGCGCGATAAATAACAGCCAGTGGAGCCCCAGCCTAAGGAAAAAACTTTGTCAAACCATGAGAAACCTCGAGTACTTTAGAATAGCGTTAATTGGCTAATTAATTTATCAATTAGTACCTAATTAGTAGATCAACTGATTAATTAGTTAATTAGCAACTCAAAAATCATAATTTCAAAATTGCTTTCAATGCTATAAACTGTACCGAAGACCACCGCTACTGCGGACATTGTTGACTGTTTTAAATAGGTAATAGGAATCGATGTATGCAACATAAAAATATTCACTCAGCGCCGGAAATCGAACCACAGACCTCGAAATTTCCGATTAAAATAACTCTAGGTTGTAGGTTGCAAATGCCGTATGGCTAAATCACAGGCGTTGTTAGTGGCTGAGAAACTTGACCGGTAATTGGGAGATATGTGGTTCGATTCCCGGAGCTGACTGAACATTTTCGTGCTGTGGCATTCATCAATATTCTCATAAGCTATTTAATGCAGTTGTCAATGTCCACAGTAGTGGAGGTCTTCGGCTCAATTTATGGGATTGAAAATAATAATCTTGGAAATATAAGAACAAACGAATATTAATATCGATATTCTATTTATAATTTATTTCCAACCTCATTAAAAATAAGAGAGCGGAAAAAATAGCGGATGGTACACTTACCCCTGTCAATATGATGGTTTCTCATTCGTAACACTTTTATACCATCCATCACATTCAGAGTAGAAGTGAATCACTTTTTGGTAAAAGTTTAACAATTATTCGAGCACTGCTCGAATGCAGCCAACAGTCAACTAAAAAATGTTCTAGTTCCGAAATCAGCTGAGCATGAAATATACTATATAAATTAGTTAATTAAGTCGTTATAACTTAGCTTAGTAATTCGTTATAAATTAGATAAGTAATTCGTTATAAATTGAATAACATGAGTAAGTCATATTAGTATATGGTTTGGAGAGTACATTAGCCTTTAGAATGATAAAATGCATGCATAGTGACTAGTATTGGCCATTAATATAATTATTGTTCTAGGTTATGTTGAGTTAAAACACGATGGCGCATGTGCATGAATGATGGTACCATTTTTATACATCTTATACTAGGTATGTGCTCCACCATTCAACATACGAATGCTAGCATGTATATAATTATATGCTTTCACATAGTAGCTTGGTATAAAAGTGGAGCGAATGATGAGCCATCATAATGATAGGAAGTTAGTGCAATCGAGGTAAAACTTTCAACTACCATACCATATTAGGTGAATAGTGTTACTCACCCCTGGATTTCTTCTTTTCCTGGTCGTACATGATGACCACCTCCATAACGCGGCCGAAGCGCATGAAGTAGGTGCGCAGATCGGTCTCGGTGACATTGGACGGCAGACCGCCCAGAAACACCTTCGGGTAGCTGCTGCTACGCTTCGGCTTCTGCAGGGTGCGCGGGTTGCAAGGCTTCGGGTCAATCTACAAAACAAAATCACACAAAAAGCATGTTTAGAATATTTTTACATTGCACAAAAATACAGTAACATCTAAAAACCGAAATAAAAGAAAAGCCATGTTTAAAATATCCATTCATTGGCCTAAAACAATAATCAGTAGTATATTGAGGACTAATTCAATATACAGGGTGATTCAAAACTATATGGCAATCTCTTGGGAGCTCATTCTATAGCTAAAAATAAGTAATAAAGTTCATGTAATCGTATGCCTGAAAACGAATTAGCGAGTTACGGCTAGCGGAAAATTTCACCTAGAACTCAGTAAGTACTAAAGATGAGGCGTATTTACTGGAACAGGTATTTTTACTGAGTATTTGAACGTACGGACTAGCACCTAGTATTCGAAGAACAAAATACTCGGATATCTTTGAGTATTTCTAGTAAACTACGCGACGTCAGTACGGGCAGTGACTTCAAGTCCCCACTCCAATTTACGGAGTGGGAGTGGAGCTTTGTAATTTGCAGTTGCACAGTAGCACATTTCTCATTATAGAACTATTCAACTACTCACTCACTCTTTCTCGCCCACTCTCTAACTCTCTCTCTCTCTCTCTCTATTCACTATACTCGATGCTTAGTTGCGTCGCGTATGGCGTACGCGCATACTTTTCCAGTACAAATACTTCTTGAGTACTTGAGTAAGAGTCGTTTGTTACTCAAGCGTCTCAAGACTCGAGTCTTGCCGTCCGCGTCTCATTTCGCTACAGCACATCTGAGAGCAACTCAATAATTAGATTCGTGCTGTATTCAACGTGAGTAATAAAGATTCGTGCTGTATTTAACGCGAGAAACAGTAGTAGTACCAGTACCGCAGTACGATACTCTCTTGTACGTGTACTTTCTTACTCTGGCAAACTAGCTAATATAAAATACTAACTAGTATTTTGGAATAGGTATTAGAACGTACTAGTACTCGGAATACTTAGTATCAGAAAAACCTAGTACGACCCATCTCTAGTAAGTACCCTCGGTGAAGTAAGGCCATATAAAAATTTAAGGTGGCTACAAAGATACAAATACAATTGTTAATGTTTTTTATCTGAAAAATTGATTACAGAGCTGTAAATGCAATAATTTTAGAGATATCTCACGCAAAACACAAGAATTAGTGCAAAGAAATAACACATTTTTGTGTTATAAGTAACGTAAGATTACTTTCATAAATTGTAAATATTAAAGTGTATTTTTACTATAACTATTATTTATTTTTTTCTCAAGTAATTTCAATGACTCTTTTCAAAATTATATTTTCTACAAATTTAATTAAGAAAAAAATTACGTAAAACACAAGAATTGGTACAAAGAAATAAAACCTATCTGTGTTTAACGTAAGATTACTTTCATAAATGGTGAATAAAGGTGTATTTTTTTCTTAATTAAATTTGTAGAAAATTACATTCTGAAAAGAGTCATGTAAATTACTTAGGAAAAATACAACTTTATTTACCATTTATGAAAGTAATCTTACGTTAAACACAGAAATGTGGTATTTCTTTGCACTAATTCTTGTGTTTTACGTGAGATTTCTCTAAACGTATTGCATTTACAGCTCTGTAACCAATTTTATTCAATGTTTCAGATAAAAAAAAAAAACATAAGAAACAATAGTATTTGTATCTTTGTAGCCACCTTAATTATTTTTATATGGCCTTACTTCACCGAGGGTACTCAGTTCAAGGTGAAATTTTCCGCTAGCCGTAACTCGCTAATGAAGCGTTTTCAGACATACAGGGTGGGGGAAATGTTTGGAAACGGCTTAATATTTCATATACAAAGGTGATTTTGCGGTAGGTATGATTGAGGATCCTACTCAAATTGAAAATACTATTTTACTGTGACTTTAAAAATCTGGTCCGCCATCTTGGAACCGCCATTTTGAATGTAACTTTTTTTTTTAAATAGGAAGGGGGTCATGCGATACATGATTTCAATACGGAATTTTAAGACAAAATGAATGCCGAAAACCGCACATCGATATGTCAACCCGTTTCGGAGATATTTACATTATTAATCGATACCATGAAAAGCAGAAATGAAATAAATAAGTACATTAAAATCTTACCTATCAAATTTTTTGTTAATAGTGTTTGCTAATAAACATTAAAACCCAATTATTTTAATAAATGTTCAAACTGTTTTCCTTCAGCTGTTTGACAATGTGCTAATCTTAAATAATAGCCATCAAGCACATTTTGAATCATTTCGCGTGATGAACATCTGACTCTGGATATCATAATATCAACAATAATCATGATATCAACCTAAAATCATCTGTAATAATCCAACTGATTTAATGAATTCTTTTTCAATCATGAAGTAGTGAGTGTGTTTAAAGTCGTTCGCAATGGCATTTTTAAATGAAACCGAGAGAATAACTTTGTTAATGATGCGCGGCTATGGAGATAGAGTACGGTCTTACCAAGAAGTTTCTGATTTATTTAACGAAACATTTCCCAACAGAAATCCAATTAGTAAAAGTGTTGTTTTTAAGACAGTAAAGCGGTTTCAAGAAACGGGCAAAGTGACTGATCGTGCTCGCACTGGAAGAACAAATACTGCCACCAACAATGAAAAATCTTTAGAGGTAATGCAATCATTTGTTGAAGATCCGCATACATCAACTAGAAGCGTTGCCAAGGAACATGGTATGTCTACTCGTTCTGTCAGAAAAGTTCTTAAGGAATCTCATTTCCATCCGTTTAAGCTTCATGTATTACAAGAACTGAATGAGGATGATTTCGACCGCCGGGTAGAGTTTTGTGACATAATGATGAACAAGTATGACAATGATCCAAACTTCTTTAATAATGTAGTATTTTCGGATGAAGCTACGTTCATGCTTAACGGCAATGTAAATAAGCAAAACTATCGTTTCTGGACCGATGTCAACCCATACTGGATGAAGGAGGGTCATACACAGTATCCTGAAAAATTAAACGTATGGGCTGGTATGGTAAATGGTCACATTGTAGGACCATTTATTATCGAGAATAATTTAACAGGTGCCATTTACGAGAACATGTTAATAAATTTGATCGTTCCAGCCATCCAGAACATCAACGGACAAGAGTTACATAACTTGTGGTTTCAACAAGATGGGGCGCCCCCTCATTATGCATTAGGAGTGCGGGATATATTGAACCAAACATTTCCCCAACGCTGGATAGGTCGTAGAGGTGCAATAGAGTGGCCCGCTAGGTCACCTGACCTCTCTCCACTTGATTATTTCTTTTGGGGCTACATGAAAGACAATGTGTACAAAAAGAAACCAGCAACAATTAATGAACTGAGAGAATGTATAACTGAAGTGGCTAACAGAATTCCACGCGAAATGATTCAAAATGTGCTTGATGGCTATTATTTAAGATTAGCACATTGTCAAACAGCTGAAGGAAAACAGTTTGAACATTTATTAAAATAATTGGGTTTTAATGTTTATTAGCAAACACTATTAACAAAAAATTTGATAGGTAAGATTTTAATGTACTTATTTATTTCATTTCTGCTTTTCATGGTATCGATTAATAATGTAAATATCTCCGAAACGGGTTGACATATCGATGTGCGGTTTTCGGCATTCATTTTGTCTTAAAATTCCGTATTGAAATCATGTATCGCATGACCCCCTTCCTATTTAAAAAAAAAAGTTACATTCAAAATGGCGGTTCCAAGATGGCGGACCAGATTTTTAAAGTCACAGTAAAATAGTATTTTCAATTTGAGTAGGATCCTCAATCATACCTACCGCAAAATCACCTTTGTATATGAAATATTAAGCCGTTTCCAAACATTTCCCCCACCCTGTATGTTTACATGAACTTTTTTTCTTATTTTTAGCTATAGAATGAGCTCCCAAGAGATTGCCGTATAGTTTTGAATCACTCTGTATAAACGTGTTGCTGCGATCCTCTGTCGACGAAACTCTAGTGCTGGAGAATATAGAAGAAAAACAAGATTAAAAGAAGACGAGACGAAGAAGAAAAAAATAATAAGAAAAAAAGCGGAATGAATCTAACCTTACGGTAAATTCAAAGGGGACGCAAAATTTTATATATAAATCCAACCTAACCTCAGCACTTGAACATTTATTTTATATGCCCATAATAAATAATAAGACGAAGTTGTCACAATGACACTTATTAAAAAAAAGTTAAATAAATGTGGTTGTGACAATTTCGTCTTATTATGCATTATGAATACCTTCCACAATATCACCTTCGCCACTACAAGAAAGTTGTTTACCCATAGCAACATGACTGCAAGGCTCCGACTACACAGTACATGCAGTCTTATAATATAACGCCGCTAAGGGGGCTGCCATATGATTAAAAACTGTAAATTCTATCAACTGTTCCTTAAAGGATACATTTTTCCTTTTTGTCCTTCAGCGAGGACCGACAAACTTAATTTTAATTCCTTTTTCATACAGTGACCCGAAGAAGTGCCTATTTTTGCACTAACTGTAGCTCGCAAAATAGTTTATTTCTGTACCAGTGCGGGAAAGTAAATTACAGTGCGCGAAAGTACTTTTCCGCACTCCAGATTTGCAACCTAACAAAACAAAATAGTGAGCATGTAATACGCAGGTTCCCTATTCTGCATTCAAAAATAGGTTGGCTACTCTGCATACACAAAAAGTCAGTAGTTGTTGAAATCGATTTGATTCGAAGATAGGTTATCTGAGGATTGTTTCTACACTCGAAAAACTGTTTCTCTAGGTACAGAAATACCCGACTTTTCGCTCTAGTTACACAAATAGCTGTTTTCTTTTTATGAGGTGCCTACTACCTCTTGAAAATTTGGTACCTTTGCCCCCTGTAGTTTTTGCTCTCAAGTTTTATGCGTACGGACAGACAAAGCCTACGCACAATGCTCTCCCCCTATGTACTTCGTACAGTGAGAGCTAAAAGGAGAAGTATAATATGCATACGTTTATTTCCGTAGTAACCAATCGAATATTTTCAGCTCAAAAGTTTCAATCAAAATTGAATATTTTAAACTCTTTGTAATGATTTTCCAGTGCTCCATTTCGAGTAAATTTTTATATTAACAGCTTTCAAGTGAAATGAAACTTCAGTGTGTTTACATTTTTCTTGTGAACCAACTTCCTAGTTTTGGTAAGTCAAAATTTGCGAAGAGAGCCGTTTTTTACTGTTATGCCCAATTTCTCAGTCGTTTAGTAAGTAAATAAGCGGTCCTAAAGCTGCGTTCACACGCTCAATCTCTTCAAACATGGTCGTAGCACACCCACACTGTTAAGGAATGGACAAAATCAGTTTAGTAGTGGACTTCCTTTCCCACCCATTTGTTACCACTCCTTTCCTGGTTCCCCTCCCTTTTTCGTCACTAGCAGTTGGCTGTGATCCTTAGCATAAAACGCAGCACCCGTTCGTTTAAATAAAATGAAAGGTTGAAAATGGTCAACACTACTCTCATTTCATAAAAACAACATAAAATAATCCTTCACTAATAGACGAATTGAAAGCACTGGAAGACAATTGTTTCTACTATAGACGCGGCAGCTATTACATTGGTAAAATCCTAAATTCAAAATTAGAGCAATCCAACAGCTTACATCGCATTAATGGACTATCAGGTGATAGAAGAAAGTGGAGGGACTATAATATATATATAAATATATAAATAACAGGGCTGTTATTGAGGGACCCCGCCAAACTTGGCTGGTTTTCCAGCCCACGGTGACGTTGCATGCACCGCCAACCTGGCACACTTAGGAATTCAGCCCAATGTGACGGCGTGCAACTTTGGCGCCGGGTGACAGAATAAAACAGTGCCAGCTTGACGCTGCATACACATGACAACCTGGCACTCTTAAGAATGGTTGTCTACCATCGATTATTGGAAATACCTTGATACAGTCAGATACTAACTCATATAATCTTACACTATCAAATCGATAAATTATTCGATATTATATTGAATTGACATTTTTTCAAGTGTATTATTTTTATTGGTAACTGAAACACAGACAATGTATCGCGCGACTACTGTTGCCAACTCAAATTGCAAGGGAGGACACAATTTGTATGACTGTCGTTTTGACCGACCTAGTAAACAAAGGTGGTTCAGTCACATCTAGCCAGGTTAGGTTATAGGCTACAGGCTGCGCTAGCAGTAGGTTGATCAAGATGTTAGGTCGTCCTAAAGGATACCACCCAAATTGCAAATGAGTTGACTCGTGTGCGAAGGGCCTAAAAGTAGCCCATCGTGACGGCGTGCAGCTTTGGCGCCAGCTGACAAAATCGAACGAGTGCCAGTTTGTCGTTGGATGCACCGCCAACCTGGCACACTTTGGAATGCAGCCCACTGTGAAGGCGTGCAACTATGGCGCCGGGTGACAAAATGAAGTGAGTGCCAGTTTGTCGTTGCATGCACCGCCAACCTGGCACACCTCAATTAGATAGATAAGCTGCGTTCTCGTAGGTCCTGTTTGTAACGGTGACCAATTAGATTGGCCAGTAAAAAAGACACGGTTCTCTGCTGAAAATCACTTCCCGGTGGTTCGGAACCCACCTAAAACTGTAGGTCCAACTCATTACCCACGCACAGGTCTCAGACCTATGTGGGCTTCATCCTCAAAAAAAATGTCAATTCAATATAAATTTGACTGCTTCACTTTCTACATGCTGCTTCCTCGTACTTTCAAGGGCGGTGCAATGGCCAGCTAGTAAATAAAGAATAATAAGAAAAAAGATGATTGACAAACATCAAAGTTAGATCACTGATCACTCATAAGAATTTCTATGAGGTAGGTGATCAAACTTTACCGGCGTTTCTGCAACCAGCCCTCAATCTCACAATTTTTTTATTGTTTTTGGTCTATAAGTGCTCAAGTTTGTAATGAAATTCTAGTCGACAACTACTCACAGTTCGGCCGTCTAGTTGGTGTGGCCCATTCTGCAGAACCAGTTGCACATTGGCCGGGTCGCTGAACGTGACAAAGCCAAAGCCACGCGATCGGCCGCTCTCGCTGTTCTTCATCACCACACAGTCAATCACCTCGCCATACCGCGAAAAGTACCTCTGCAAGTTGTCTGAACACAAATAAAACGAAATTTGAAATATATTCAAGATCACAAAACGGAATATAAAATAAATAGTTCATCACAAAAAAACAACACAGAAAAAGGCGTACTAATTGCCCACACTAGGACACCAAGAGGTTCATGCAAGAGGTTCCACTTTATTTCAGAATATTGTGCCGTCTAATTTTTCTAAGTTGGCACTAAGTTGAGGATAAACACCGAATTGAAATACAATCTATTATAATGATATAATATTATCAATTCAATTTATTTCTCAAACTAGCTATTGTGCCCGTCCTTCGTACGGATTATGTTTAGAAATAAGACTAAATATGTTTCGGCTTTTTTGATAGCAACGATCATGAAGTTGTTAGCAGCTTAGCAGTTGTTCAGACGATACAGTATTTTTGCGGTACGGTTTTTTTACTGTATGGCGTCAAATGTACTGTGATGCTCACACGGTCCGGCTTTGCTGCTTATTGCTGTGCTCTCCTCCTTCTTCCATTGCGCTTCCAGTTCAGTTTTATTTATTCTAGTCCAGGATTTTTTTTTATTTGTGTAAGAATTATTTAAATAAGTTACTTACTGAAGTTTTCTCTTTGATTTTGATCAAAGTAAGAAAATTCTGGTTTCAATATTCCACACATTTCTCGCCGCGCTGATAATTTTCTCTCTTTATTTTTATATTAATCTTAAGTCTTGTCCCACAAGGCGGGTCTTTCATATATTAAAGAAATTAAATTTTCACAATTAATATCTTCCATTTCTGGACACTGGAATTCACTAATAAGAAGATCAATGCTGACGATCTGAAGACTGCTTCCAGCGTAATAAGCGTATCGTTTGAGCATATTCATTACAATACATGTGCCACCGGATACGGATACAGTTATTTTGCGGTACAGCTGATTTTAGCGATACAGTTTTCGAAGACAAAACCGAATGTAGAAATCGGCTGGAACAGCTTTTTTACTGGATCCAGTCGAAACAGTATTATGTGAACATACAATATGAAATGTACATGCAAACGAAAGCACTGCAAAATAACTGATACAGCAAATTTACTGTACCGCACAAAAACTGTATCGTGTGAACGGGCCCTTAGTAAACAACTTAGAACGTAAACAATTCAATGACAGGTATCGGAGAGAATATTTGAGAACAGCTAATTGATATATCATGATAAATTACGTGATTTGTTCTTATGTGGTAATAAAACTTCGAAGAAATGTATCCAAAATCGCACAATAATTGGCTTTTAAACGTTTATTATTCTGTTAAAAAAAAGTTAATTTAGTTTTTTATAGCTAAAGACATTGTCAATAAAGTTTTCAATACCGCTCAATAACTAAAATCCCGATCGATGCTCTCGTTTTTGAGGAGAAGGCCGCGTAAAATGCCTTTGGGGCCGTGACAGACAGACAGACAGAAATTGAGATAAGACTATTTTCGGCTTATTTAATGTATAAAACGTAAAAATAAGCAAAAAATATATAATTCTGATAAATATACAGACAAAACTCTAATTTTATTTATATAGATATAAGCTAACAGTTTAGCAAATACCTGGAACTCTTTGTTAAGTGCAGATTATTGATTTATTTTGTTGATTATCCTTAAATCGATAAGACTCCTGTGAACTTCTCAGTGAAAACCATTGGTGAGAGACATGTGTGTAGGCAACGTAACCTTCAAAGATTTTTGTGAACTTTTCAGTTGAGAGTTAGTTTTGAGAATAAGTGAGAATAAGTTTTGTAGGTACTGAAATCCTATTTGAATGTAATGATTAGATGAATGAATAGATTAATAAATGATGTGGATCCGACTAATGTGTGTGTTTTAAATGCATTATTTATAATGCTTTGCATAATGTCTTTATTAATGTGAAGCAGGTAAGTTCATGATATTAGGCATTATTGCTATTCTAGTCTTCCTCATACAGCAGGAATGTATTATAATACATTAAATTGTACAGTGTCCAGCATAATAAAATTAATAATCGTTGAAAATTGAATTGAAATCTAATCTCAATGTTCTTTACCTACATGCTTTCATCAAATAATTGTATTTGTTAGCATGCATGTGATAAAGAGCATGGATTAACTGACCAACCAGGAATTGGAAGTTTTCCTATAAAAATTAAACAAGTAGTTCTATAGATGTAAAATACCCGGGTATTTTGGGTATTTATGAAATCGAGCCAGATTAATTGATTTTTACCCCTCAATATGGTATTATCATTGTATGATAATACATTGAGTTAGTCTACAACAACTTATTTAACATTTTTTTAATGACTTATTAATTATTTTTAAATATTAGTGAAAGTTTGTAAATAAACAGAATTTCTTCGTGTCTAAAATCGGCATAAACAGAAGAAACTAGGTAAATAAGAGTAATTCTACTGGTGAGAATGTGACACACAGCAGACAACAAAAGACTTGTGGGTTGTTACGGGGGTAAGGGGATAGGCAGGTGTGCAGTGATGCAACCCTGGATTGCCCAAAACTAAAAATTCCCTCTGATATGAAATCAAGACAGCACCACGTTAGAAAAATAGTGAATATACTTCTACTGTTATTAGCTTATGTTATGATTTTTGTTTTAGAAAATAGATTGGAATTAGGCCTAACTGACATGTAGGGATAATATTATTAAAAGTAATAAAAATGTTCTATGTAAACAAGTATTTAGTGTTGCCTCTTAGCTCCAATCTGGATAAACCTATTTTGAAAAATTCCTTCTTGGTTTAATTTTAAAGCTTCATGTCATAGAGTTTGTTTGTTCAAGTTATTATGTTTTGTGTGAGTTTAAGTATGTTTTATTTTAGTACTAAACAAAAGATCTTGAACTAAAATCCTTTTTAAATTATTATTGAATTCTTGGATTTTTTGTTCCATAACGATCTGCGTTGTTAATATCAACTTATTGTTGTGAATGAACGACTGGCAGTCAATTTTAATTGTGAATGAATAAAAATCCTACTCACATTTGGCCTATGTGAGTAGGAATATTATTTATTCACAATTAAAATTGACAAAGTCGTTAAATTCACAATAATAAGCTATTATTATTGAATCTTACCATCCTACAAACTGAGTTTTTATTATTTCCTTGGGTTAGTTTACACATGCTCTGTCAAATTTTCCTTCCTCTAAATAATAATTATTACTTTTATAAACTCTTTGTCATTTTCAATAGAATCTCAACAGAAAAAAAACGAAGAAAAGCATAAATAGCCAGGACCTGGGTATTTATGTCGATCATGCTCAGAAGTAAAATGCTAATGGGGACTATATGAAAAACTGTTAAACATATTTTATCATCATTATACTATATCCTTACAGGATAATACCTGCAAAAATACATCTCAATCTCTAAATTCAATAAAAATTATAAATACCCAGTTTTTGTGTATTTACCCGGGCCTGGGGTGAATACCCAATTTATAAATACCTACCCACTGGGTATTTAACCGCCCCACAACTGTCAATTTAGAAATAACATCTGTCATACTTGTAATGTGGAATAACTCAATAGAAAAAGTGCATAAAATCGTGTATTATGCGCTAAATATCTCAATAGCTATACAGTAGTTGCATACTTTCAAAAGGTATTATTCAATATTTTGCCTAACTAATCAACTCACCACACTATAAAGTATTAAATTTTAGGGGTGTCATAAAATACTGGTGATTATGAATAGAAGTTGGAAGGTTAGCAATTATTGATACCTTACGTTATTCTACCAGTTAGTCCCTTAGTTTAATCTGAACCCAGTTGGGCGCAAAGTTCCGAATACCGAAAATAACTGGGGGTCCATCTGGCTCCGGATAGTAGCACCGTGTGAGGGCCCCTGCCAAGGAGGATAGAATGGCTTGGAGATGCGTTAGGAATGTGCGACGAAAGGGTGCCAATTCGACTGATTGATGAAAGGATATTGGGAAGAGCGAAGAGAGGAAGACCCAGGATGGGATGGCTGAATGACCATTTTGATGATCTCTGAGTACTGGGAGTGGCGATCTCAGCATCAGATTAGATTATATTTCTTAACTCATGTGAATTTACAAATGGTTTTAATAACAAAATTATTAACATCACATAGATACTGTAGTGAACTTGTATTATGCTATTTTTACAATGTTGGAACTTATGAACATTGATATTATTTGTTAATGAATCTTAATGATATTGAGTACTGTAATTAGAAACGTTTGGCCAAAGATTCGTCCATTCTTGACATTTAACCGGTCAAAGAAACCAGAAACGGGACAGATGGAGGCGAATTGCAGAGGAGGCCAAGGACCTCCCAGATACTGTAGAACCAGCTAAAGTAAATGATTGTACAGCATTTTGCCTCAAATTAGTGAATAGAGAGCAAGAGTCATCATTGGAAGACTCAAGCATTGGTACATAAGAATTTAGTTTATAAGAATATAGAATAAAATTAATGGTTAGTGCAGGTGACTAGCATTAAAAAATTTTTGCCTCAAGCCACTAGTGAGATGTTTTTACTTTTCCCTCGTTTCTTAAAGGCAAGTCATAATGAATAATCCAATCATCGCCTACTATTATAAATAGACATGAAAACGCAATGACGTAGAAAACTTGATAACTAGCTATTAATTTTTTAAATTTGAACCTATTGAATAGTGATCATGAGGCGTTCTTATTCTGTAACGTTTGCCTGTTATTCAATTTGTTTTTCCACGCTTTTATTGTGTATTGCTAGCTATTAAGTATAACTGATAATTAATTCATATTCATTGAGTGATGCGTTACCGGCAGATGAGCAAGTGTTTACGCTGGCAATACCATACGGATTTATGTTTATTTCATACCTTTATAACAAATCCATAATTTTATCAAGTTGTATTATATTTTTGTAGTGATATATTTTGAAATGTTACGGTGGATACAGGTTGTATGCAGATTTCTAACTTGTTTTAATCGTTTTTCAGCTCATTTTACATAAACCTTGACCAAATCAAAAGTGAAATGAGGGCAATCTTTAATTCAGTAACGAAGCATATTTCCGGACCTATGTTTACATGAACTTTTTTCTCAATTTTAATGAAAAGAATAAGTTTGTTTAGTAAGGCATATTCCTCCTGGAAAACCCTGTGTATAGAATAGAATAAATTGAGCTAGAGAACTGCCAATTTGAATGTATGTGTACACTGAAAAAGGAAATTACATGACCAGCTCGGTGCGGTCCATTACATAGTGTTCCATTACTGTAGATAGTTTCAGACTGCAACATGGTTTTCATTTCATTTGCATCTGAATAGAGCAGACCAACTCATACAGCGTATTTCGAGCTAGAGATACTGGGCACTTGTATACAATGTAGAATCTACGTATACTGTGGGGTTTATAATTTACACTCCAATAATTTCACGTTAATATTTTGATGGCGAGAGTGTAATAACCCAATAACTAAACATCATATTCAAGTGGTCGTTTATGTAAAGATTGTATAATGACCTAACCTAACATTTCACGAGTCGCTTAATAGTCAGACAAATTAGCTAAAAGAAAATAAAAAATTTCAAACCGTCTGAAAATCGAGCCACAAAATACGACCAGAAAAACATTATGAATAGCATACTAAGTCACACTTGTACAAACGTCCTCATCATAATGGTGGTTCATTACCTGTTCCACTTTTATACTATCATTATCTTTTCCACTTTTATACTAGGCTTCTATTACATCATTTAGTATAAAAAAAGTTCACCATTATTTGGTATAAAGTGTACAATTATATTTCCAAAAACAACTAAGACGGCAGCTTGATTATGAGTCTGAAATCAGCTTAGAATTTCAAATTTAGAAATCAGGAACATGTACACTGCACCTATTAATTTGCATAAGCATTTTCAGTTTAATAATATATTCCAAGGTTATGTTGTGAGTTATAATTTATAATAAGCAACCGATGTATTTTGGGAAGCCTGTGCAATAGTGCGCATGCTCGTGAAAAATGGAAAAACTTTTATGCATTTTATACTAGGTACCTGTTCCACCATTCAATATACGATCTTACGAATGCATGTAATATATCATAGTTATAATCATATGCTTTCACATAGCAACTTTGTACAAGAGTGAAACGGATAATTAACCGACATTATGATAGGACGTTTGTGCAACCGGGGGTCAGTCCCCCCCAAGAATCCTAGCTGTGCTTCGGCCGGTATCTTGGAAAAATTGAAAATTTGTCCGTCATTTTGGTTTTAAGAATTCGAGACCAAACCAAGACTCGGGTAAATACTACTCTTATTTTTTGATATCAGTTACACCCGACCTGTACCTAAAAATAAGAATCAATTTATCTGAAATTTTTCAAATTTTAAATTTAAACCAAAATTTAATTCAAAAGTAAATTTTCTGGAATTGATAATTCTGAATAATGAAAACTAGTGTATCTCACTAATGGCAAGACCTGAACTTGTAATACAAAATTCTTCTCGGGAGAATGAAGTTCTCTACCATTTAAAACCAATTTCATCTTTTTATCTCCAGTAGTTTTTGAGCTGCTGGTATTCAAAAACCAAATTCAATGCACCCCCAAAAATCCCTATAATTAAAATAAAAGTAATGTGAGGGGTGTATATCTATATACAATTTAAATTTTATTTGACTTTCAGCAATATGTCAACAGTTTTTTTCAAGTTTAATTTTCAATCTTTAAATGTATTAGGGTAATTTCCTCTCAAAACTTTGCAGAAATATGTGACTTGTCAAAAAGGGGTCCCCGTCCGTCCTCCCCCCGTAGAAATTTATACTAAAACGTCATTTTGAGCGTTTTAGATATGAATCCTTCATTTTAACCCACACTATGGTCAAAGTGAATTCTATCTAGTGCATGAGTCATCTCATGGGGATTGGTTCCGACCCAGAGACCCCTTGGCTACGAGCCTTATATTTTAACTTAGAACGTAATCACGTAAAACCGCTGTGGCCTCTGTGTATCACAGGTTGGGGAAAAGCTGGATTAAAACATTATTGAAACAGTTGTTTTTAAAACTTCAATCTCACCTTGGGTAGTTTCCCAGCTCAATCCGCCGACAAAAAGTTTCCTGAAACAAAAAATAAACATTAATTTAATTATGAAATACATAAAACTGATGGATTAAACAAAAAATGAAAATTTGTTGAATAAACGTTATTCCAATCCAGACAAAAAAAAAGGAGTGGGAATGGTCATTCAGGGTGTTTGCTAGCTTATAAAAGACTGATCAAATACCTAAAGAATGGAATGAGAATTGTAAATTCTCACATCATCTCTTTAAACAGACCTTACACGATGTAAGTATTCACAATATTAATCTCAATCCAATGCGTTTTTACAAATGTTGTACTGCTTCAGCTGATGGAATTTCAGGGCTTTAATATTTGCTTGCACAGGGCGCTTGCATAGTGGAGGCATTCAATACTCGATGATAATCACCATCGCAAATTCGAACAAAAGCTGTGGAATTGTGTAACACGAATTGAAAGTGTGAACAGTAAATAGATACCAACATTCCATAACCTCTACCACACCCAATACATCTCTGCAACGAAGTTTTTGCCTAGATAATCGAATTCGTTACATAGAGGGTCAACTACTTGTATGGTTCCAGCAGCTTTCAAAGCTGGAGGTAACAAAGATGTCCAAGACAAGATTTACAAGCACCATCAGCCGCAAGTAATTTTTGTAGACCCCCCTGGAATTCTTGACAATGGGAAATTGCCAATAATATGATCCATTGTTTGCACCTCCTCGCATTCACAGAGGAGACCAAACTGAACTTGTTTCATAACTACGCCCCTGAATTTTCTTCACAAAATTTTTGAGCTACCATTATTAATCACTTACATGCCCCCCATGACTAATATATTAACGCTTTATGAAATTCCCCCCCCCCCCCCCCAACCGAGCCATAACGGCACATCCTTCTCGAAGGCTCCTGAAAGTACATGAAATCATTCTCGGCTACTGGTATTGCTCCACTAAAGCTATGAAATTGGAACAAATCAAATTGCTATTTAATGTTTCAAGTTATGATTTAAAAAAAAAAACAAAGCATAGAAAATTTCAACATCCTATCAATATAGTCAATAAGAATTCAATGTTGGGAAATACCCATCACCCTTGATTAAATAAATCAAGGTAAAACAAGAACGAGAAATATAAATTACTAATAGGATTCAATGAAATTACCATTTCTGGCTCATTCATTTTGGTAGAGGTAAGTGAAAAATGTGAATAGCTCATACATTTGATGTAAGTCAATTACATTATAAATGTAGGTTAATTTATATAAGTAAAATAAGATGACACATTTGAGACACTTTGTGCTTCTTTTCTTGTAGCACAAATACCAGAATGTTAACAGCAGAGAATGAGGTCCCAGGAACCTGAAAATGTCCAGGTCAATGTTTTGCTTGGGCTGTCACAGTGATTACTCAATTCACCAGATTCTGGTAAAACCGTACCTCTACCAATCTTAACATCCTTATAAATTTTCATCTTTTGTAGATGCATTAATTATTATTTATTGATCTATATTCTTCGAGGGAATTTTATGCTCTCAAGTTTTCTTTCCAACAGAATTTCTGTGGAGTGAATGCTATTACAATTTGTTGATTAGGCACAGTACTACACATTTTCCGAAGGAATTGGAACACTACATGATTTAGTTCCTGAAATTTTTCTTATTTTTACTGGGTTTTGACATAATATATGTATGTAATAATTATGTATATGACATATGAATTTTACAGGTTTTCCGGGCTATCTCTGGGAGCTCAAAATCAAAGCTTCGATAGCTGGTTCGAATGTAAACAAAATAAATTGAAATTTGCTCCTCAACTATCTAGCTTTTATTAACTGAACGAATTCACTGTTTCAAGTCGACCGATCTGCATTTCTCTGTCTATTTGTAACAGCATTTACGGCTAAATCAGATTTCAAGATAACCCTCGGGCCCTCTTAATCATCTGGTTGAGACATATTTTGAATTAACTTATCATTCATAAGAATAACACATTTGTTTGAAACAAATCTTTCTATTATTTCAATAAGATATTATAAAAAATGATTACTAAGTGAATGATAATCATACGAATTTGATTAATATTGTTCTATAAATTAATTCCTCAGACATATGAAATCTGATCTGATTTGAGAAATAAGCTATCTGAAAACAGACATGGACATGAAATAGACTACGCAAATTGAATCGGGTATGTCTGATGAGTGTGTTCAATTTTGAAGAGGTGATTATCGTTGAGTATGTTCCTCTTTGCTAGCACCCTTATTCTTGAGCGTGAGGTCTACTGTTCAGAGAACTATTAGTTTATACAGTGCCAGTGTGACTAGATGTCACATTAAAAAACTTTGCAGTGTGACTAGATGTCACATTAAAAAACTTTGCTGTCAAATTAAAAAACAAATAAAATATTGAGGAATTTTATATGTAAAGAAAAAAAAATTGAACAGCACAAACTCTAATTGCGTAAGAGAACCGGCAGTGAAAATTCGTGAAATCATTATTAGCAGCTAACATATTAATTCAAGTGCTTTACATTCACATAAGTTTTTTCCCCAAAGATATACAGTATTAAACACCATGTTTTGTTAAATGTCTATCAGTTTTAAATTCATTTCAAATTTATACAGTGATAGCATTTACTTATTTGGTGACTGTTCAGTCGAGTCCTTGGATAACCCGCTGTATCTATCCATTTTGATAAGTGTTTTGAAGAAATTCTGAGTTCCGATTAGTCTAGAGTTCTAGAGCCAATATCCAAGAGTAAGAATAACTGATGCTATAATAGCATCATTATGCACTGGTTTTGATCAGGCTTGTATAAAGTTAGCTGTTTTGACATCACTTTCTAACCTCCAATAGCTAATTACTTTATAAGGTAGTCATAGTTAAAATTATTTTTGCAATAATTTATTAGTGATCAAGCAGATCATACTGTAGATCTCAAGCTGAGTTTCAGGTAAAATTATTCTTAGAGAACCATGAAAATAATATTATAAAGACAAATTATTCTATAACGACGTAAACAAGACTGAAAATTTTCATTCAAAATTTGAAAAGCATTTTCAATTTTAGATTCGACAAGAGTAATCAAAAGTATTTCACTACTGAAATATTCAAGCGTTGAAAATTTCAAAATGCTCATTTACTTCTATTAAATAATTGCAATTAAAACGTGCATAGTATTCAATTTTTGCAATAATGCGAAGGTGATTTATAGTACGGTGCAATTACACCTAAGCCTATCCAAATTAAAAGTTTCTCTTCAATTCCAAATTGTTCTATACAGTCCAAAATAGTTTTGTAAAAAGTTTAAACAATTTAAAGCTTCAGTTTTTTGGGGAGGGTATCGGAGGTACAATTTTTCAGTTTTTTTTTTTGTTTATAAATTAAGAACTATAAATCAAATCTCTTTCTTTATTCCAATCAAAGTTGGTGAAATGGCTTTGAAGTAACACTTTTCCTGTGCCACAATGTGATATACTATGCAACTTATTAACTTGGGAAGTCCGGAATGAGCTTGAGGATGGTTCTACAAAAAATTTCAAGGCATCATGTTTGTTGAGAATTTTGTCAGTTTCAACTTTGATAAGAACAGAGAAATCGATTTGATTCGTCGTTCCTGATTTATAAAGAAAAAACTGAAAATTGTACCTTTCCAATTCTCTCCACCACAAAGCCGACGCTCAAAATGTCGCACATTTTTAACAAACTATATGTGGACTGTATAGGAAAATTTGGAGTAGGAGGGAGACCTTTACTTTGGATGCGAGGGTTCGGCCGCTTTCTGGTATAATTGGCACCTTAATATTAAGCAGATCATTAATCTGAAGCTAGTTTTTAGGCAAAATAAAAAGTTAGTTTTCAAAATACGGTCAAAAATCTATATAACAAACTCCCAAATACCTAAATCCTCTACGTAAAGAATTTTTATGGTGTCCCATGACATTGCAATATTGGCAAGACGACGATCTGTCATCAACGAATAGAATATCTCTCTAAAACGAAGTTTTTGTAAAAATCATAAATCATAATTGATCTCGTTTTATCTAATCTCGTTATACAACTAATCATTCTTATGTGGAATACTTGAAAATAAATTAATGCTACAAACTTTGTAAAATGTTTGCGAAAACCCCATGAAAATACAAAAGACAGCGGGGAATTTTAGATTCAAAAGAAAAAACCGTAGTAATAGAAAATCAAGAGAAAACAAAATGAACAGCTCATTTGACAATACAATTCTCAACACCATATTGGCTCAAAACAAACTGGTATTCCAGCACACTAAAACATATTGGCTCACACTCTTCCATCTCATGATTATAAGCTCAACGTACAAGGATATAGCTTAAATCTTGTTCCAAATTTCTTTTCTTTTTTTTGTTTCAAAGGAACTAACAACATTCACACTAGTTTAAATAACCTAATAATTTCTTTAAAATGTACATACTATAAATGAATTTCATCGGGTCTCAAGGAATAAAACAGATTTATAAAACAAAACATTACATTGAATCTGTAGCACGATTGGTTAATCGGATGTGTATAAATATGGATATTGAAGCAAATTTTTTTTATTGCTGATGATGCCCACAGGAGTCTGGAGACTTGTGCGTGGGTAATGAGAATGATGAGAAACACCCTTGGCTGAACCGCTGAATGAGATTTGAACCAAAAACTGCAAAGCCAGGCAGAGCCATATCTTATCACAGACAAGCGCTCCAACCAACTGCGCTACGAGAGCTGCCACTACTTTATTATTTTCTGTTTTCAATCAACTTTGTAATTCATATGAAATCTAGTATTGACAAAAGAAAATAGCCAGATATCGTATTTCAGAGACGAACAGATTCAAAATCTGCATGAAAAGAAATGTATGCCATACAATACATTCACCACGAATCTGTATAATACCACTTTTGTATAATAAATTGAGGGTGATACCACAATTTAAATTTCGCATTTCCAAACAGTTAGCTATAGAAATCATGCAGAAAAATTAATATTTTTGAACATTTTGTTAATTTTTAAAAGTAATGTTAATACTAGTTTTATGAGATACTATCACCATTGGAAAAAAGTTCAATTGTCAATAACCCAAAAAAGTAGAGCTTACTTCTCTGTACGTTACCAGAATAATTTTTCATGTTAAAACATTTTTCAACAAGCGTCGCCATCTTGGGGAACGGGATAAAATTCCACTTTTTGAAATTCCGAAATGGAGACTAAACTAAGCAAAGAAAAGGTTACTTTCCTTTGTCCTAGCAAATAAATACCCCTGAAGTATTAGTATTGCTACAAAGTAGAGCTAGACTTTCGAATAAAAACAAATAAAAATTTTTAATTGACTGTACTATTGTTAAAATTTCCAAAGAATAGATTTCATATCTACCCTACAAAGTCTGGGATTATTCAATTTTTACAAAAAATGAACACTTTTTAAGTTGACCGGACTAATTTTACAAATGAAGAGATGTCTCTAATCATAGTTTCTCAGAGATTCATTTTAACAAATTTTAATCATACACCTTTTTATCTACATTAGTGTGGTGAAACTGAAAATTAAGAATCAAACTACTATTGTAGTGGTCAAGCTAGGTGACTGCCAAACTAGAAACCAACGAATCAGCTCATAAATTTTCAAAATGAAGGATGCATGTTTCCCAAAAACAAAATAAAATTGCCGACATTACTCAAAAAAAGCTCCGCTACTCTTTTATATGACAAACAAAATAATTAAAATCAGATTCAGCCAGAAAATAAATCAACTAAAAAATTATATTACAAACTATCAATAATTTTATCACTACCAAAGAGCAGCAATAAAAGATTGTTTCAAAACAGAGCAACAACATTCTAATGTTGTTATTATTAAATAAATCAACAAAATTGCGATAAATTTATGATAAAATAATTAAAATTAATAAAAATGCATTTTTTAATTGAAACGTTTTACTAACTCAGAATTATTGGAGTTGATCGATCCATCCACTTCTTCAACCATTGTCCTAGACAGAGAACAAAATAACAATATCCAAAAAAATTTCCCCAACTAAAAATTCCCCTAATAAATTAAAAATTACTAGTAGCCTCACTACTCAAGACTGTGCACTCTAGAAACTAGTGAAGATTATTTCAAATTTTCTTGGTTTGGCAACTAAACCTATAAAAAAGTTATCAGTATATATGAGAAATAATTTTCCATGAATAAATTATTTTGTGAAATATGAGCCCATAAGTTCAAGATCAAACTTGGAGGCTTCCTCTGCTCAAGGTAGACTTGAAATCTTTACTCAAAAGGCTTTCCAAGTCGGTGAGTTAAGGAAGCCTCAAAGTGAGTTTATAAATACAATTACTGTGAGCAATTCTAGGCTTCTTAAGGACAGGGACCTGTTGCATAAAAATTTAAAAATCAAAATCTAGTATAGATTGTAATCTAGATTACAATAGTAATTTATTGTAATAGATTATATATCTAATGCACTAAGAATCTCCACATGATTTTTGCATACATTTCAATTAAAAGATTAGTTTATTTGTGATTATTACGCTTACAACCCCCACATTTTTTCAAAAAATATAAAAAAAACAAATTTGGATTGAAGCATGTCATTTCAATCAGTGAGTTTTAAGAAACATTAAACCAAAGTGAATTTGACATGATGCTTTGATACGTCAGTTACGACTCTTACTTCATAAGATATAAACAGAGACGCGCAGGCTAAGGGGAGGCATCCAATAGTCGAGGATAATATCACCATTGTAAAATCAAACATGTTGTGGAATTCACGCTGATCTAATCTGTGTCATAACAATCACATAATCAAACACTTACGGCCGGTTGCACGAAAGCCAATTAATAAGGAGTTTGATGTCAGTTAACTAACAGTCGTAAGTGCAACGGGTTTATTTCTGTTGCACAAAGATCCATTAGTTAATTTTCGTTAACCGAACGGGCACAATCTGGCTAAACTGTAATTTGATCAACAGCTGATACTGAAGTTGAGAAAAATTATTATATTCCTAATAGATTTTATTCATTTTGGTTTTTAACACGACCTAATTTGAAATTCCGTATTCTGGTACAATAAACATAACCTATAAAATGTAACTTAACGGGCATTAGTGAGATTTAATCCTCAGTGATCGGGCCGTTAAATATCTTTACGCCGGTTAACCTAATCGGCGTTATCGCTTGTATATTGTCCTTCGTGCAACTAAATTCTCTCCATTAAGTTTAATTTCCATAGAATGGTGTCATTCTACGGGGATTAAATTCAATTTCGTGCAACCGGCCGATAGTGTGGAATGTCTTTTGACACAGCTGCGTGAATATACCTCCATTCCACAGCATGATTTATTTTGCGATGTTGAATGCCCCAGATTAGAGTAGCGTGAATACCACTATTCAACAGCATGTGTTAGATTTTGTGATGGTGATTATCCTCATGAATTGAGAAATCCACTGAGCAAGAACTTCCACTTATTAGATTTGTATGACAATAATAATACAGATTTATATAATAATAATAATGATTTAATAACAAATAGAAATACAGTTATTATTGATGATAGCATGACTTAATATAAGCATAGCTTGTGTGCTAGTCACGAGTTCATCCAGCATTATGAACAAAAACCATATTCTTTATAACAACAATATAATGGTGCTGAATGTTGTATGACACAGAGCTACGCGAACCACTACCATTCCACAGCATGTTTCATTTTGCTATGTTGAATGCCAACATATTCCACTGCAAGCAGAACTTTAAAAGCAATGTCTATTTACAATTTAAAAAGTATAAATGACTTTAATAATGAAAAATACATATTCTAACCCCCCCCCCCCCCCCCCAGCAATAAAAAACCCAACAAGTACCTCATTTCACGAAATAAAAAATTGATGAAAAAAGGTTTCTCACTGCACTGATAACATTCTTTTTACATTTGCCAACCCAAGAGACCTTTCAAAAAAGACTGAATAAGAGACTAGTACACAGATTCACAATTACTACTGTAACCTCACTAGCTGCTAGTCAAAAAAAAAGAAAGAAAAATGCAAACATAAAAAAAGCAAGATGAGACGTTACAGATGTTTGTTTACTATTGTTTACATAAAAATAGTCAGTAGAATGCGGTCACAAAATTTCAAGGGAGAATAGAATTTTTAAATGTTGCCAAACGACACAATTAGACTAGTCAAGCTAGACCAAAAAGGTGCCGTTTTTAATCTAATTCATGTAGTACTAATTTCTTTGGGTATGTGTAGTACTGGGCCAAGTGAACAAAATATAAATATGAAAAAACCGGCACCTATGAAGTTTTAGTTTTCTGCTTATAACTTGAAAACATGGCGCTTTTGTGTAAGTTATTCAAATAATATTTAAAGCTTACTTAATTTACTGATACTGCTCTTTTGCATAATCATAAAAAATTGCACGGTTTCCAAGTTATAAGCTTTCAAAAATGGGTATTTCATGTAAGCAGAATTTTGCTGTTTTAAAAAAAATCAATTCAAGTTAACCATTATTAAAACCCAATTTTGAGTTGGACGAAAAATTTAATTTACAAGGTAAAATTCCAAACATGACGCCAATAATTAACATGGATACACCCCAACTTATTAAGATGATCTAGTGTTTAAATTAAATACTTTAGAAAATTTCAAATAACAACTCACGATCTATGCATAGATAAATCATATTATTGATGTCATATTTTAGCAAATTCAATTTGCTAGATGAAAGGTCCTGAGTAACGATTCCGTCTAACCCGAAACTGGCTTGCAATAATGGTTGAATTGATTTTTTTTTTAACTAAAATATCTTTTAGTTTTATCTATAAAGGAATTTGGAGGTTCTAATGGTACTGCTATCAAAGAAGAAGCCATCACCTACAATAAATTTGAGACCAACCTCACATCTCCAGTAGTTTTTTATTTAGAGCTTCTCCAATATTGAAAAATCGTAAATTTAAAAGTATAGTGCATAATACTACCCTTTGAAGTGAAATTCTTAATTATGGTTGGAATTTGACATGCAATTGTCTTTGAGTTGAGAAGAATGAGCTATCCCTATCACTAGATACGATGCGATTAACCGTCCTTCTATGCTTCATCCCCTGGCTACATTTTGGAGCGGAATTGTAGGGTAACTGATAGTACGAGGTCCCAGGAACCTGAAAATGCCCTAACCAATATTTTGCTTGGGTCGCGTTACTTGCAGTAATACCAGAATGTGTTAGGTTCTGTTAAAGCCATATTTTCACAAATTTTAGAAACGCTCTCACTTTTGAAGCTCGCTATTCAGTATATTTTTGAAGTTCTACAATAATTATTTTCTTCAAGACAGAATTCCTCTTACGTGAACAAGTAGGGAGCTAGAAGAATTTCTAAAACTGAAATGTTTTAGAAAACTATCTATTTTTGAGAGCTATAAGGGGAAGAAAAAGCGCATAGTTTACATTATCCATATTATCTTATCTGACACTATATGGACTGAAATTCAGCGCCGGCAGACACTATAATGAGCAGAAGGCAGAATTTACGCTTACCGATGCGATCCAAGCAGCGATCACATAAGACCTTGGTCTTATGTGATCGCTGGATCCAAGGGACTATAGTAATAATTAGTCATTCTACCTATAACCTACCTATGTGAAAACATCTCACAGCTGAAGAAATTTAGCACAGAATCCGCGCCTAAAAATCCTGCTGGACGCATTTTTTCTGTCTGAGTAGTATTCTCCGTCATAAGCTCTCAAAAATGGATAGGTTTCTCAAGCATCCAGTTTTCGAAATATTTACCCTTCTAGCTCCCCAATTCACTTAACATGAAATCTGTCTCGAAGGAAAACATCAGAAACATTTGTAGAACATCAAAAACTCCCTCAGAAACCGGGCGACTATTTATAATAATGCAGAGGAACAAAGTTTTAGTAAATTTGGTAGCTTCAAATTTTTAAAACACCCAGTTTTCGAGTAATAAGCAGAAAACTGAAAAAGTGTGCCTTTACCCCATCATCCAACCACTAGCGGCACCAGGGTTTTATGGGAAAACTATTATGTTTTTCACTAGGCCCAGTACTACACACTCCCGAAGAAATAGGAACTCATGTTTTAGATACTGCAATTTTCCTATTTTTACTGAACAAAATTGGTAACATTGCAATTCTACCCAACCAATTTATTTTATGATCACTACACTCATTCTTTAGAATTGACTCAAAAATTCAATTATAAAAAGATTAGTGAGCTTCTTAATTCGTTAGTAACAAATAATTAATAGCAATTACAGTGTCAGTTTTGTTAAATTATGATTTATAAGGATTATTTTTCAATTTCAGCAAGTAAACACTGGTAAGTGTTCGAACTAGTAAGCAACTAATACAATTATTATAAAATTTTTACTATAAAAATTACTAAAGACAATGAACAATAATTTTCATTAGTAGAATAATAGTATAAAACAAAATCAGGTACTTTTTAGGAAACGTCATTTTTGAGGCAGGAATATCAAATTTCATGCAAAACAGGACCCCTATTAGGAGCTCCTAATTTCAAGTTACATGGGATGTATTGAAATAATCCATTTTATATTAAACTCTAAAAATGTATTATGTATAGTGAGCTTCTGAATTTGTAAATAATATTAAATCATTTAAGTAGAAATTACAGTGTCAGTTTCGCTTAATTACTTCATACTAAAGATTTGTGTGGATTGTTTAATATGACCAAGGTAAAAGTAACACTAAAAGTAAGCATTTATTGAAATAATCATGAAATTTAGTAACTTATCACAATGAATAATAACGTTTATTAGTAGAATTGTGTTGAACAAGTACAAGCACTTTTCAGGAATATTATCTCATAATTTTTTTAGATGAATATATTGAATTTCATGAAGAATAGGAATTTATTATTAGTGATGAGATAAATCGTTATTTTTCAATAGCAGTTATGAATGTTGTGGTTATTAAAAAAAACGAGTTATACAAACAGTTACAACTGTTTCCTTCCTCCCCCCCCCCCCCCCACCCAAAAAATTAGAATTCTCTTCACCCATCCAAATCCTATAATCTTTACTCATTTTGATGCTGCTTGTGTTAACATTTTAAATTATCAAATGAATTTGATTTTTCATAAAATTGTATAAAACAAACACTGTAATAGGGAGTAATACAACAGCCTTCCTCTGCATCTTGTGCTCGTTATTCTCGGTCAATATTTACCACAGCTTTGACCAGCACAAATCTATTTTAATTGGTAAATGACGAGTGAAAAAATTAGTGTTGCTAGTACTCTCCGTTTAATAATTCTATTAATTAGTCTCATAACGTTTGCTTACTATTCTTAATAATAGTGATATTTTGGTAGATATCCATAATGAATAACATAGATGTCTAACTACTAAAATTATTAGCACATGAGATACTACAGTTTCGTCTATCGTCATTTTCAATCTCAATCAAAATCATAAAATTCAATCAAACTGAGTTTGGTTGAGATTGATGATGATGACGAGCAGTCGAAACTATAGTACCGACGTTATGAATTTCATTGGTTGTGACATCTGTATTATTCGCGACTTGTTTATTCACTCATTATTTAGGATATTAGTTAGGTTTCCTGTAGAAAACTTAATCAATTTTTATAGCATTACAATGAACAGGATAAACCTCAAAAGTGAAGTTGCTCTAGATTTTGCAAAAGAATTGCTCTTACATCTTATTCAGCAAAAAACTACATGATTACATCAGCTTTAGTTCTTGTTCTTTGCACCAACTGTCGCTCGAGGATCTAAAATCTGCTCTACACGTTAGAAACCTAGAGAGACACACAATACATAATCGATAGCTCAAGGTCCATTCTATATGGACCGAAAAAGCGCGGGAAAACCAAGAGGCTTAGAACCCAATTCATCTTATATGCATATGTCACCGCCGAGTTTCAGTCCATATAGTTTCTCCGATAAGGTAGCCATGGTCCAGTATAGAATGGACATTAGAGCAGATCATCAAATAATTTAGGTATCAACTAGGCATGGTTGTTCTTGTACATTGTAGATCAGCTTTCGATCAACTAATGCCCCCCAAAGCAACGATTACACTGAGCAAATTCACAAGATGCTTGACAGCAAATTTACAATCTGATTGTAAACTCGGCGACGAGGAACTCGTCATTGCTGAGTGTAATTGAGATTAACTCTAAGTTGATGTCACAGATCAACATATGATTCCGGACAAAATACCATTACGTGCTTAGTGCAAATGAGGGGAAAACTTTACCAAACAAAAAACATAATTTCCAATATCAATTTGAATAGCTACCTCCGTTCATAGAAAGCAAATAA
This sequence comes from Conomelus anceps, assembly GCA_948455865.1. Classification (NCBI taxonomy): domain Eukaryota; kingdom Metazoa; phylum Arthropoda; class Insecta; order Hemiptera; family Delphacidae; genus Conomelus; species Conomelus anceps. The sequence continues at coordinate 137,673,091 of OX418216.1, read as the reverse complement.
ATGGCTATTACAAAAAATCTTTACAGACATTGGACTATCACATTGAATCTACAGATCAGCAGTCTCAACAGAGTCGAATCACTCAATCAACTTTATTCAACCACCCAATGTCTGCACATTACAAACTTTGTAATTGCTAATTTTAGTACACAAAATGATTATTTGCTTCTTTTTTTCGGAGGATGAAGCCCACATAGGTCTGGTACCTATGCGTGGGTAATGAGTTGGATGATGGTGATTGATTGATGAGTTGGACCTACAGTTTTAGGTGGGTTTCGAACCACCGGGAAATGATTTACAGCAGAGAACAGTCATTTTACTACAGTCAAACAGAAACGCTATGCCTGGAACTTCCACCCTGGCTGTAGAAAATGTTAAACTTCCGCCTTCTATAAATGTTTTTTTTTTATTCTTTGTAGCTTGAAAAAATAAATGTTTGAGATTTTGAACGACTATAATATTCCAAATATTATTAAAATAAAAATAAAACAAAATATTATTAAATAATACCATAGATGAATCGTTGTCTATTATTTACATTATTAACAAGGTATTCATTTTATGTATTGAAGTAGATTTTATTTATTTAATTGTGGCAAATAGATTAGGTATGTATACAATCTTAATAAGTATGGTCATTGACTCAAGCACAACCTGTCTTCCCCACAACGAAATCTAAATTTAGATTATAAATGTAGCACCACACTTTCACCAAATATAAATAGAAATACTTAGTACCAAGATTACAGAGTGAATGAACGAACACTCAATGCATTGGTAAAATCTCACGATCTTTGACCTTGTTCATTCAATAAAAAAACCGGAAATCCCCAATTGAATCGATTTGTACCAAATCACGAAGTGCGCTCAAGTTTCTACAGTTGAATATTGTCACGTTCAAACGATCAATTGAAATTTGAAGTAAATATTTCTCATAAAAAAGAGGCATATGAGAAGTCAACATTAAGCGGGTTATAGACGGGGAAAGTAGAGACAGAAAGTTACTGGCGGCCAGTGCTTGCCATTGCGTCACTTTCCACCAATTTCCATCTACACAGGGAAAGTACCGGCTGCAAGTTTATCGGTTGTACTGGCCGCCAGTAGGCCACCGTAACCACTAGATAGAGTGCATCTGACAAAAGAAACAAGCTTGCTACCTACTTCATAGGTCCTGGTTCTGTCCCTTGGCAAAAGCAATCGATTGGAATTGAATAGTTGAAAAAGAAGACAATAATGATTTTCTTGTAAACATATTGATTTCTTACTGTTTCATTAAAATAAATACCGTTGTAATCAGTGGCGGTCCCAGGGTGGGGGGGGGGGATGGGAGGGATATATCCCCCCCCCCCCTAAAAAAGAATTTATTCATAATTATGTATGTATAGTTTTTGTGAGAAATAAATTTAATCTGTGTCATTATTACTTGTTAGCTAGAAGAATAAACAAGAAGGATGTGTGCATCCTTACATCTATTACATTGTTGTGTAACAATCTGAGTATTTTTCGGCTATTCCTTCGTAGCTTACATGTTAAAAATAGGGCCTAACCATAAAGAAAAACTTCGCAGTGAACACTTGATTTATTTTTGATTTCATTATACGTTTATTTAACTGAACTTTGTCATCATGCTCAATAGCTCATTAAATAATCACATTGACTTTTAATCAATTTTCTTTGTGTAGCTAAAGGAAATCAAAGGAAAAAACATACTATGGTTGGGTCCTATTTCACCTAGGTACAATAAACAATTTAAATGAAAATCTATTTTATTAGCTAACATAAATACTATTGGCTTGAGCATATTTTAGAGCTCAAATACGTATAAAAATACGTTTTCAGGCTTTAAATTCCACATTTTCCGGGGGGGGGGCAGACCCCCCGGTGGTCATCCCCCCCCCCCCGGAAATGAAATCCTGGGACCGCCACTGGTTGTAATATTTACTCTACTTATATTTACTCTATATTAATTATTTTATATTTACAACACAACAACTACACGACAACTTGATTCACCACAACCACAATGCGATGCGTTTCCTCTGCTCTACTGGCGGAAAGTGCATGTTTTGAGAGGAAAGTACTGGCCGCCAGTGGTCACGTGACCCGCTACTTTCCGTGGAGTGGCAAGTAAAAACAAACAGGTTTGTTTTTACTGGCCGCCAGTGATTACTTTCCGCTGGAGTGGAAAGTACCCCTTTAGACAGGGAAAGTAAGCGGTAAGGTGAAGAGGCAAGTACCGGCCGCCAGTAACTTTCCGTCTCTACTTTCCCCGTCTATAACCCGCTTTACAATAAATTAGACTAAATAATTTGTGAGATTGTTTTGTGTAATCCCAACAATGGAAGAGGCTTCCATTTTTATAGAGAAAGACCAAGAAACATATTAAGCCTATTGATCAATAATTTCATAATACTGTAGGCCTACTATTTTTTTAAAAATCATTTCAAGAATAATGAGAATTTTTAATCTGAAACCAAAACTGAAGTGAAAATAGATTACAATGAGTTATTGAGACCGGACGATTTTTTCAAAATATGAGCATGATCCGAAATAGCATAATAAAGTCCTAACCATAACGAGTCAATATCTAACACTTCTCACTAAGTCATGTTCACTAAGTTGAACATTTCAATTCACAGGTTACATCAACTCGTTTGTAATAAGCAGAATTTCATTAAGAAAGGTACAATATTGGTGTACATCAGTTTTTTTTATATTTTAGCTGAGTTTAATGAAGTACCGTAATGTTATTACTGATAGTACTGTTATTTTTATCTGTTGACTTTTATTGAATTTGTTAACGTTCTAAGCTAATTAAATTCAGACAAGTTCAAGAATTGTTCGAGAATCTGCGATTTTAATACCGAAATTTCAAACGAAGAAGGAAAACAACCCTATCTGAGACTACTGAATGTAGATGCATAAAATGCTTAGGAAACCAATCCAACTTGAGATTACTAACGTAAATGCACAAAATACCGAGATTGGGCATGCCTAAAACCAGATTGAGGCTGTACAACAGCCAGCCTCTAAACGTTTAAAAACCAAGTAGGCACCATTAAAATAATTAGTAGCCTATTCGGTTGCACTTCCGTATATAGTCGAAATAATCCGAAATACACTGAGAGAACCGATAGCCGATATCTGTACCAAACCCAGCGCTAAACCTAACCTATCGATTCTCTCAGTCGATTATTTCGTTGGACTACGGAAGTGCAGCTCCAATGTACTGAATCTGAGGAGAAAACGTTACATTAATTTTAGATCGATCAACATTTTCTTACGAAGTCACATCTGTGAACCTAGGATTACGGAATTGGTTTGACATATTGTACCAATAATTATGACTATCTAATATATTTGACTGCCGTAGTTTGATTCTAGACCTATTGGAATTAAAATCGACGAGTATATGATATTATGTTCATCAAATTGAATAAACCCTGAATATTTTGAACCTAAATTCAATCTACAGATAGGCTTTCTTGGGAGGTGAGCCAGCGGTAATTCTCATTCAGAATGACTAGTATAGATCAAGCTAAGTAGAAAGTAAAAAGATTCGAAAGGAAATCACGTTCAATAACAAACGTAACATAAACCAAGGGTAATGGAAACAAACATAGCTTCCTATACTTCTATGTTCGGAGTCCACGTTCTTGGCCTAGTTGCAATTTCTCAAAACTGGTAAACAATAATGACTAATCAACTAAAATAACTATGAATTGTTTGGCAACCTGTGAACATGTTGAAACGTGTCGGGAAATATATGTAAATAGTTGGAAATACATTGAAATGCAAGCCATCGGCAAAAAATTGTCAGTTTCCTGCTACGAGAAATTAAAAATGGCGTACATTGGACACCGAGGCAAATTCATTTTTGATCTGGTTATTTGTTCAACACTGAATTCTAAGAGAATAATTAATATAACAGATTAATTAGACTTACCCTTGCTCGTCTTCATCCATCTCGTTCTTTACTCGCATTTTAATCAAGAACAAAGAATAAATAGGCGCCGGTTTCGTGAGCGTCTGTCTAAACAACTATGAGGCTATAAGAACCAAGAAGATCGAAATGGCTGACCTTCTTCAACGATTGAAGAAACAGAACATGCGCTGCGGAGTGATACATCATTTTAAAATATTGTGTACGCAACAGAATTTAAAAAAAGAGGTATTTTATTCGACAAAATTGTCTATTATGTCATAAAAATATTACGAAAATCTCATATTTTTCATAATTGATCTCATATAGGGATATTAGTTCAAATTGAATCTTGCTCAGGTTCTAAATTGTCACAAGAATTCGAGAATCACATTAAAAATTCTGAGGAGTAATGAATTATTTCACTCAAATCAATTTTTAATGTCGATTTATGTCTATTGGGAGAGATATCTCATGAATTTTTCGATTAGAAAATATTATATTACTAGCTAGTAATTACTTGCCGTACGGATAACGATGATCCTGAATATAAGACATGATATCCTAAAGGCATCGAAAAAAATTGATGAACTGGCAGAGGCAAAAATAAAAATAGCACCCTCTTTTGATTCGAATAATTATTTTTTCTTGTTTATCACTGGGTTTCTCTTATTGTTTATGAATTGGCTAATATAAATCTAGTTTGTTTTTTGAGATACTTTGTATTTTTTTCTGATTATAACAGTTATCCGAAAATTTAAAACCGGCTACCCTACTTTCATTAGAACCTCCTTCGATAGTCCGCGAATTAATCGATTCACTTGAATAGCTCTTGTTTTAAAAAGTATTTTTGCCTTTTCCTCGAGCATTTCAATGAGAAATATTACATACTTCTAGAGTTGATAAGCATCAAATCCATAGAAAAAAATTATCTCATTCTGAAAGACTTGAAGGTGTCTTCACCATAAGATGAATTTCCACCTTGGAAGCTAGGGGGTGGTTTGGTGAGAGATAAAGGGTTGTACAATTCTAGAGTGATAAATACCTTGGTCTACCATCATAAAATTGAGCTACTGTTATGATAACTGGAGTATTGATTAGTTTTGGTAGTTGGCAGCAGTGTCAGAGGATGGCGGCTCAAGAACTAGGGGGACTGACGTGTCCACATAACATGTAAAACTATACTATGTGTATTTGAAATAATGCTTCAATAAATGTATCAAATTGTTGAAGTCTACACATCATTATTTATCATCATAAACATAACATGGCGCTGCGGAATTTCGACCTGTTCGTGGTAAGTTACGTGAGTGGGAATGTTGTGGACTAACCTATAAACTGGCTACGTCGATTAGTCTTGCATTTGAAGGACTTTAGTGTCTATCTGACTTTTGTGTCTTGTTTATGATGCAGCATTTAAAGCCTCCGGACCCCTTGTCAGTTGTGGGGGATACAGGAGAAAATTTCAAGAGATGGCGACAGCTATTTGAGATCTACGTTCATGCTTCTGGAATTGGTAGTGACTCGAAAGTGCCTGCTGAACAAAAGGTGGCTCTGTTGTTACATGTAATTGGTGGTGAGGCTATTGAAATTTATAATACGTTGGATCTTTCAGCTGATGAGAAGAAAGACTTTACGGTGATATTGGATAAGTTTGAACAGTATTTTGTTCCCACTACAAATGAAACTGTCAATAGGTATGTTTTCTTCACGAGATGTCAAAAGGAAGGGGAAGCATTTGACTCATTTGTTACGGACTTGCGGAAATTGAGTAAGGACTGTAATTTTGCCGACCTGCGTGATAGTTTGATTCGGGATCGGATTATTTGTGGCATTATGGATATCAAGGTACGGGACAGACTATTGCGGGAGCCAAATTTGGACCTGAATAAATGTGTGAACGTATGCAGGGCTGCTGAAATCGCTGAGGTGCATGCCAGTACAATCACTGGAGACCAGGTTGTTCATCGTATTACATCCAAATCGAGGAACTCTCAACAAAAGGAGAGTATATCCATTCCTGCTAAGGGACCTGATGAAAAGCCCAAGTATAGTAATAACACTTCCCAAGGTTCCACATTTCTTTGTGATAGGTGTGGTAATAAGCATTTTAGAGGTAAGTGTCCAGCTTTCAAGAAAATGTGTAATTTATGCAAAAGATATAATCACTTTGCTAGAATGTGCAAAGCTAAGAGGAATTGTAATGAAATTGAAATAGAGGGGGAGAAGGATGTAGGAGTTATTTTTGAAGAGGCATTTGTGGGTGCTATTAATAAGCCAAATAAAGGATTAGTCAATTCAGGTGAATGGTTTGAAAAAATTTATGCTAATAATGTTGAAATATTGTGTAAGCTAGATACAGGGTCTCAAGTCAATATATTGAATGTAGAGGTACTTAATAAGCTGAGAATTGTTGTTTCTCCCACCAAAATAAGAATAAAAAACTACAGTGGCTCACCCATTGAAACAATTGGTGAAGTTAGCTTGAACTGCTTTGTGCAAGGTGTTCAACAAAAAATAAATTTTCTTGTTGTCAAAGTAAAGGCTTGCTGTATATTAGGATTACCATCAATTCAAAAATTAGGCTTGTTAGCTAGAGTAACCCCAGTTCAGGAGATATCAAAACAAAAAATTGGTAGGGAAGGTTTATTGAATGAATTTTCTTGTTTATTTAAAGGAATTGGTGAGATTGATTGTGAATATAATATAAAAATTAGAGCAGATAGTATACCGGTTGCAGAAGCTCCTAGGAAGATTGCTTTTAATTTACTTGATGGTGTCAAGGAGGAGCTGGACAGAATGGAAAAGTCAAAGATTATCAGAAAAGTCTCAGAGCCAACTGAATGGGTTAGCTCATTAGTAGTTGTTAAAAAGCCTGACGATTCTCTCAGACTATGTTTAGACCCACAAAACTTGAATAAATGTATTGTTAGAGAACGTTTTAAAATTCCCACATTTGAAGAAATAGTTAGTAAAATGCCGAATGCAAAATGGTTTTCAACTCTTGATGCAAATAAAGGATTCTATGCTATTAAATTGACAGAAGAGTGCCAGTTGTTAACAACATTTAATGCTGGCCCATTTGGTAGGTATTGCTATTTGCGCCTCCCTTTTGGAATTGCATCTGCTCCTGAAGTGTTCCATAGAAATTTCTCACAAATTTTTGAGGGTTTAGAAGGTGTGGAAATATACATTGATGACATAATTGTATGGGGTGAAACAATTGAACAACATAATGAAAGACTGAACAATGTATTAGTTAGAGCTCTGGAGAGAAATGTTAGATTTAATCCTGATAAATGCAAATTTTCATTACCTGAAGTGAACTATGTAGGTCATGTTTTTAGTGCTGAGGGTCTTAAAGCTGATCCTAAAAAAGTTCAAGCCATTGTTGACATGAACTCACCACAAACCAAAAAAGAGTTACAAACCATGCTTGGGATAGTAACCTATGTGAGTAAGTTTATTCCAAATGTTTCACTAGTTACTAATTCACTGAGGGAACTGTTAAAGAAAGACAGGGAATTTATTTGGGGTGATAAGCAGGAAAACGATTTCAAGGAGCTGAAGTCTTTATTAGTCAAGACTCCAGTATTGAAATATTATGATGTTCAGAAACCGGTAGTAATATCAGTAGACAGTAGTAGTTTTGGTTTAGGTGCAGTTTTATTGCAAGATGGGCTTCCTGTAGCCTATGGTTCACGAGCATTGACTGATAGTGAGAAAAAGTGGGCTCAAATTGAAAAAGAGTTATTGGCTATTGTGTTTGGTTGTGAACGGTTTCATCAATACATTTTTGGTAAGACAGTGCTGGTTGAATCTGACCACAAACCTTTGCAATTTATATTTCAGAAATCATTGAATGAAACTCCTTTAAGATTACAGAGATTGAGATTAAGGCTTCAAAAATATGATGTAAATATTACTTATAAGCCAGGTAAAGAGTTATTACTGGCAGATGCTTTGTCAAGGTCTTATGTTAAAGAAGAGTCACAGAACTTAGATGATAAGGTGGATGAAGAAGTGGAATTGCAGGTGTGCATGATTATTCAAAATTTGTCTATATCCCCAGCTTTGCTTGAAAGATTTAAACAGAACACTGCAGATGATGCAGAGCTATCAGTTGTGTTGGGTTTTGTTTTGAATGGGTGGCCTAGGAAAGAGCAAGTTCCAAATAATTTAAAGTACTATTATTCAATCAAAGATTGCTTATTCAGTGCTCATGGGTTACTATTCAAAAATGACTTATTGGTAGTTCCAAAATCATTGAAGAAGGAAATGTTGAATATGATTCATTATAATCATCTTGGCATTGAAAAGTGTAAGGCTCGAGCTAGAGGCATAATGTTTTGGCCATTCATGAACAAGGAAATTGAAGATATGGTTTCCAATTGTCAAACTTGTTTAAAATTTCAAAATAATAATAGACATGAGCCTATGATTCTAAGAGAGATTCCTGATGCACCATGGATAGTTGTTGGTGCAGACATTTTTCATTTTAATAATTTCGATTATTTACTTGTAATTGACTATTTCAGCAAATTTGTAGAAATAAGAAAACTGAATAACATGTCAACTGATGAAGTTATTGTAGCACTGAAGTCTATGTTTGCTAGGTTTGGGATACCACACATGCTGTATAGTGATGGTGGTCCACAATTTGTATCCAGTAAATTCAAGGAATTTAGAACAATATGGAATTTTGATCATGAAACATCAAGTCCATATTATGCAAGGTCGAATGGTATGGTTGAGCGACACATACAAACTATAAAGAAAATGTTGAATAAAGCCAGATTAGATAATAAAGACCCATACATTGCTCTTTTGGAATACCGTAACACTCCTGTAACAGCTTTGATGAATAAATCTCCAAATGAATTGATGTTTGGAAGACAAGTAAGGGGGTTTCTACCAACCAGAGCTCATGTGAATGATTACAAAAATGTTAAGCAGTCCTTAGAGAAAAATCAGTTTTTGTATAAATCTCATCATGACAAGACCCATCAAAAAGAACTACCCAGTCTAGATCATACTAAAAATGTGTTTGTTAAAGATGAAAAACATCAAATGTCTGAAGGTTATTTACTTGGTAAAGGCAGTAGGCCAAGGTCATATTCTGTGATGTTACAAAATGGAAAAATTGTTGATAGGAATAGATATAATATTTACAGAGGATCACCCAATAATAAATTTGTAAAGGACCAGGAGAGCGGTTTTGACACAGAGTTAATAAATCCAGAAAATGCTAGTGATGATCAGGAAATAGTTGAGATAGATGATAATAGGGTGACAAAGGAACCTAATATTACTAGATCAGGAAGAGAAGTTAGGAAACCTAGGTATTTGAATGATTATGAATAAAATATTTTGCTTGTAAGGCTATGTTAATATGATTATTCTTTTATGACTATAATTTTCTGTATTTTGTTTTGTTGTTAGTTTAATGCTCTATGCTACTTTATTATTTTTCTATGTTTGTATATGAATGTTTTGATATGAGCTTGCATTTGATTGATTAACTAATTATGGACAAATTGTTTAGCTTATTTCACTTCCCTGAAAAAGGGAGATGTTATGATAACTGGAGTATTGATTAGTTTTGGTAGTTGGCAGCAGTGTCAGAGGATGGCGGCTCAAGAACTAGGGGGACTGACGTGTCCACATAACATGTAAAACTATACTATGTGTATTTGAAATAATGCTTCAATAAATGTATCAAATTGTTGAAGTCTACACATCATTATTTATCATCATAAACATAACAGCTACCTATCATGTTTTATCGATTTGGTGAGAATTTTGCCATAACAACTATTGATTTCAATGAGAAAACATGAGTCAAACTTTATATTAATTTGAGGAATTTTAAAAAAAGGTGATATTTTATTTTCAATTTTATGGCGTAAGGGTTGAAGATATCAAAAAATGCCAATATTAAAAGTTGTAGATATTAGTCTAAAAAACATTTTTTATTTGTAACTTTTTTCGATGTGGTGGATAGTTTTTGAGAAAATTGAGAAAAACTAAAATTTGTCTGCCATTTTTCAAGATGACGACTTTTAGTATGTTATTCAGCATGCCAAGTAGTACCTATGTGCCAAGTTTCTTGCTTGTAGGCTATCATTTTTTTTTTTTTTTTTTGAGGGCCAATTTTGATCTAAAATTACTGGACTATTAACCCTCATTTTAATGTTTGTATCTCATAAACATTGAGTCCGAATATCACATTGAAATGTTTATAATATGATTTCAATTAGAATATAATTTATACTGTTGGGCAACAAATATAATAAATTCCTTTCTAAAATTTAATTGACCTCGTCATACAATTATTACAGAAATCTCAGCAAATACAATAAATAGCTAACATTAATAGGCGCAAACCATTATTAAAGACAACAGCTACAATACTGTAGTGAATATGAAAATGGAGAGAATAGAGAGAAAGAAGGCACAGTGGTTCTTGGCATTATCTGCTATGTAAATTTTTACTTCTAAGCAATTAATTACTCTTCTTTTGACACTTTTATGGTGTTTACTGTGTACTTTGTAGACTGTACTAGTTGTTTGATTAGAAATTAATGGAATCTTATCGAATATTGTGGAAAGTATGAGTTTGCTTATCTATTTATTTAGAAGTTGATAGAAAAATCGAGAGATATCTCAATTATGGAAAATTCTATAAATAGAGGGAGACTTTTGTAAATTAGTTCAGTCTTGTTTGAAATTCGTTGTGATATATATTGTGCCTATATAGTGATAATTCTTTCTCTGTGCCTATAGTGATAATTCTTTTTCCTATTTAATTCATACCAGTGAGCTACTAAATAGTTTTTATTGTATTACGGACTAGTGCTATGTAAGTTAATCGTTCTTTTTCAATGTTTCTTTTTGAATATTATTGGACAGTTTATTGTACAGTTATTAATTAATATTAGATCGGCCTTTTAAGTTTTAGTGATTGATTTTTGTACAGTTTATTGAAATCTCTTTATTAGTTGAACAATATCGATTTATCTGTTTTCAATTGCTTACTTTTCTGTAAGACATTACTGATCAGTGGGTGTTGTGATTATTTGTGTAAATAAAGTGTGAGTGATAAATTTAAGTGTTGCCAGCTTTATTTTAGACATAGAACCCGTAACAATACAATAAAAAGATCATGTTGTATATGACTAGATAATATGAATCCTTGGAGCTGACTAGATTTCACACTCAAGAAGAATTATTTTATTAAAAAGAAAATCCCTCCATCTTCTTTTTAAACTTATCTTTGGGCAGAGCTCTTATTTCCAGGGACAATTTATTCAGCAAAACAACTATTTTTCCCTTTTAGCCCTACTTTACATTCACCCAGATATCATGATCACCCTAGACCTAGACCCTCAGTCCAAAAATATTGCACTCTTGGTGGCTCTACACACTGGTGTCTTAAGACATGTGTCTTACGACATCTGTCATGTCTGATGCATTTTTATCGAAAACCAACCCATGTTATTAAATGGAGGACTTACACACTGCTTGAGACATCAGTGCGATGCAACATCCCCACTTCAGACATGTGTCGCATGGGTCAGTGTTTGGTAAGTCATGACTTACAACCGCCCTGGGGCATGCGCACTAGCGCGCGTCGCCTGAGCAATGAGGCTGTGAGCCGTCAACAACTGAGCTCAACAATTAGCCATCTGCAACGCACATAAGACATGCATAAAACATCCATGTCTTATTCAATTCCGTACGACACAACAGATGTCGTAAGACACCAGTGTGTAGAGCCACTTAACTGACTACTGTGCTGCTATGGAACTATTTTTTCATAAACAATAGAGATTTATTAGAAAAATAATCACATTATGGTTTTTTTTTCAATTCAATTCAATTCTTTATTTCTCACCAAAGTCATTACAATTGACAATATACATTTAAGAAAATACAATAAAATATTTAAAATTCTAACACATCAACAAAATAACAGTAACATATGGAGTGAGAAATGACCTAACCAACTATGGCTACATGTACTAGGATAGGTCAAGTTAGGGAATTGGTAAGGATAAGGATGGGATCAAAAAGTTTGGATTGTATGGGAAAAACTATTCATCTTGGAAGAAAGCTCACAATCTGAAAAAGTATCTATGTCTAATCCAATTTTCAATGATCATTTTAGTAATTTTTGACTTATATCTACTATGATGCAAGAAATCTTCTGGAACTTCATTGATGATTTTTGTGCTTATATAAATTAATTGTCTCCTAATTGATTCTATGTTCGTATTGTAAACTTTGTACTTATTTGTTGAAGGCCTCAAACTGTAATGTCCTACCATGTTATTGTTTGTGAGTGGAAAACTTATTTTATATTTAACTATGTACTTGATAACATTTTTAACATATAACTGCCTTAGAGTCAAAACTTGAAATTCCGAAAAAAGAAGGTTTGTAGGAAAAAGCCTAGGTTTATTTAATATGCTTTTTATTATTAACTTTTGTGTAGTAAATAATTCATTTAGGTGATTATTGAAACATCCACCCCAGATTGTTATAGCATACTGTAAAAGAGATTGAACTATTGCATAATAAAGCATTTTCAATTGATTAAAACTCAGAATTTTTTTAACTTGATATAATTTGTAGGAAAGGAATTTCATTTTTTTGCACAAGAATTTAGTTTGAGCATCCCATTTGAGGTATTCATCTATTGATACCTAGGTATTTTGCACTTGCAACTTTCTTTAAACAAGGACAGCTACAAGAGTTGGGATCAGAATTGCAACCTTTGTGAAGTTTAAGTGATTTATTTCTGTCAGGTTTGCCAGTTTTTGTGAAAGAAAAAGTTATGTAATTTGTTTTATTTATATTGAGACATAAGCTATTGTTATCCAACCAGGTTTTTATTTTAGAAACATTACGTTCAGCTTTGCCAAAGACTTCATTCCATGAGTTACCAGAGAATATTGCTGCTGTATCATCAGCAAAAGAAATTAAAGTGGAGTCATTTAAATTTAATTTCATAAGGTCGTTTACATATAAAATAAACAATATAGGAGATAAAACTGTACCCCGTGGAAGTCCATAATCTGTTAGCTTATTGGTGCTGTTGGTATCATTTATTGTTAAGGATTGGGTTCTGTTAAGAAGATAGCTTTTTATTAAGTTCAAGAAAACTCCTCTAAACCCATACCTCTCAAGCTTTTCAAAGAGTAAGCCATGAGAAATAGTGTCGAAGGCCTTCCTTATGTCAAGGAAAACGGCTATAGTTTTTTGATTCTCATTTAAGTTTTTTGAAACAGTGTTGGTGAAATTTACTAGTGCGTCTTCTGTATTCTTATCATTTTGAAATCCATATTGGTTTGGATGAATTATATCATGTTTATTTAAGAATTTCATGACCCTTAACTTGATAATCTTCTCCATGATCTTAGCTAAGTTACTAAGTAGACTTATAGGCCTATAATTACTGGGATCTGTAGGATCTCCCTGCTTGAAGAGTGGCTTTATTTTGGCTGCTTTGAAATGGTTAGGAAAGTAACCTTGCTCGAAACATCTATTGAAGATATGACTAAGTGGTTGCAAAATTGGATGAGCTATGGTTTTTAGTACCTTGTTGCTTATATTATCAATTCCTGGACTACAATTATTTTTTAGTTCCATGATAATAGCTTCTACTTCTGGGGGAGAAGTAGGTGACATGAAAAAAGAAGTTGCAATACGTTGTAGATTTGTGACCATAGAAGTTACCTCAGTTGTATCATTAATAATATTTAAATTCTCTGCTTGGATCTTTCCAAAATTAGGGAAATAATCATTCAATTCAAAGACTTTTGTTTCTAGAAGGTATGAAAATAATGAGATACTAATTTTAATAACCTTTTAATTTCTCAGTTATGTTTGACAGACATGGGCACTAAGTGGCTCTACACACTGGTGTCTTAAGACATCTGTTGTGTCGTATGGAATTGAATAAGACATGGATGTTTTATGCATGTCTTATGTCTTACGTGCATTGCAGACGGCTAATTGTTGAGCTCAGTTGTTGATGGCTCACAGCCTCATTGCTCGGGCGACGCGCGCTAGTGCGCATGCGCCAGGGCGGTTGTAAGTCATGACTTACCAAACACCGACCCATGCGACACATGTCTGAAGCGGGGATGTCGCATCGCACTGATGTCTCAAGCAGTGTGTAAGTCCTCCATTTGATAACATGGGTTGGTTTTCGATAAAAATGCATCAGACACGACAGATGTCATAAGACACCAGTGTGTAGAGCCACTATAATGTATCGTTACATCACACAAAGCTTTTAAGCTTTTTTTTGACTCTCGGTACAATAATTACAATAGTAATTTGGAGCATTTTGGCCTACACAGCAGGGAGGAGTCCTTCAACGAAAAATGAAGCCAATATACCTAGTTATTTCAAAACTGGGGTTCGGGGGTACTCCCCAAGAAATGTTTTGAAAAATTACCTCTCTAAAATGATATACATTTATTTATACATTAAATATGACACTGACTACTGGCTTGACTGCCAGCAGTGAGTTACAAGATTTAGGTAAGTTCAGAAAAGCAAGAAAGAATAGAATACATTTTTATTTCATTCAGAGGCTTATTTAGTCTGAATGAAATAAAAATGTATTCTATTCTTTCTTGCTTTTCTGAACTTACCTAAATCTTGTCCTCACTGCTGGCAGTCAAGCAAGTAGTCAGTGCCGTATTTAATGTATAAATAGTTTTGTTTGGAGTTGTTATTAACTTTAAGTATGTATGTTCTTTGTTTTGTTTCATTGTTGATGTTTTTTTTGTGAATATGGAAAGTAAATGAATTTGAGAGTAAATTATATCGAGTTCTTATGTCATTGTCAATGGGAGATCTGGACCCTCATTGGGTCCTACTAGAAACGTTCACTCTGCTATATCTGACCTCCCAATGCTCCTGATTGGGGTACCGTACAGTACCGTAGCCTACTTAAAAAATTTCAAAAAGAGGTTTCCTTTGAAAACATTTTTAAAAAATAATTCTTCCAAAACCAAATTTTGAGCAATTCCAGGCTTCTTTGACACTTTTGCAAGAAAATGTCTCACAAGGCCAATTCCAAAAATATCTTGATTCTCTGTGCCTTTGGGGAGGCATTTCCACAGTTATGCCACTGACACAAATTGTTAATGAAAAATGAAATTTACAGGAAAAATTACTTACATTATTCGCAATTGAAAAACTATTTTGTAAATACCTGAAATCTCTCAACAAATTTTTGAGGATCTAGGCTTTATGGTGATAATTATCTGAGTGTGAATATAAAGTTGAGCTAATAACACGAGTCTGCCTTTTCCTCCATAGTATTCCTCAGTCATGTATTGATCAGCCACAGAGTGGAAAAAACCCTTTTGGAACTGGCATTACTTTTTTTTTAGATTAAGCCTACATCTTGAAGACTTCAGATAACGAGTATAAGACAGGTTAGATTAACAATTATACAATCTTATACACTAGTACTAGTTACCATAATTACTATATCAATTCGTTGTGGTGAGGCTTAATTTTGATGTGGAGGAACTCTTGTACACTATAAAAAGCTTCATCAACTAAATATTTTTTCAATTGTCTTTTTAATATTTCTGTATTTTCAAGACTCTTTAAAAACTGCGGTAGCTTGCTTTAGTATTTCCTACCAATATAACTATAGGGTTTTGTTTGAATAAGCTACTATTGTGACTCATCAAGTGAGCAAATTGATTATCTTTTAAAAACACGTTTATAGCCTAGCGATGGTGGTCATCATCAAGTAGTGGACAATTTTTGCAGTCAACTCCATAAGTTGGTATCTTATTATTAATGATGAAAAATAAAAATTAGTTCTTTATTCCATGGAATATGGGATCATCAAGGAGAAATCATGATTCCATTCATAAATGCTTCATCAATCCTACAAGATATTTTGTATTATCATATATTGTATGCTATCTACATTCGATTTCATCTGTAAATCAATTAGATAAATTATTATCAATAGAATGTAAATGGATTATGGGAGAACTATGGTCAAATAATAAATTCGTAAACGAACATACTTGTTTTATTATTTTTCAATTCAATACGTTAGAAGATTGTACACGCGGTCTTAAAACTAACACTACACATTCTCAGTAAATAATCTACAACACATTTAATTCAACATATAATCATCATAAACATTAAACATAACAATTATGTTAAAAATAATTATTATGTGTTTCTCGTCGTATTTTTTTCAATTTTCCCAATTTGGTGCCTATTATTTTACATATTTTTCAAAATTGCTTTGTAAATACTTTTATAATTTATTCTTATGTTGAGTTTTGTATTAATAAAAATTCAATGAATAGAATGATCCAACCATCAACGTTTTGGTTTATTGCCATGATATTTTATTTCTTAGACTTATTCTATTTTAATTGTAGATGGTTCCAATTTAGTAATCACGTTGTTTTTATAGATTACTTACAAGCTAGTAAAGTTGTAGAAGTTTTTCAAAGAAATGTTTAACAAAACCAACTTATAGTTGTTAATAACAAATCATTTACTTTCAATTTTCCAACTTATCTTGGAGTTATGGCACATGAAATTTCATTTTTAGCATATTATATACTAGCGGGTTGCCAGATTTAATTGTATCTGAATATCTAGAGCCTGACTCAACCTATTTAAAAATTCAATTAATAGATTTTTTATCCCTCTTCTCCATCTAACTTTCCTTTATCCTCTTTTCTTCTTTCTCCTCTCCGGTCTTCTTCCTTATTTTTCCTCCCCTTCTCCTCCTTAATTCCCTTATTCGCCAGCGCTAAAGTTACACCGACAAATGATAATATGAAGACATTTATATAAGAAATAGTCTTAATCGATTGTAAATGAATTTATAAAATGGATTTATAAAAAACGGGTTTTAGCTGATATGTCACACGCAAAACAGTTGGACTACGCCATGGGAATACAACCCAAAGAATAAATGATTTATTCCTTGAAATCGACTTAATTAACACACCTCATATTTCAAATTATCATACGATTCTTAAGAGAGTTCGCCACATGAAAATTGTCCAAGAAATAAATTAGCAAATAAAAATTCTGCCCTATTAGTTAAATTTGAAAATAATAACATGGAATTCAGAAGTAACTTATAGATTTATGAAATATTTCTGAAACCAGAAATTCAAGTGTAAAGCCAGCCAAGAAAATAAAAATTAAGGAATTTGCACACCCAAAGAAGGTGAGACACCAAGTCTACCTTATATACGGTATGAGCGGGAGTTCAATATAAAAAGTTATGTAATGATAATACAAGCGATTTGATAGAAAGATATGTGTAAAGATTAGTACCCTACCATGTGACAATGAAAAATTGAAAGGAGGATAAGTTGGATGAAAAGAGAAGACAGCAAAACTATAAAGAGAAGAAGAACTAAGAAGGAATTTAGAAATAGACAATTTGAGTAGATGAAACAAAATAAGTCAAATTCAAATGTTTAGGCTTATTACAGATACATTAAACCAGGAAGTTACACTATAAAACAGCTCAAACCCATTGCATAATAAAGCTATTATGACACTGCTGTCACATTTAACACAGGCTCTAGAAGACTAATCAGAGCTCATAATCTCTCCATTTTAGTATTGGAATGAATAATATGCAATAGTCACATTTAATTTATAACATAGATTCCAACATTTTAAAACTGATTAAGTATGAATTTGATTTCAAACCAACAATCGATCGTCAACAATAAGAATTCTAGGTTATGTTAGTTTGTTCCAGTAAGGTATTATTAAGCTGGCTCCAATATATTTTTCCAAATGTTATTCATGATCCGGTCAGTTCTGCATAATTATGAACAAAGTTGATGAGTATAGCCCACCGTTAACGATATTGGAACGATATGCCAAGATTCGCCAATATTTACACATTAATTTTAATACTAAGACAGTCATTATACATCAATAAATCACTTATTTAGTAGTAATAGTGGAACACTTATACCCATAAGGGTCTAACCACCAATAAAAGACATATGCTATTAATAATAAATAAATAATAATAATTAAAAAATAACAATAATAATAAAAGTAAATGGTAATAGGTACTGTATCTATTCAATTTTTTTCTTAAATTACCAAATTCAAAAAAGGCAAGAAAAAAATTAAATTTGTTTATGAGTAATTTTTAAATCAGTTTTGAATTTGAATATTATTCTCCTTGCATGTAAGTTACATTGCATTATATATGTTTTGAAGTCATTATTACAAATAATTTCTATAGTTAACTCACATAAAATGCTATATTGTCCAATATGTATATAACAAAAAAGAAGGTTGTAAAAATAAACATCAATTCCTAATAAGTTTTTATTTATTCAAGTTTGGTCCAAAAATGTAATGGATTAGAAAAATAAGATGTAATAACATCCTCTTGATATTGTAATTAACAATATTACTATGAATGCAGATATAAATAACAGATCATTCACTTTCAATTTGCATTTCAGACTTTCAATTTTGGAATATAATTAAATGAAAATTCTCCAAATTCAAAGTATAATTTTATTACGGTTTTAGCACAATTTAAATCTGACAGCCATTGCTGTCAGCTGCTGGACAGACGATGTTTGGATCAGCTGTGGAGCCGTGTGGAGGAATGTAAAACTATGTCTATTTGCAGACAGCAAGCTACACATGTCTAGTATACGATAGATTGACAAAGATATGAAAATAGCCACTAGAAAAATCGGAGACTGAATGTATCATAATTATATGATACTTAAGGACTGAGGAGGATATGTTCAACACTAGATAGCTTTTGAAATGAAATATAATAAAACAAATGTTTATTCAACCATGTAAAATCAGCTGTAGGCTATCAAATAATTCTCCTTGCACATGCAGGTTAGGTTAGGTTAACAACTTTGAATTTTAGCCAATTTTATACCAATAAATTGATGATAACTAATCTTTTATAATAATTGACAATTAAATACAGCTATTATAGGGTCAAATAGGATTATTTGTGAGTAAAATACACTGTCACAATAGTCTAAGAAAAATATTTTGGTAAACTGGGAAAATATATAGTCAATAATAAGTTACCGGTACTCTCTTGTTTATCCATAGAATATCACATTCATAAATGAACTGTACATTGTATTCAAGAAATGTTTTTAAAAAATTTTATCAGGAGTTTTTGGTAACTTAGATTTTTTACATAGACAAAAAATCGAACATTTAGTGCATGCCTTAGTTATTAGTAGCCTACTTTAACTTGGAAATTGAGCAAACTTAGTCAACTAAATACAGGTGAATTAAAATGTGATGGAGAAGTTTGCACAGGTAGGCGGAACCCAAGTTTGATGAGGGTGATGTAGGGGAGGGGGCTAACAACACATGTGCATTAGCCATAAATGCTTCTACTCATTCTCTTATCTCATCCATCACATATTAATCCTACTGTAACTAACTTAGTCGACTAAGTTATGAGCCTGTTATTTGAGCTATGAGACTGTTGATGTGTTCACAAATCACTGCAAACCTCTAGTGGAGGGTTTATCTAGTGCAGTTATTTTTTATACAAAAAAAAAATCAATAAATAAATTTTTATCAGGAAATTTTGTTCAATTTCATTACAAAAGAACGGAATCTAAAATTTCAAAGAACAGGCATTTAATGGAATAATAGTTTGAGCAAATCGCCACCAACATTTCCCTTGTTGAAAAACCAAAGTTAGTTGTACGCATGCGCCGACATTAACATTGACTTTGAAATAATAAGAGGAATTCCGCTAAAAATAAATAACCTGGCGGACCTGTTTCTCACATTTGAACAAAACATTTCAAATCAAAATTTGTTTTGACAAGGATCAGATATAAGATTCTCTTATGGCGTTTCTCAATACTATGAAATATAACAGCTGCTTTTATTATGGTAATAAACGAATAGAAGACAAAAACTACAAATTAAAGCTGCATTGCAAAATTTTTGAACTTAAAGTATTAGTAGTCACAAGAGGTTTAATGTGGGGAAAAATTAGTAACCCAGCGAATTTTTCATGCAATGTTTATTGGGTCTTAAAGCTTTATTATAAGGAGCCACTGCATTCGCTGTCGCACGCCACAATTAAGGATAAATTTCACCATTCAGCTGATGATTCTAAACATGTTCAAGTCTTCATGTACTTTGAAATTGTTGAGCTGATGTAATTTAGTCTAGATTGTGGCGCGACTGCAGTGGCTCTGTATAGTAAGGGCCTAAGCCGATCGTAATCCAAAAACTTGACCTCTTATCCCGGTTGCGATTACAAAATGTCCCAAAGACACCGAGATCCCAGCTCTATGTTCAGCTTTTTCTACTTCATGTCCAAACTGAGCATTGTTCAAATAAAAAAACATTCTCGCCTTTTTTTTAGTATACTAATTTTTCAAAGAATGATCCCGATTTTCTCCATCTAGGCGTTATGTGTCCCAAGTTTCATCTTTTCAAAATGTAGGTAAATATTACAGAAAATTGAAAATTTGATGTTTTGACAAGTTTTTAATTGATGGTACATCCATGATTCAAAATCCTTCTGGGATAATTTATTTCTCTACAATTTGAAACCAATTTCACCTTTTTATCTTAGTAGTTTTAGAGGCAGAGCTGCACAAACATCTTCGTGCATACCAAAAATTGCTAAAATTTAAGTGAGGATATGAACTCTAAATTTCTAAATTAGGATTTTTTCTCATTTTTTCCATGGAAAAGGAAAACTGTACTTAAGATTCTAGACTATCAGAAACGCCAATTTGCCAAATATGATCAATTTTTTCAGGGGGTCCCAGAATCCCCAGAAATGGTTCATGATCTTTGAGGTTTTCAACTTGTGAGTGAATAAATCAATACAACTTAGTATCCAAGGACCTGACGAAATTTACATGAAATAATAATTATAATTACCGGTAACAGTAGTTGTGCTGATAGGCAGCAGGAGCACCATTTAATTTCTATAAACATCAAATAATGCTTCCCGATTAACAAAAAATGCACATCAGGAGTTCTTGAGAAAATTCTTTGTTTCTTCTTCTTGTTTAACAGATTTCATAATATATCATGCCTCAATATTTTCTCTCTGTTTTTTGTTTTGTTTTCAATTTTGATTTGTTTCAAGCCAGTTTTGTTTCGAAGGGAAGTGATAGCCGAGTGCCGTAGCAGGTACCGTATCTCTTCAATCAGAGGTAAGTTACGAAACTCCTAGATGCTCTATGTAAGGGTGACCGATTTGATTGGCCAGCAAAAAGACTCTGTTCTTTGCTGTAAAATCACTTCCCAGTGGTTCGGAACCCACCTAAAACTGTAAGTCCAACTCATCTAATCCACCAACACACCATCATCTAATTAATTACCTACGCACAGGGCACAGGTCTCAGACCTATGTGGGCTTCATCCTTCGAAAAAAGAAAAGAAAAATAATTCAAAGATTTTAAATAATATTTAAGAAAAGATTTCAACATAATAAAGAATGAAACCGTCAACGCTTCCACTGTAAAAATAAAGTGCATAATTGAGCTAAGCAGCAAACTTCTTAATATTCTTCAATTTGTTTGTATTCGAAATTAACCAGCTGTCTATTTTTTAAATTTTCACTAGATGAACCTAACCTAGAGTCTATAATAGAAATCTGTTTTACATCATAATTTTTTTAATATTGGACCCCCAAGCTCCAAAATCAATTGCGATCTCACTTGGATTATGAGGAAACTATATAGCAAGTTTCAAAAGACTAGAATCCTCATTTCAAGTGATACAGCACAGACGGATGGACAATGGCACGATTTCATTAAAGTCCTGTTAGGCCCTTAATAATGTCATTGAGTGATAGCTTATTCTGCTCAGCTCATTGTGGCGGCCTAAATTTATATTATAAACCACTTGTCAAATTAGGCCCAAGTTGTGAAATTTTATTTTTGAGGTTATATGTCATTTTTTCCTATGCCTACAAAATGACTAGTTTTATTAAGAACCTGACATGAGGCTGACAAAGCGTATCTTTAGAAGTGAAACGCATTCCTCCAGTATCTCCAGTAAAAGTGAGTGAAAATCATATATTTAATTCAAATACTGTGTCAGTTTTGATATTAGACCCGACAGGACCTAATTGAAATCATGCTGTTTTCCATCTGCCTGTGCCCTATTGCTTGAAAGAAAGATTCTAGACTTTTTAAATTTGTTATATTATAGCTTCCTAATACATCAAGTGAAATCACTATTGATTTTGCAGTTTGGGGGTCAAATATAAAAATAATTAAGGTGTAAAACAGATTTTCACTATAGATTCTAGATTAGTTTTGGCTAGTGAAAATCAAAACGTTGGCAACTTTTAATGTTTACTTTTGAAAATCAAAACATTGGAAATTACAAAGACTGATGCTTAGCCCAATAATCAACTTAATTCTTTTACAGTGCAAGCATTTATGTTTTCATTTTCGATCTTTTCTTCATTTATCTTTAATCGTCAAACTAAAAAAAGAGTGAAAATATTAATGCATGATATAGCATGAAATTTGTTGAACAAGAAAAGGGAGGAACAAAACGATTTCAAGAACTGCCAATAAGCATTCTTTGTAAACTGGGAAGCATAAGATGCTTATAGAAGCCGAGCCAGTTGAACGGCAAGGCTATAGTAGTGAGGTAGTATGCAACTTGGTTAAATGATGCACATGCCTATTAGCACAATAAATTGACACTAATAATAATTATTACTTAATTTGTCAGGTCCTTGAGCACTCCGTTGTATCGGTTTAGCCTATATGTGATTAAAAAGGTCTAGCTTGGAAACCGCTATAAATAATATAATTGCAATTAGTTTCAAATTGAAGTTAATAATTTTGTCTTTCATTTTATTGTATAGTGAATTTAGGGAAGTGATTTTACAGCAGAGAACAGCCTTTTTTGCTGACCAATGCAATTGATCACCCTTACAGAGAGGGCCCAGGAGAGCGTTGCTTAACTAATCTGATTAACTTTTAATGGCATGTCGTACATAAAAAAAATAATTACAAAAGGAAAATGAGGAACCTAATGTTTTCTACGATTTCACAGTAATTCTAATAATTATTTTGTCGCATGTAGTTTCCAAGCAAGAGCTATTGAGAGATGTTCCCCAGCAAAAAACTTGTAGAAGATTTAATTCTAAACAAAAAATGTCAAAACTTCATAAAACAAGGATTTTTAAGAATGAAACCACATAAAAATAGCAAGCTGTGCTGAATTTGGATTCAATAAAAGCTGATTATTTAACAAATTTGGTTTGTGCTTTCGGCTATTAGGTTATTCGCCCTTTTCGTTCAGAATTGAATTCCCTAAAAGTTTTGTGAGAAAAAAAAACAAGTTTATTTTACAATTTAAACATGCTTTTTTGCATATGTTGTTGAATATCTCAAAAACTAGGCCTACTGTAGTTACAGACTTTCATCTTGTTTTTCAGCTCATTTCACATTGAACCTAACCAAATTACAAGTAAGATGGATATACTCCAAATTTTTGAATACATAAATGGATAAGGCTAGTGTTGTCAGCTTCTGCCATTTCATATTCCGTAACTAAGCCTTTCCAGACCGATTTGTTTATTTATTATGCACTCTTTTCATTACTTTGCTGAGTACACAAGCACACAAAATATTGTATTGGTAGCTCTAAGCGAAAAACTTTATTTTCAAGATATATTGGTCAAAAAAGTTCAAAAAGTAATTTTTTGTAGATGAACACAAGCTCAGAATTTCTTCTAAATGGCCCTTTTAATAAAATTCTTGTTAAAGCAAGCTCAAAATGTCCTAGTAAAGTGAATTTTCTGTAGATACCAGATGAACACCAGCTCTTAATTGCTCCAAAATATTATGTTTCAAAGTTTATTGGTAAACAAAAGCTCAAAAAGTGAGTTTTTATTGATTTCAGATGAACACAAGCTCTGATTTGCTCCAAAATGCCACTCTCTCTGTTGCTTTTTGTGGTAAACAGCGTTCATATGATGCTTTGAATCTTCAGTGACAATTAAGTCGAGCGAATTCTTAGCGAAGGGAGGTAAAGAATAAAAACAACGTCTGAAACAAAAAAGGCAATAAATAAGTATGGTACCACGCATAATATTCTTACACATTGTACTTATAAATGTACTATAATGTAATTATTATGCTATAATAATTAGTACTAAATGCACTAATTATAGAATTCTCATATAAGAATTCTTATATATTATTATTATTATTATTATTATTAAGATATGAATTACTGTAGGATATATTATACACCACTGTAAACACCGACCTCAAAATCATCCACATAAAAACAAAGGACCAGACTCGACATATTGGAACAATATAAAATCTACAAAAATTTAAAAACCGATAAAAATATTGGACCCGACAGGGCCTTATTGAAATTGTGCCATTCTCCATCTGTTTGTCTATCTTTCCTGACTCTAGATCTTGAAAGGAAGATTCTAAACTCTTAAAACGTGGTATAAAGCTTCCTCGTAGTCCAGGTGAGATCCCTATCAAAATAGACAACACATCAAATCAAAAATGTTATAATATAACCCCCTTTGGAGGTCAAATATAAAATTAAAGAGATTTACTTTGAGACATCAGCACATTTGGGGGCTCTGGTAGCGCAGTTGGTTGGAGCGCTTGTCTGAGATAAGATAACGCTCTGGCTGGCTTCGTTTCCTGCTGCCTTGGGTTCGAATCTCATTCAGTCATGGATGTTTCTCATTATTCACCTCATTACCCACGCACAAGTTACAGACTCATTTGGGGATCATCCGCAATAAAAAAATTCCTACTCAACTGTAATGCATATGAAAATTTCAGATTCCACTTTTCACCTTATAACAACAACATTATTCAGGATGTTGACAAAGTTACCACGTATCTAATTTCAATAATGAAAAGCTCCAGCAACATCAGTTCAATATAAAAGCACTAGCCAGGAGGGAAGCTACGTTATCAGGGAGCAGAAGGGAAACAGAATTAGGGGTTTCAGGTTTGAATGAATGAATGAAATGGATAAATAAGTGAAATAAAAAGGAAAAAAGTTATCATAGAAATCATTAAAAAAATGTTTCATTGTTACCTGTTACTGTTATCTACATGGTTATTGTTAGTTTGCATGATTTTTGTTATATTTTCTAGTCTTATTGATAGTTGTTTCCTATTTTGTATTATCTCCATCCTCTCTATCTTTACCTCAGCAGTAGTCAATTTGAGTTTTTACAACGTATTTGTTGTTTTTGTCATGCTTTTTTCTTATAGTATAATTATGTAATGTTATACTTGCTAATCATATACTAGTTAGCTTGTTCAATTGTTAGCTGTGTAGTGCTATATTTTACATCATTATGTAAATCAACTCATTTGCATGGTCAATACGAAAGCAAATTAAATGATTAAGTTTATTATTATTATTATTATTATTATTATTATTATTATTATTATATCATATATATATATATATTGTATCATATACAATTTCATCATATTTATGAATCTATATAAGATGAGAATGATGTTGTTGTGACTCCTCTGGAATCAGATAAAATGGGAGATATGGAGACTACAGCAGGAGTAAATAAAGCCAAAAATCCAGAAAGTCAGAAAGAGAGAAATTCACAGGTGTCTGTTGTGAGAAATGTGTTCCAGAATGAGTCACAGGAATCAGGTGGACCTTGGCAAGAAGTAAAAAAAGAAGGGGAAATACAAGAAAAAAGGAGCCACCAAGCCTGAGAGGTTGCAAGAAAAAAGTGATGCAGATAGTGCTGGAAGATTTTTCAGGTCCAAAAAAAGCACCAGTCAAGACCAGAAGCGATTCTTATCAGTAGTAGTACTGAGAGAAGCTATGCCCAAATACTTGGTCAAATCAAGAAAGGTATGAAGCCTGATGGGACAAAAGTTCAAATTAAAGGCATTAGGAAAACCAAAGCAGGGGATGTCTTGATTGAATTTGGTAGAGGCAACAATGACAGAACTGGATTCACTGCAACTTCAAGAACCACTTGAGAGGCTGACATTAAAATTAAAAACTTAGAGTCAAATTCTGTTGTTGAGATATGAGACCTGGATTCTACAATAGAAAAAGATGATGTCACTGCTGCACTAAAGAGAGAACTAGAAGTGGAAGAAGGAGAAGTCAAAGTCATAATCACACAAGCAAATAGCAGGGAACAGAGAGCAGCTATAGTACAGTTCAGAGAAACATTGGCTAGAGCATTGGTCAAGAAATCCAGGATAAAAATTGGCTGGGTTAACTGCAGAGTACGGTTGAGGATCCAGGTGAAAAGATGTTCCAGGTGCTCTGGATTTGGGCATCTGGCCAGAAGATGTGAAGGGCCAGACAGATCTAAGCTTTGCTACAAAAGTGGTAGTGAGGAACATAAGTTTAGGAATTGCAACAATCCTCCATCTTGCTTTCTATGTAAACAGAATGGAATGGAGGGACAGGAAATAGGGCATGTTCCTGGTAGGGCAGGATGCAAATGTTTCATGGAGGCATTGAAGGAGGCCAAGAGACAAAATAATAAGGTAGTATAATGAAGATATTACAAGCAAATATTCACAGAAGCTGGCTGGCAGATAATCTGCTCAAGCAGCTTGCAAAAGAGAAAGAGGTGGACATTGCTCTTATAAGTGAGCAGTACAAAGATTATGATAATCCATTCTGGTATAAAGACTTGCTGGGAACAGCTGCAATCTGGGTATTGAACCCAGGACTCACAATTTAGAGACATGGGTTGTCATGGGTTGATGGGTTTGTCTGGATTAGTTGTGGAGAAGTTACATTCTAAAGCTGCTATTTTACTCCTAATATTCCAGCAGCCAGCTTCTGCATTGCCATTGATGCTCTAGAGGATGCAGTGATGGTCAATCCCAATAATACAATTGTGGCAGGGGATTTCAATGCTAGGGCTCTTGAATGGGGTATGTTTCAGACAAATGCTAGGGGAAAATACATACTTGATATGGCAGCAAGGACTGGATTGGTAGTATTGAACACAGAAAATACAAGCACATTTAGACATTCAGGATATCAAGAAACAATTCCAGATATCTCCTTAGCAACAGATGATCTTGCTGCATTTATCAACAACTGGAGGGTAATTGAAGACTATACAGCAAGTGATCATCAATTTATAACATTCAAGGTAGGACAGCACACAATTGAGCAAAGGAATAACTCTCAAGGGCCAAAGAGATATAACCTCAGTAGGATTGACCTTGATAGATTCAGACAGAAGTTGAGCTTGAAGGTTATGAAGTTGAAAGTTCCATCGAAGCAGAAGAACTAGTTGATGCAACAATGCAGCTAATCACATCTGCATGTGACTCATCAATGCCTCAAAAAAGGCCTGGGGGAAAAAGCAGGCTGTTTATTGGTGGACAGCTGAAATAGCTGGCCTGAATCAGAGTTGCCTCAAGCTGCAGCAAATAGCTCAGAGAGCAAGAGATAGGCCAGATGCCAACACACAGTCTGCTGAATACAGAGCAGCAAGGAAGCAGCTTCATAAGACCATTTACTTGAGCAAGGCTAGCTGCTGGCAAAGAGTAAAAAAGAGAGTGGATACAGACCCTTGGGGACTGGGTTATAAACTTGTAACAAAGCAGCTTGGAGCAATGTGTCCTCCCACTCTTCTAGATGAATGTAGAGCAAGGCAAGTGATTGGCACATTATTCCCACAACATTCTGGGCATGAAGAGGAGGACTTTGGTGAAGAGGCAGAAGTCACTTTATTTACACCAGATGAAGTGCAGGGGGCCGTATCAACAATGAAACAAGGGAAAGCCTCAGGACCTGATGGTTTGCCTGCAGAGGTACTAAGGCCCATATTTATGATTGTGACTTACATTGATCTAAGCACAAGTTATCTAAGACCGAGTTGTAAAGGCTCTATTACATTGAATGTGGTCACAAGCTAACCTAAAATTGTATTGTATATCATCAGGCACTAATAAACATAAAATAACATATATGAAAAGATAAAGATACTGTACTATATGTAAATTTACAGTTACTGTTAAGTAATTATAACCACACTAATATATTTTAAGTTATAATTTTCTGTTTTTTGAATTTGAAAAATGATATCATTCGTGGCAGTGTAGTACATGCTACCTGCCAGCAGGCCAACGAACTTCATCCATTCTTTTTTAGAAAGAGAATCCTATCCTAGTGCCAAAAAAATGTAAGGTTAGAACTATAAAATAAGTAGAAATAATTTCAAAAAGTCAAATATACAGTGAATTACATTGCAATGGTGCAAAAATTGAATATGATGATTTTATTTTATTATTATGAGCCGATGCTATACTAAAAAATGAAATCAAAATATGATACAACACACCAATCTAAGAATGGCTTCAAGACAGCTCTGTACCTAGCTTGGCTAAGAATGGATTTGAGACTCCATTTATCAGCACGTCTTGGCTTTTAAGTTAAGAAGATGTTTAAGAAAGGTTCATGAATACGAACTTTATTCTAAGCTTTACTTATACTAGGTGAGTTTACTAGCTGAAAAGTGAGGTTATAAGCTGACCCAGTTGTCCCTGCAACATTTACGTAGTGTAAAATCTTATATTAGTGTAAATCAGAGTTGTTTAATGTAAATGTTTAATGTTAAATTATTTATCAGGAGTCAGATCTTTGTTGTGGGAGCTGGATTGGCTTTTAGGGTTACAGCTGCTCACTGGCTTGAACCTGTTAGTGTAAGTAAGCCTTATTGCCGCTAAGTCTGACTTATACAATCTGACTTAAGTCGATCTTTGATAAGTCACATTCATAAATACGGGCCTAAGACTGGTGAATGAATACATACCTGGACTGCTGCAGAATGTTTATAATGCATGCCTGAAGACTGGACATTTCAGCTCTAGATGGAAGAAAGCTTGCCTGGTATTGATCCCAAAGGCCAAAGGAGAATCAGGTGTGCCATCCTCATTTGGACCTTTGTGCATGCTAGACACAACTGGGAAAGGCATGGAGAGATTGATTAGAAAAAGACTCCACAAATCAGTAGAAAAAGCAGGAGGATTAGCACCTAACCAGTTTGGATTCAGACTAGGTCGATCAACAATTGATGCATTCCAGGAGGTGTGCAAAGCAGTGCAACAGGCAGAAAGCTATAACCACTTCTCCAAAAGGATGGTGCTGCTTGTAACACTGGACATCAAGAATGCATTTAATTCTGTGAGACATGCTTTGGGAACTGAAAAATACTTTCAGGTTACCTAAGTACCTGCTGAGGGTAATTGACTCCTACCTGAGAGATAGATCCCTCATTTATGAGAATACAAGTGGGTGGATCAGTGTTGAGGTAACATCAGGGGTGGCTCAGGGTTCAATTCTTGGCCCAGATCTATGGAATATCTTCTATGATGGACTGATGTCTGGAAATGCCAGAAGTGACAAAACTAGTTGGGTATGTGGATGATGATGCACTGTTTATTGCATCTTGCAGTTCTGAACATGCTCAACAAACTAAATCAAGCAATGAGGAGAATATCAACCTGGCTTCAAGGTCATGGGTTGTCTCTTGCCCTCAGTAGGGCTGAGATTGTGGTCCTAACAAAGAAAATAGTAAACACTCATCTCTCTCTTCAGCTGAACAGTGTGACTGTTGAGTCAAAGCAAAGGGCAAAGTACTTGGGACTTATGATTTACACTAAAATGAGCTTCTCAGAGCATATAACAAGGGCAATCACTAAAGCTGCAAAGGCTGTCACAACTCTCAGTGGTCTAATGGCTAATGTTGGAGGCCCAAGAGCCAGCAGAAGACAATTGTTGATGTCAACAGTGAACTCTGTTTTGCTTTATGGAGCAGAGGTGTGGGCACCTGCTCTCAGATTGGAGTACAATAGGAAAAAAACTTCTGAGAAGAGCACCACTGAGAGTTGCATTAGCATATTGATCGCACTGTGTCAGAGCCTGCTGTTATGCTGGTTGCAGGGGTCATCCCAATCACCCTTCTAGCACAGGAGCGATATAACATATACCAGAAATGTAAAACTGGAGAAAGGAAAGAAGATGTTGCAAGAGTTGAAAGGAACAGAACTTTTCAAACATGGCAGAACGACTGGGCTCTTGAAGCACATGGACACTGGACATCAATGCTGATACCCAGAGTCAAGCAGTGGGTAAACCGACCTCATGGAGAAGTGGGGTACTTTGTGACACAGTTTCTGACTGATCATGGATAGTTCCAATCTTTTCTCCATCAGTTGGGCAAAGCAGACACACCTGAATGTCTCTACTGTCCTAAAAGTAGAGATGATGTTGAACACACCTTCTTTCTGTGTAGCAGGTGGGAAGAACTAAGAGAAAGGAATGCAGGCAGAACTGGGTTGGTTGTCCCCAGAAAACGTTTCTGTTATGCTCCAAGGCAAGCAGCAATGGGTGAAGATGACTAGCTATAGTGAAGATGGGGTGAAGATGGAGGTAGCAGTGGGACTGTGCATACATTGTCAGAACAGGCTCTGCGAATTTTGAAGCATAGAATATTAATTCGAATGGATAAGTAATATTTTTGTTTATTATTATTAGTATTTATAATATCTTAATAATTTACATCATTAACTTGTCTAATATAAGTTAAAGTATTTAAATAAAAAATCAAATTCTATTTTCGAGGTCAGGTGTACCGATATTGATAAATTTTCTTGTAATTAAATAGTCTCAAGTTGACAATTGTAATAAATTAAGTAATATTTCATTAAACATTTAACTAAAATCAATTGAGAACAATTTTTAGCTAGGAAAATGAGTCCAAACAAGGCATCTAAATCTAATTGTTTAACTAAAACTCAGGTAGCTACGCGATCTCAGCAATTATTAACAAAAAAATCTCCAACAGCTCTTAAAGCTACTGTAGATGTAGAAGAATAGGTTGCTAAACTATTGAGTGATCACACCAAATTGAAAACAAAATTAGAAACATCACTAAAAAATTCTGAGGAAGAACGAATAGGGTTAGTGGATCAAATAAAATCTCTGGAAGTTATTGTAAAATTGCAGCAGGAAGACCATAAAACTGAAATACTAAATCTCACGAGTCAATGTAGGTCTATGTCAGAGGAAATCGAAATATTAAAATCAAAAATAAACTTGGCTAATGTAAGATCTGAACCTCTGATCAATACAAAAAAAGTAGAACCTAAATCAAATGGGGAAAAAATAAATAGAAATGGTCAAACAAAAACGTATAGTCAGGTTTTGCAAACAGCAACCAAAACTAAAGTAAGGGCAAATAACGATAGGAAAGGTAGAGTATTGCTCTTGACATCCAGTCATGGACGAGACTGTAGTGACCTACTAAATAAAAGATTAAAAAATAAGTATGAAGTTCAGAGCTTTTTCAAACCAAGTGCCCCTATAAACGCTATCGTAGAGTCAGCACAGGAACAAACTAAAGATTTTGGAAAAAACGATTTTCTAATAGTACTGGGTGGCTCAAACAATATAAATGAACATAATCTAAAACATCTTCCTGAAATAAATGAAAAAATTAAAGAGATTGTGCCACTCAGCCAAAAAACGAATGTAATAATAAGTACAATTCCATATAGGTTTGATAGGCCAGAGCTAAATGAAGCCATTAAGTCAACAAATAAATCAATTCATAATACAATCAACAGCCTAAAAAATAAGAATTCTAAGCAGTTGGGGATTTGTTTTCTAAATGAAAGGCTGAAAAAACAAAACTTCACTAATCATGGTCTACATCTAAATCAATCTGGCAAAGTAATATTTTGTAATAGGCTGGCAGAGCTGATTGAAAGTCGTTTGCAATCTACTGTCAATAATTCTCCTAAACAATCATCTAACGAACCTTTTTTAGTAAAGTGGCTCAAAACCGGGAAGGGAAACTAGTTTTAGATGATAAATTCATATCTTCAATTGTATTAAAAGACGTTAATCGATCAAAAAATCAGGATAGCATTAGTGAAAGGAACTCTTGTAGCAACCTGATAGGCTCTCAAGATTCTAAGAGATTAAGTAAATCTACTTCAATATGCAAAAGCAACGATAAAGTAATAAGGGATGATAGGGAAGTACCGGTACTCACTGTGTTCCATCAGAATATTCAATACATTCGTAACAAAATAGATAGAATCGAAGTATTTTTTAAAGAAGAGGCTCCTGATATAGCGATTTTCACAGAGCATGGTTTAAAAGAAGATGAATTGTCACAACTTAATATTCCAAACTATTCATTGAAAACGTCGTATTGCAGGACATCTCATCGAAGTGGGGGAGTAGCTATCTTCACTAAAAATGCTAAGAATATGCAAACATTTAATTTAGAATATGTAGAGAAATTTGCTGTGGAAATGGATTTAGAAGTTACTGGTTTGAGAGTAAAAATCGACAATAATTTCGAAGTAGCGGTGTTAGGTATTTACAGGTCACCAAATGGGGAATGGAACAATTTTTGTGAACTATTCAATAGGCTCTTTTAGAGATTACTACTACTCGTTTTACAAACGTTATTGTAGCGGGAGATTTCAATACAGACTTTGCAACACAGAATAAAATGACAGAAGATTTAAAGGATATTATATGCATGAATAACTTGGAAATAAAAGTTCATGAATATACCAGAGTCACAAGAACATCACAAACAAT
Organism: Conomelus anceps; assembly: GCA_948455865.1. NCBI lineage: Eukaryota > Metazoa > Arthropoda > Insecta > Hemiptera > Delphacidae > Conomelus > Conomelus anceps. The sequence goes on along the minus strand of OX418216.1, from coordinate 137,640,504 downwards.
AATTGATAACATCCTTACTAATATAGATTACTCTAAAACAAGATTAGGCGGCTCGGAACTATCTGATCATGACTATCAAATCTTAGAGGTGGGGTTGCAAGGTCATAAATCAATTAAAAAGAGTAGAGTAATGAAAGAAATTCAACAATGTGAACAGGGGAATATCGATTGTTTGAAGCAGAATCTGCTACAAGAAAACTGGAGTAGGGTTTACAATAGCAATAGTTTAAATGACAAGTATGATAGTTTCATTAATATTTTAAGGTTTCATATTACTATGAGTTGTCCAGTTAGAAAAGTCCCTGTAAAGAACAAATTAGACAATATTGAAGAGTGGATAACTGATGATATCCTTGCAGAAAGAAATAGGGTTAAAGATGCATATGATGAATTCAAACTATCTAGAAATATGTTAAGTGAAGATAATTACAAAGCTCTAAAGAAAAATTATACAAGAGAAGTGAAAAGAGCGAAATGTAAGAAAACAGCTGAAATTTTGAATAATAGTGTGTACTTTAACACAGCAGTGTGGGATGTAATAAACAAAAATAGGCAAGTAGCTCATGTAGATGCTTATACTAGTGTCCCCAGAATAATTAACAAAAATAACAAATATATTGATGATAGTGTAGACATTTGTAATTTCTTTAACAGATATTATCAACTGGTTGCTAAGGATCTTCAAAAATCTCTTAATACAGGTATTAGTGATGCAAACATGAGGAATACTGAGGGGATTCAGAACGAATTAAAATTCCACCCAGTATGCCAAGACGAGTTGTCAAATATCATTGATAGTTTAAATAATAAAAAAACTGTAGGAATGGATGGGGTATCCAGTAAAATTCTGAAAGAATGTAAAGATCAATTGTTAGACCCTTTGATTCATCTGATCAATCATTCATTAGAACAAGGTGTTTTTCCAGATAACTTAAAAGAGGGGAAGATCTTGCCAATATTCAAAAGTGGCGATAGAGAAAAGGTAGAAAACTATAGGCCCATTAGTATTTTAAATGTAATAAGTAAAATTTTTGAAAGAGTAGTTCGAAATAGGTTACTTCTGCACCTTCAAGAAGCTAACTTTATCTGTGATGAACAGCATGGCTTCCAGAAAGGGAGATCAACAAAAACAGCCATAGTTTCTCTAGTTGAAAAACTAATAGATATAATAGATTCAGGTGATAAAGCTAGTGCAATCTTCTTAGATCTGTCAAAGGCATTTGATTGTGTTAATCATAGAACTTTATTGGAAATACTGCAAAATGTAGGTGTAAATGGGGTTGAACTGAAATGGTTTGAATCATATCTTATTGGGAGAAAACAATGTGTAGAACTAACTACAGTAGTTGGTAATAGTATAGTAAAGAATAAATCTAATAAATTAGAGGTGCAAACTGGAGTGCCTCAGGGGTCAATACTAGGTCCATTGCTTTTTTTGTTATATGTCAACCGTTTACCTAAAGAATTAATTAGTGGTAGAGCCCTCTTATTTGCTGATGATACATCACTCATTTTCAGCAATTCTATTCTAGATAATTTAGAAATAAGTGCCCATATAGGTGTGCAGTCCATTGTCCAATTTTTAAATCAGTTGAAATTAACTATAAATAGTAAAAAATTCCAATACCTTCAATTCAAAAACAAACATAATTTAAATGAAGATAGGGCTATAAACGTGTTTGTAAACGATAATCAATTAGACCAGGAAGAAAAAATTGCATTTCTAGGAGTTATGTTGGATAGACGATTGACCTGGACTCCATACATTGAGAAAATATGTAGTAAAATTTCATCTGGGGTATTTGTCCTGCGACAGCTCGCTAGATTGAATGACAAAAAGTTACTTTTTACAGCTTACCATGGGCTCTTACTGTCACATATTAGGTATGCTATCTTAGTATGGGGTAATTCATCGAAACAAAATCTTGATAGGGTGTTTAAGATCCAAAAGAAAGCGGTTAGGTGTATAGAAAGAGTAAATAGATTAGATTCATGTAGGCCGTTGTTCAAGAGACTTGGTCTCCTAACTGTACCCTGCTTATATGTGTATGAAGCTACTTTATATGTAAAAACGAATGATATTAACCAAAATCTTGATGTACATGATTATAATACAAGAAGCCGAGGAGATTATCACTTGGTGAGTCACAATAGTAGCTTATTCAAACAAAAACCTAGTTATATTGGTAGGAAATTCTACAACAAGCTACCGCAGTTTTTGAAGAGTCTTGAAAATATAGAAATATTTAAAAAACAATTGAAGAAATATTTAGTTGATTAAGCTTTTTATAGTGTACAAGAGTTCCTTTCACATCAAAATTAAGCCTCACCTCAACTAATTGAAGTTATTATGGTATCTAGTGTATAATATTGTTGATCTGACTTGTCTTATACTCCTTAACTGGAGTCTCCAAGACGTAATCTACAAAAAAAAACCATACTACAGACCAGGAGCGGCTCCAGCAGGGAGGCGCTCGGACACTGTCCTCCCTGTCAATTTGCGAAAAATGTAATACTAAATCCAGTAATTATTCAGATATTAAATTGAATTGATAATAATTATTATCTTTTTTTGCTATTGTTATCATTTTACAATAGAAAAAGAGTGTAGAAATCAGGAATTAGAACGTCAAAATATGAACGATCAGCCGCACTTTGCTGTATAGTACAAGCACGTAGCAAGAGTGAACTGCGGACACTGCCTGTGAGCGCCTTCCAGAGCAGTGTTGCGAAGTCGAAAGCCCTATTCGCTTGTTGCATTCTCTACGGATGAAATGGCAACATGTGACCAGCTAGTATCGCTAAATTTAGCCGTGGCTAGGCCACATGCGCATCTCAGCATCTGCCTCAAGCTAGTCTGCCTCATACCGCTTGCCGCATGGATCGTTTATGTCAACCTGCCATAACCTCACTTTTCAATAGATTACTTTCTGCAGTGTGTACACGTGCGTGCAATTGTCTTATGACTTGACATTTTTAAAGCTTATTTTATCAAGTTATCGGTAACTTCAGGCTTCATGTGAGTTGTGAGTGAGTCATGTGAGTTGTTATTGTTCAAATTGATTTGTTTGTTATGTAGTTGAACTTTTCAATAATGAATGCTGTTGAGAATTTGAAAAACAATGTAAGTTAAGTGACTTTGAAACACGTTCAGCAGTTAAAAAGCTAGTCCCCCCAAGACCTTTATTGACTATTTCACAGAAAGATAAGAATGGTAATAGGGTGTTCAATCGAAAGTTTAATGTAAAATATTATGATTTTGCTAAGTGGTTGTGTGGTTGTGAAAGAAGTAACGCATTCTATTGTTTTATTTGCTTGCTAAGTTCTCCTCATATTGATGCAGCATGCACAATTGAGAGAGTAACGGATTTGAAACACCTAAAAGAAAAAGTTAAAAAGCATAATTCAAGCGAAAAGCATTTGAACTATGAGATAGAGTTCTCTCTTTTAGGGTCCATAAACATTCAGAGCCAGTTGAGTTCAGCTTGTTGGTTAATCCAAGATTTTTTAAATTTAAAATATTATTGATAGAATGTTCCTACTCAGTGTTCACTTCAACCTAGGCTATTTCAAACGTTCTATAAGTTAGTGGATTAGTGTTACTTACGTATTAACGACACCGCAGCACTTCGATTTAAAAAAAAGTGTTTTGAATAGACATTAAATTTGTTCACTATTATAGTGAACGAATTTAATGTCAAAGTGTGGCTGATAAGATAAGATTTCTTTATTGCCAATAAACTTACAACAGTAATAGGCAAAGTCACAATGTAGTCACAATACATGAAAACAAATAATACATGAAGAAAATACAATTGCACAAGATGCTGTCGTCACAATTAACCCTAAAAACCAGTCATATCACATTCAAAATATTCCTCTATTGAATAGAGGGATTTGGATGTAATCCACTTGTCAACTACACTCTTAAAACTCCTAACTGGAAGAACTCAAATTTTTTGAGGTAGCCTATTGAACAATTTTATTTGCTGTAGTTTTATAAACTACATAGTGCCAGTATTCAAGAGAGAGTACTACTCTATTAAATTGGAATTGTTATCATCAACTATCAACAATGGTAAGTGAGCCATAATATTTGCATGAATCGCATAATACTATCGAAATTTTCTGGGACATGATGTTGAAGATCCATCTTGTTTCCACTAATATATGTAATATAAACTTAATAAAACAACTTTTGAATGGAAATTAACTCACGTTATGGCGTGACGGCCGTTTCGCTCTGTTGTCTAGAGCATCGTCAGACGACCCACAGTACACTGACTTAAAGTATGAGTTTGAGCTCAAACTCATACCTTAAGTCAGTGTACTGTGGGTCGTCTGACGATGCTCTAGACAACAGAGCGAAACGGCCGTCACGCCATAACGTGAGTTAATTTCCATTCAAAAGTTGTTTTATTAAGTTTATATTTCTGGGACATATTCAAGTAGCCTATAACAATGTGTAGCCGTTGAATTGAATCCGTTACTCAGACCACTATGGTTCTTTATAAAAGCTAACAAATGAAAAAATTGAGGGGTAGTGTCCCTCTCAAAATTTTCAGCCAGAGCCGCCACTGCTACAGACCAAGAAGAGAGATCTTGACTTGATACAGCAGGGTAGCTTGAATAAGCTAAAGGAATAAGGGCCCATTCTGAAGTAATGTGATAAACAGTTCCAGGCGGACTCTAGATTTGGTAGATTTGGAGGTGATTTTAGCCAGTAGTTCATGCCAGTCTGGCAAAACGCCTAAATAAAAATAAAAAATTATTATTATTATTTTTAATATTGTTATTGATTTGGAGGTGGTTTTAGCCAGTAGTTCATGCATGTACATGTCAGTCTGGCAAAACGCCTAAAAAAAAGTAAAAAATTATTATTATTAATAATAATAATAATAATAATAATAATATTAATAATAATAATAATTATTATTATTAATGAACGAGTGAAGCGAGTTATTCTTTTTGACTTGAGGCTCAAGGCATTGTGTGTTTGTGGGTATGTTCCACGATAACTTTCGAACGCCTTTATCAATCAACTTCAAATTTGAAACACAGATTCTTGGTATCTTTAGGCCCTGTTCACACGAGCAACTTTTTGCGGCGCTACAGCTGCTCCACTAACACGCGTTAGTGGAGCAGCTGTAGCGCGACAGTAGCGCACGTCTGTTGCTCCACTACGCGCAACTTACGTGCTGCAGCTTGCAACCAAAACCATTTTCATGGTAGTTTTATGATTACTAGCCAGCAAGCTCGCCTCGCTCGCCTCATTCGTTTGGACAGGGGTTGCACCCTCTGGATCATAAGAGAGAGAGAGGGGTTTTTTATTATCGATTTTTTTTGGTTCATTCCATTTTTAGGTTTATGCAAGTCTGTTCTACAGCAGGAATAATTGTAAATTAAATTGAATTGAATTGAAATTACAAACACAGCAAACTCAAATTGAAATTAAAAATACATCACAAACTTCAAATTAAAAATAAAAATACAATGCATCAGAAGTACATTGTCACAAAATAAATTGTATTGACATGAGTAGTATTACTTCATTAAGAAAAAAAAACAAATAGGCCTATCATAACACAAATTAATAAAAAAAAACTATAGTTGTTTAAAAATGTGATAAATCTTGGGTTACCCTCAAAATTAAGAGACAATTTTGCTTTCATTGCACTCTTTTACTAATTAATAGCTATTAATTAATAACTATTTTTCCATTTCTGTTTTTTTTCTGTTTTTATTTTGTTCAATTGTTCGTTAAAGTAGTTTTGTATCTTGATAAAGAGAATTTTTCTTGGCTATGGCTAAGTTGGGCCCTTTGAGTTGGGCTTCAGAGGTTGACCTTTTGGAGAAGAAGCTGAATAAAGCATTGTTTGTGTTGAGAGTGGTTAGAGGGTCATCAGACATTCCAGCAGCCCTTAGTGTATACCATGTCTATTTTATTTCTGTTGTCAGATACAGCATAATGCTATGGGGAAGTCATCATACTCTCTTGAATCGATTTTTTTTTTGAGGCAAAAGGAAGCGGTGAGAATAGTATATGCATTGGGATTTAGAAAGAGTTGCAAACCGCATTTTATTAGGAACAATCTTCTGACGGTACCAGCAATTTATATACAGGAGCTGGTAACTCATATTTGGAAAAATAGAAGACTTGTGGAAGAACCCAGACACACTCATATATATCTAACAAGGAGGAATGAAAATGATTTCCAGCTACCCAGAATTAGACTGGACCTGGTTGGAAGAGGCCCTTGGTATAGGGGTATGAAAGTTTTCAATCTGCTTCCATCTCACTTGAAGGCTGTCACTACTGATAGATGTTTTCTGAACAGACTGAAATCTTATCTGGTCAATAGCTGCCCATACAAAGTTGAAGAGTTATTTCAATCATAAAATTTCTCTTGATTTTGTAACTTAACTTTTCAACTCTCAACCGTTTCTTTCTTTAAATACTGTAGCTTTAATCCTATTATGAAAATTTTCATAGTTTTTGACGTAATCTATCTGTTATGATTAATTGTTTTTAATGAATTGAATGTATCTTTATTATTGACATGTCACGGTTTGGTAAACAATTGTATTTATGCAAACATATGTGATGAATAATAAAGATCTAATCTAATCTATAATCTAAGATCAGGTCAAAAAGATGGGGGAGTGAGAATAAGTAAGTTATATTAATATATATATATATACTCGTCAGTCGGCAAGACTGATATTTTATCAGTTTATTGTATATCTCTTCTTGCATCATAACTATTTATATGATTATTATTGACTAGTTTGTTGATGTTGTAATTTTATACGACGCAAACATGCCATTATCACCTGATTCAACTCCAGGGATTCTAGAGAACAAGTGTCAATATAGTCCACACACATACATACTCTCTCAAGAAACAATAAAATAACTAGAACTAGAACAGTCTAGACTAGAATGAAGGTCACTCGAGAATGGAAGCTACTGTATTATTAATTTGTGAAATTTGTTTATTGTCTGCTACGTTGACTCCATTAATATAAATTAGTAGAGCTCATTAAAGTTGAAAGGTACCAGACTTACAAAAATAATTCTGTTGGACTGAAAAAAATAAACATTCTCATACATCTCTTCTTTTTAGAAAGTAATAACATTTAAAGTATGTTAATACTAATAAATATTTGTTTATTCATTCATTATCCATATCATTCACAATTTGTGAAGTTGTTCACATTGTAAACCCACCCAAAACTATAATTTCTTAACTGAATTGTTGTTTTCTGAATGTCTTTAAAGAAGGAAATTTTTATACTTTATAAAAAGGTTAATTTTGCTGATAGAAAGAAAATTCAAAAATATATGAACAGTGTTGAACATATAGAACAGGATGGCAATTTGAAAAATTCAAATATCCGAAATTTCACCAAATTTAGATTTTGGTTGAGATAAGCATCAGTTGCGCGTAGCCACGCGTCTACGCGCAGCTGACGCGCGTCCATTTTGCAGCTGAAAAAGTAGCAAGCGTGTGAACCGGCAGCTGCCATTTAGTTCTAATGGCACTAGGGCTACGGCCACACGAGCGTTTTTTCACGCAGTAATAGTAGCTTATTTTCCCGCTGCTTGAAATCCCGCTACGTGTATGGCCACACGTGCGTTTTTTCACGCGGTAAATGTAGCTTCTTTTCCATACCACAGCACAGTATTCGCATGATTGCTATGAATAGTGAACAACAGATATGAATCCATTCAAACCAAGTTTAAACACAAATACAGTAAATGCTTTGGGCGCATTGTTGGTTGTTTGCCGCCATCGATCTCTACATGTTTTTTAATCATAAATAAAGTAAGATAACTCAACTATGTTTTCTTTAGTTTCTGTTTTCATATCTTCCCACTGCTCTCCTACAAAATTTTTGGAGATATTCATCCACGCAATCCTCCTCAGTTGCCGATTTTTAAAATCTTCATGTTTGTAGTCATAAACACAGGGGTTCTGCGAACCTTCAAAATAATTCTTTCACTATCTAGGTACTCCATCTAGGTAATCAATCAATATCAGGCGAGGACTGACGCTGCGTGTTATTCCCGCTCGTGTGGCCAGTGAATGAGCATGAAATCAAGCATCAAAAATAGACCGCAGCCTATTCTCCGGCGGGCGACCTTGAAGACGCGCCTACTAAAACCTTCAGTAGCGGGAAAACACGCTGCGTGTGGCATACTCCATTACATTTTAATGCTGCTCATTTTTCTAGCGTGTTTTCATTCTACGTTTGTGCGTGAAAAAACGCACGTGTGGCCGCAGCCTTAGACAGGTCAAGTTCGTTGGCCAATAAAATTAACCGACTCCTTCATCCTTTTTGAGGCGAATCGAATAGGCCCATCATTGATATATATATCTATATATCACTATATATAGAAAATAGTTGTTTCTACGATTCTACCATATGATGGCATTCGCAATAGATTTCAAAATATATTTTGAGTTATTATCAGCTTTAGTAGCCCAGTCAACGAAGAAGTATAGAGGGAAAGTCTTTGAACACAATTTTTGACTTCATATCTTTGTTTGGGCTAGATAGGAGGTGAACATATCAAAAGTCCCCGCCCGTACACCCCTTAAGCCGTGGGGAGGGGGGAGGGTTGAAAGTCTCATTTTTCGGTTTTTTGCTTATATCTCGGAAAACATACGTCCTACCGACATGATCATTCTATACAAAATTAAAGCTGATTAGATTTCCTACAAGTCTTATTCAGTTATGTTTTTCGATATCTTGTTTAGTTTTTGAGATATCCGCTCTTGAAAGTCTGTAATTTTGAGAAAATTCTTTTTTGCTTCACATTCTTGCTCTTTTTGACCGGATAACTCTTGAACGATGCACCAAAAAACTAAATAATGGCCATAGGGTTGTAGAGCATAAAATTCCTTTCAATAATATATATTACTTCACTATTTTATCTTTTTTCCTTCAAATGTTAAAGCAGTTTCAGTGTTGAGCATGTAATCTGAAGCTTTGCAACAACTGTTGACAATGATAACGAATGTTCAAGAAAAGGTATAGAGGAAATTCTTGGAACAATCTTTCAATTTCTCACCATTCCTGGTCAACGTATTGGCCGAAATATGCACCATTTTGTACACCTATTCAGTACTGGACGTCTAAATAGCAGAGATACTCATTGTAGAATATTATACTTGTAGACCCACTGACCAGATTCCTCACAGTTAGTTAAAGAAGATCTAGAACATTTTAATGAGAAATAATTTGCTATGACTATGTTTGTGCATATATGAGTGCATATAAGACAGTGTGATAGTTTTACGAAACACAACCATCTAGTGGAATGAAGTTTATCGACATTGAAAGGTAAATTAATCAATCAATCAACCAAGTGAACTTTATTAAACAAAAAATACATACTTGAAGAATAAAATGACAGAAAATCGTTTTAGAAATCTTTTTTAATAACACATTTTTTACTTCGAATACAACTAAAAGCCCACTAGGCTTAGACAATGGCCGTCAGTCGGGTTGATAGCTTTATAATATAAAAGTATTTATGTGCGGGAAACATAGGCTACATAAATTTGCTTACCAAATTAACATAAATCTCATTAAATACATATAATAAACATTCTTAGTAATGGCGAAGGTGATATCGTGGAAGGTATCCATAATGAATAATAAGACGAAATTGTCACAACCATATTTATTCAATAAATGTGGTTGTGACAATTTCGTCTTATTATTCAATATAATAAACAGACAATAAAACAAACTCTGCACACTTTATGCCTTTTGAATAACTAGATTCTCAAATTAATAATTAAATTCCTGAATCAAGTGATTGCGTTATTTCCAGGCCTCTCTTACATACCCCACTAGTGACTTCCAACATTTACCCTCTAGATACTCTATCACCCCTCCCCTGTCTAATGTACTCTTCCACAACCATGCTATGCGAACTTCACCTAAAATTGAACATTTACCTATAAAATGAATAATATCCTTCTTTTCTTGAATATTACTCATTGAACATAAATAAGGACAACCGCCTCTCCCCTATAAGGACCGTAGTTTAAAGGTTATAATCCTCCTCTCGCCTTGAAGATAGTAGTCATGAAGCTACGCTTTGCACCACATTCATGTAACTTTTTGATGCTTCATCAGTCTTCAAGGCTGCATAAATAGCATGATATTGTGATCGCTCGCTTCTTTCCTTCCACTTTTCTGTCATAGCTTTTTTATTCATTCCAGTACTCTATCCCATGCAGTACATACGGCTATACATCGTTTACAGCTTTACACAAAGATCGCGGGCGCCAGACAGACGCCATGCGATAACCCCCCCCCCCCCCCTCTCAACGGCTACGGGCGGGGACTTTTGATATGTTCACCTCCTAACTAGCCCAAACAAAGTTACGAAGTAAAAAATTGTTTTCCAAGAATTTCCTCTATACCTTTTCTTGAACATTCGTTATCATCGTCAACAGTTGTTGCAAAGCTTCAGATTACATGCTCAACACTGAAACTGCTTTAACATTTGAAGGAAAAAAGATAAAATAGTGAAGTAATATATATTATTGAAAGGAATTTTATGCTCTACAACCCTATGGCCATTATTTAGTTTTTTGGTGCATCGTTCAAGAGTTATCCGGTCAAAAAGAGCAAGAATGTGAAGCAAAAAAGAATTTTCTCAAAATTACAGACTTTCAAGAGCGGATATCTCAAAAACTAAACAAGATATCGAAAAACATAACTGAATAAGACTTGTAGGAAATCTAATCAGCTTTAATTTTGTATAGAATGGTCATGTCGGTAGGATGTATGTTTTCCGAGATATAAGCAAAAAACCAAAAAATGAGACTTTCAACCCTCCCCCCTCCCCACGGATTAAGGGGGTACGGGCGGGGACTTTTGATATGTTCACCTCCTAACTAGCCCAAACAAAGATATGAAGTCAAAAATTTTGTTACAAGAATTTCCCTCTATACCTTTTTTTGAGCATTCGTTGCCTGGACTATAGGTGAATATAAATTAATGTGATCAGGTTTTTATAGAATCTCTATCTGATATACTAATTTCATCGCCCTGATATTTGAATATAATTGTGAACAGCTGTTTTTTATGTTGTAAATATATCTACTAAATATATTCCATTGCCCTGATATATAGGTATATGATTACGGTATGTCGTTTTTGTGGAAAATAAATCTGTGTATCAGAGCAACGATGAACTTGCACTTAAAGTGATATGTCTTGTGAATTTTTAAATAAGTATCTTCAAAGCAACCGGTTTTCGTTACTACCTTACCCCTTTCAAAGTTTCCCTTTCAAAAATTAATTGTTTGCAAGCGAGTTCTCCAGCCCGTTGGGCTCACTAGTTATTTACTGCTCAGTTAAACGATTTCATTCTATTCTTATAGTGCAAAAGTGGCCGTTTCCAATTTTCATCGTGTTGACAAATTTTCTTTAAATGTTAAATCATCAAATTAAATAAAACAAACAAATGCAAATATTTAAGAATGCTATCTGAGATCTGTGAATCAAGAAGTGGTAGTAGTAGAAGAAGAAGAACAAGGAGAACGGCTGATTCTTATTTTTGTGAATTGGGAGGCATATGATTCCTAATAAGGAAATCATAGAAGTCAATTGGTGCATAGACTCATCAGCATCAGTAGCGAAAATTTTGAAAAGGGGGTTATGTGAGATTTTGGGGCCCTTGCCGTGGGGGGTCCTCCCCTGGAAAAGTTTTGATAAATTCAGTAGTAGGTACCTTTAAAATTGTACTTAAGGAGATTATAGACTCATGTCTGGAAAAGCTCCAATCCATTTATTCTAGTCCACATAATGGGAACATTTTGGAATTTTTGATGCTGAGAAATTGATTTGAGGCTCGAAAACAGTGGTTTTATATGAGTACCGTATTTATTAAAATAAAGTTTATAAATTGGGTAAAGTAAAAGCTTTAATTAAATCATTGCTTTCATGAATCGCTCGCTTACTTGAACCCACTTTTCGTAAAATTGTTAATTAGTTAGTTAATTAGTTGTGAACAAATTTTAATGTATCTATATAAATAAAATTAGAGTTTTGTCTGTACATTTATCAGAATTATATATTTTTTGGTTATTTTTACGTTTTATACATTAAGTAAGCCGAAAATAGTCTTATCTCACTTTCTGTCTGTCTGTCTGTCACGACCCCAAAGGCATTTTACGCGGCCTTCTCCTCAAAAACGAGAGCATCGATCAGGATTTTAGTTATTGAACAGTATTGAAAACATTATTGACAATGTCTTTAGCTATAAAAAACTAAATTAACTTTTTTTTAACAGAATAATAATAAACGTTTAAAAACCAAGTATTGTGCGATTTTGGATACATTTCTTCCAAGTTTTATCTATATAAATAAAATTAGAGTTTTGTCTGTACATTTATCAGAATTATATACTTTTTGGTTACTTTTACGTTTTATACATTAAATAAGCCGAAAATAGTCTTATCTCACTTTCTGTCTGTCTGTCTGTCTGTCTGTCTGTCACGGCCCCAAAGGCATTTTACGCGGTCTTCTCCTCAAAAACGAGAGCATCGATCGGGATTTTAGTTATTGAACAGTATTGAACACTTTATTGACAATGTCTTTAGCTATAAAAAACTAAATTAACTTTTTTTTAACAGAATAATAATAAACGTTTAAAAACCAAGTATTGTGTGATTTTGGATACATTTCTTCCAAGTTTTATCTATATAAATAAAATTAGAGTTTTGTCTGTACATTTATCAGAATTATATACTTTTTGGTTACTTTTACGTTTTATACATTAAATAAGCCGAAAATAGTCTTATCTCACTTTCTGTCTGTTTGTCTGTCTGTCTGTCTGTCTGTCTGTCTGTCTATCTGTCTGTCTGTCACGGCCCCAAAGGCATTTTACGCGGTCTTCTCCTCAAAAACGAGAGCATCGATCGGGATTTTAGTTATTGAACAGTATTGAACACTTTATTGACAATGTCTTTAGCTATAAAAAACTAAATTAACTTTTTTTTTAACAGAGTAATAAACGTTTAAAAACCAAGTACTGTGCGATTTTGGATACATTTTACGCGGCCTTCTCCTCAAAAACGAGAGCATCGATCGGGATTTTAGTTATTGAATAGTATTGAAAACATTATTGACAATGTCTTTAGCTATAAAAAACTAAATTAACTTTTTTTTAACAGAATAATAAACGTTTAAAAACCAAGTATTGTGCGATTTTGGATACATTTCTTCCAAGTTTTATTACCACATAAGAATAAGAACAAATCACGTAATTTATCATGATATATCAATCAGCTGTTCTCGAATATAAATGGTGGGCCCTTCGCGGCGTTATTTACGCTGTCTGCAGACTTGTGTAGTCGGAGCATTGCAGTATTTTAGGAAACATATGTCTGGTGAGTCAAAGCTCATCTTATGTTTTATCAATTATTTCTTTGTTGAAAAAAAACAAAATTTTCTAATTTCAATAATTTATCAAAACAAAAATTAACATTTTAGGAAGGTGCGGTTTGTGCTAGGCTCTTGGGAATTCGCCAGGTAGCACTATTATTACAACATAAGAACAACAACAAATCACGTAATTTATGATGATATATCAATCAGCTGTTCTCAAATATTCTCTCTCATAACTGTCACTGAATTGTTTACGTCCTAAGTTGTTAACTAAGCTGCTAACAACTTCATGATCGTTGCTATCAAAAAAGCCGAAACATATTTAGTCGTATAAACATAATCCATACGAAGGACGGGTAGCTGCTAGTTACCACATAAATCACGTAATTTATCATGATATATCAATCAGCTGTTCTCAAATATAATCTGAGTATATAATCTAAATATAATCTGAATGGTGGGCCCTTCGCGGCGTTATTTACGCTGTTTGCAGACTTGTGTAGTCGGAGCATTGCAGTCTTTTAGGAAACATATGACTGGTGAATAATCAAAGCTCATGTTATGTTTCATCAATTATTTCTTTGTTGAAAAAAAACAAAATTTTCTAATTTCAATTTATCAGAACAAAAATTGACATTTTAGGAAGGTGCGGTTTGTGCTAGGCTCTTGGGAATTCAACAGGTAGCACTATTATTACCACATGAGAACAAATCATGTAATTTATCATGATATATCAATCAGCTGTTCTCAAATATTCTCTCTGATAACTGTCACTGAATTGTTTACGTTCTAAGTTGTTTACTAAGCTGCTAACAACTTCATGATCGTTGCTATCAAAAAAGCCGAAACATATTTAGTGTTATTTCTAAACATAATCCGTACGAAGGACGGGTAGCTGCTAGTGAAACATGAAACTACTTTCATAGTGCCATTTAACAAGTTATAGTGGTTTCAAATTATTATCACAATCAGGGCCAATCCAAGACCTTTAGTGGCACGGGGCAGAGTTTTATCTAGAAGTTTCCTTACTCCTTTACCCTAAATACCAATTTTCAACCAGTGACGCGATTTTCCAACTAGCATTAATTAAGTCTTCCAGATATGCCTAGTAGCCTACTGTACCTAAAAGTATCTATGCAAGCAATCTGAATTGTCTTTTCAATATTATTAAAGATAAAATTCGAGTGTAGGCCAACTGAAAACAATTCAATGAAAAACTTGTGAAAGCTAAGGGAAAGGGCACTTGATTTTTTTTGGAGGATGAAGCCCACATAGGTCTGAGACATGTGCGTGGGTAATGAGTTGGATGATGGTGATTGATGAGTTGGACCTACAGTTTTAGGTGGGTTCCGAACCACCAGGAAGTGATTAGCACCAGAGAGTCTTGAAAAATTCAATAAACATCTTTTCTATTTTTTGTGAAATCTCTTGAATTCACATCTAACTATTTAAAAATATAATATTCTAAAATATAAAAATATGATGACTTTAAATAGAACCACTTGCAATTAGAGAATGGACAAAAAACAATCAACGTATTTAATTAATAACACATTCAATTAAAAATTTCAACTTTTAGTGATTTTGCAATTACATAGGGATGCTGGCGAATTCCTACAAAATTGGGGAGTTCGAGGGTTCTTCTTTGGAAAAAAAATTGATTTCTAGGCCTTGAAAGTGCAACTCTAAGCTTTTTTTGTCGTTATCAACCTCTTATCTCATACTATTTGTTGATTTATTCAGGGCGTGAAAAATTTTACAATAAATTGTATGGGGTGTTGAGGCACCTTGATTATTAATAAAATAAAATCAAGTCTGAACAGTGACAAAGATGAGAATTTAAAACCCGTCCGCAAAAATATTAAGATATTTTTTCTGCTTCCAAGCCTTCTGTGTAAACTTCATTCAAATTGCCTGGGGGCTCTTCAAATCTATGTTTAGGGGCTCCAAGAATACAGAGACCTACCAGCATCTTGGGCGCCTAGAGTCCTCAAGCTGGGACAATAAGGGGCCCTTGAAGATCCAGACCAGGGGAAATTAGGGGACTCTGGCGTACAAACGTTGAAACTTGAAATATTTTAAATGTAGCTTACTTAAATATATTTACTTCACATGACTGCAGTGGAAATGAAAACGGGCCCGAAGGCGCTAGAAAATAAAAACGGGCGCTAGAGGGCCTCTAGGGGCTCTTAGGCTTCCAAAGGGCCTCTAGAAGTCTAAACTGGAGCAATAAGGGGCCCTGGAGGCCGCCAGTTAGGGTAATTTGGGCCCCTTTTTTATTTTTATTTTGTCACTTGCTTATTATTGCCAAATTATGTGGCCAATTGATGTTGAGACCCAGGGAGACTTGTCCTGTTTACTCATCACCTCTATAACTTCAACTACAGCAAATCCATTTTTCAGGTATTCATGTATGAAAACATATTTTACCTCCAGTAACCGATATCATCGATTTTTCATTGATGCTTCCCTTCTCGTTCTTGGGGGCCTCTTACAGGTTTGTAAACCGGACCAACCCCCCCGGTCCCCCCCCCCCCCCACCTGTCGCTACGCCAATGATCAGCAATTGCTAATTAGCATCATAATAATATTTTCACGCAAATTTGTCGGGTCCTTGGATACTCCATTGTATTGATTTATTTAATAAATATCCTATCTAACTGGAAGTTGAACCCCCTAACCTCTTCTAAAAAGTAAATCCAGAAGCGCGAACTAACCAGCTACACTGCAAAGCACAACCAGGATGATGACATGACAGCCGAAGGATCTTGCTATAAATGTTAGTGAATAATCATCATTATTTTCATATTAAAATGACTCCAATGACGTGTTTTCTTCTTCAAAAAAAATTATTAAAAATTGATACAATCAGTTCGTAATGGAAGAAGAAATTCAACAATATATTATACTGTTATATCCTATATCGACCAAGATATTCACATAAATTGGATGATTAGTCTACAAAAATAGGGAAGTAATCTAAATCTAATATGAAGGAAACTCTGAAGAAGCCAGTGCTTGGAAGCTCTATTATTTTTCTTGAATAATTCTAAAAAATCTTGAATTTCTTGTTCCATCATGAACTGCTATGTTGACTTAACTCCTTATAGTAAGGTAAGAGCTTGCAGACATTTTTTCTATATCACCCACTTTGAAGAACGTTAAATCAATTATTCTACTTCTAAGAGTGTTCCTTGCGCTTTCGCCAATACTCTCTCATTCTCTCCTATGTTGCCTTACTCCTCTCCTCTCCTCGAACACTACAGTTTCCCTTCTAGCTTTAGGTTTTTCTTGAAATCTTTTTTTAATCAGCAACTTTCTCAGATTTGCGGTATTCTTGACTTTGTTTTCAGTAATATCTAAGTCAAGTTGTAGCCTACTTGTTTAAACCAGTTAAATTTTGTCTTCTTAATCTGAACAAGTCAAATATTTGCTTAGTAAGACGATTTTCATTCATTTTAGGATTTGACCGTAAAAACTTATCCTTTTTTTAACAGTATCCAAAAGCTAACAATATAACAGTATCATTTATTTTCTGATGAAGAATCTTATTTAAAATGAAATGCAATGCATTGTTTTTAAGTTTCGGTCCCAATAATATTGGCAATATCTTTCTCAATTTTTTCTTTCTTTCTTCTCAAAGTTATCCAGCAGTCCTGTATTTGTTAGGGCTATGTGTTTCTGCTGCATAAAAAGTGCTGCTGGCTTTATGACGGATTTATAATGTCTGAATTCTGAGTTCCAAAACAATTATTTTTTATTGTAGATGTCTTGTTGCAGACATTATTCATATGAAAAAATTATGAGATAACTCCCTTGACTTGAACATGATTTCAAATTAGTTTGAATTAATTTCAACACTTTTAAGGTTGAGACTACTACAAAAAAAATATTTACTTTTCAGAACTGAGACCAAATTAAGCATATAACAAGCATAAAAATAAAAATTCGCAAGAATTTGACACCAGTACACCCCTGTATCTCAAAAAGTCTCAGGCTGAAAGAAAAAATTCTGTCATTTTTGGGAAAATTGATGTGTTTGACATTAGATGAATAATCTCTGTAGATATGTAAATGATACCTGCAAGTCGTAAATTTTAATAGACAATAGATACGTATTAGTGCTAGTTTATGAGGTTTTTAAGAGAAGTAAATAAACTCAATTGAAAAATTAGATTTCAAATTCAACTAGAGGAAATTTCGAATCTTTAGTAATGAAGCTTTGCAAGACATTGTTTGGAAATTACGTCTTGCAGACTATTCCAGATATGGAGAACCTGTCAGTTTAAACAATATTTTGATACTATGTATTCAAAAAGGATTGTCTGAAAAGATGTTATTTGTACCTTCTATGTTATTTAAACTAAATCAGCAACTTTCTCAGATTTGCGGTATTCTTGACTTTGTTTTCAGTAATATCTAAGTCAAGTTGTAGCCTACTTGTTTAAACCAGTTAAATTTTGTCTTCTTAATCTGAACAAGTCAAATATTTGCTTAGTAAGACGATTTTCATTCATTTTAGGATTTGACCGTAAAAACTTATCCTTTTTTTAACAGTATCCAAAAGCTAACAATATAACAGTATCATTTATTTTCTGATGAAGAATCTTATTTAAAATGAAATGCAATGCATTGTTTTTAAGTTTCGGTCCCAATAATATTGGCAATATCTTTCTCAATTTTTTCTTTCTTTCTTCTCAAAGTTATCCAGCAGTCCTGTATTTGTTAGGGCTATGTGTTTCTGCTGCATAAAAAGTGCTGCTGGCTTTATGACGGATTTATAATGTCTGAATTCTGAGTTCCAAAACAATTATTTTTTATTGTAGATGTCTTGTTGCAGACATTATTCATATGAAAAAATTATGAGATAACTCCCTTGACTTGAACATGATTTCAAATTAGTTTGAATTAATTTCAACACTTTTAAGGTTGAGACTACTACAAAAAAAATATTTACTTTTCAGAACTGAGACCAAATTAAGCATATAACAAGCATAAAAATAAAAATTCGCAAGAATTTGACACCAGTACACCCCTGTATCTCAAAAAGTCTCAGGCTGAAAGAAAAAATTCTGTCATTTTTGGGAAAATTGATGTGTTTGACATTAGATGAATAATCTCTGTAGATATGTAAATGATACCTGCAAGTCGTAAATTTTAATAGACAATAGATACGTATTAGTGCTAGTTTATGAGGTTTTTAAGAGAAGTAAATAAACTCAATTGAAAAATTAGATTTCAAATTCAACTAGAGGAAATTTCGAATCTTTAGTAATGAAGCTTTGCAAGACATTGTTTGGAAATTACGTCTTGCAGACTATTCCAGATATGGAGAACCTGTCAGTTTAAACAATATTTTGATACTATGTATTCAAAAAGGATTGTCTGAAAAGATGTTATTTGTACCTTCTATGTTATTTAAACTAACTCTTACCATGAAATAGTTGATAAGACTATTTGCAAATTCTGAAAGATGTCAGTAATCGCTGGACTATACCACGAGCTCGGTGGATACTACGCTCCCCTCTCCTTATAAGTCCAGCTAGGCCTGAAAAAATTAACAGTTTTTAGATAAATACCTCATATAACATAAAAAGAAACCCACAAAACCTATAACACCAAATTAATAGTTTTTTTGATCAAAACCGCAGATAACATAGAAGAAATCTACAATACTACATGGAAAAACCTATAACTACCCTAAAAACCTAAGACCTAAACATTTATATTCTTTGAGCAATACCCCATTTAACATGAAAATAAACAGGATGGCACAGAAGCTGAAGCAGAATGAATCAATACTGTTGCATTGAAAAATAATTGATCTTTGGACTAAAGGTATAAGACAAAAACTTTATTTAAAAAACTAGAAATCTTTAAAACAAAACTCAAAGTGTATTATTGACTTGAGTTTCGGAAATAATAATTATAAAGATGGCTAAAAAATGCAGTCATTTAACTTTTTTCTCGCGTTTTTTATGAATGACTAAGTGATAGGTTTTTGGATTTTTTATACGTAGACTAAGAACGTTTATTGATATAGAAAATATTCCTAGACATATTTACATAGAAATCACATCAAGCTGTGAAAAATAAGTGTGTTTTTAATAAAAAAAAGCCGATTTTATGAAATCTGGGTGTGTTTTGCTATCTAATTATTTTATTTTTTGTTTAGAATTAAATTCTCTACAAGTTTTGTCAGAAAAAAGCTGCAAGTTTATCGTATAACTAACTAGTCAACTCACATCATACTTCAACCCTGTTTTTGGGCCATTTCTGCATATTTTTTAAAAATGCTGTAGCTACAGACTTCAAACTTGTTTTTTCAGATTATTTTACATAGATCCTGACTAAATTACAAGTAAAGGTGCTAAATTACAAGGTGCTACTCATTTCGTAATAAGTAAATTGATGGGGCTAGTTGCTAACTTCCGCCTCCTTTAACTCTGCAATGAAGCATCTCCAGACCTACGTTTACCATAAACTTCTCATTGTTCTGGTTCTGGTGACTACAAGTTCCCGAAATATAGATAGATATTTGCAAAACACTCTGTATAACATGTCAACTCATTCTTGGCAGTTCTATGAATTTGCCTTGCATAATTATGTTGGCACCCTACTAATAAATGACTATTACTGCTCTGTGCTGTGAGCTGTTCTCAGATATTTTGTCATAATTATGAAGAATCACTAGTTCTCTGTACAACCGCTTAGAGTGCTGTGAATGCTGCGAAGACAAAACAAAATGTGTTTCTGTGCACTGCCAAGAATGAGTTGACACATACTTATTATATCACATCTACTTCATTCAGTTATTCAGATTTAAAATTGAAGAGGATAACTTTAAATAAAAAAATGAAAGCTTCACACAATTATCAAATTCATACCAATTACCAAATAGCCTAGAATAAATATTGAGGAACAATTTTTTCAAAGAATAAATAACAAGATGACCTTCATACGAATATTGAATGATAATAGATTCAAGAAAATAAGATACTCACTTATTGCATCTTCTATAGAGAATGTTTTATTGTAGATGAAACACCAAGCAGCAAAAATAAAAAGTAATTCACAACTATTAGTAAAAATATTATTAAGTTACAAAAATTAAAACTCACAAAAAGAGACTACAGATTACTGAAATGAAAAATCACAGTAAAAATTTCAGGAGAAATAGAAACTTCAAATGGAAGACACTTATTTACAAGAAAATTATTTCAAAGATTTACTTGTAACTTTTCTTTTAAAGTTGCACTTGTACAGCATGGCTCATATTTTTTAATCTTTAAAAGGTTTGTGGTGTTTGTATCACATGAATGACAAACGTGTACTTGTAATTTGTTCTGAATAAAAGTTTTATTTTTACACCTGTGTTTTTTATTATCCATTTTAATTTTTTGGCCATTTTTAATTTGTTATTTATATTTTTTAATCCCTAATCCGTCAAGCAGCTTAAACGATTATTTCGTTACTTTTTGACCTTCAGTTTTTTTCTGAATTTATCATTTTCCATTTTCAAATGGGTTTTCAGCAATTATTGTTCACATTTGACGCTTATTTTTTAGCTTCTCCCATTTTGTTACTAGTGGGTGTGTCAGTATTTTTTTCTTCTTTTCCACCTTCTTCGTTTTGAACAATCCCATTACTTTTCTGCCAATTGTAGAGCTGATTATTTTGACCAGTTTGCTGAAATTAAGAATGATGTAACTATTGAAGCTAAAGTAATTCATTTTTTACAATAAAAATGTGGTTGTGATGAAATAAAGACTCAATCATTATAACATATAGTTACTTAACACGTTTACATTACCTCCTGGTTCATCCTCCTCTGGGGGTTTCATTTTATCCTGAAAACAGAAAAATTCATACATTAACAATATCAATTCGAAATATATCACAAACTACAAAGATGAAATACAATTTTAAAATATTATGGTTACACTACAGATATATGAAATAATATACATAATCCCCCGGTTGCACAAACGTCCTATCATTATGATGGTTCATCATTCGTGACACTTTTATACCAGGCTGCTGTGTGATTGCACATGATTTATTGTACCTATATACAGACTAGCATTTGTAAGATCTATATGTCTTGGATGGCGGAACAGATACGTATTATAAAATATATTAAAGTGGTACCATCATTCACGGACATGCACATCTTGTTATAACTCAATATAACCTAATACAAGTATTAAATTGATGGCAGTTACTAGTCTCTTAATGCATGTATTTTATAATTTATTCTAAAAGCATATTTATTTCCAAATCAATTAATAATATGATTTATTCACATTATTCAATTTATAAGAATTATTTAGCTAATTCTCATGCTCATATATTATAATTAATTACTTCATGCTCAGCTGATCTAAGAATTTGAAAATTTTAGTTGCCTCTGCTGGCTGCATTGTAATCTAGCTATCATTGCCTGGAATAACTGTACACTTTTATACTAAAAAGTGATTCACAGTTATACCGAATGATGTGATGGATTATTGCCTGGTACAAAAGTGTTACGAATGATTAACCGTCATAATGACAGGACCGTGTATGGTATATGATAATACCGTGTTCGTAATTCCAGCAGAAACTCCTGTTTGTCAGCTGGTAACTGTGACCTAATCCATAGATGCATGAGTGAAAAAAGTTACAATTTTACAGTTCTAGGTAATTACCGTACTGCTCTATGCTTGTTACTATTTTAGGTAGCTGCAATTGTTAAATCAAACCTTATATTAATGGCAATTACTAGTCACTAATGCATGTATTTTATAATTCTAAAAGCTAATTTATTCTCCAAACCAATAAATTAATAATATGATTTATTCATATTATTCAATTTATAAGAATTATTCAGCTAATTATCATGTATTCTCATGCTTATATATTATAATTAATTATTTCATGCTTAGTTGATCTAGGAATTTTAAAATTTTAGTTGTCTCTGCTGGCTGCATTGTAATCTAGCTATCATTGCCTAGAGTAACTGTACACTTATATACTAAAAAGCATAGAGCGAAACAAATAAAATAAATAAATGTCAAAAGTTATAGAATAAGAACGCACAGGATAATAATTATCACTAACTTAATTCAATAAGTCCAATTAAAAATAAATTACTAGTTATCCAGCTTCCAACAGTCATTGTGTAATGTTAAAGTAGTGGAACATCCAATACTCAATTATAATCACCATTACAAAAGGAAACAGATGCTGTGGAATGGTGGTATCCACGCTGTACCAATATGTCATACACCATTCCCCGGAATGAGTTCGATTTTGCAATGGTGGTTATCCTCGACTATTGGTTGCTGCAATCGTGTTGCCAGCCTTTTGCATACTCTGGAGTGTCCAATACTCGATGATAATCACCATCGCAAAATCAAATACATTCTGGGGAATGGCTTGAGACGTTTTAATGAGATTTGAGTCCGTATTAACCTTGATGCTTCCAAACTCATGTCAGACTTGGAAAGCACTCACTCAAGAGGTTTCTCAAGTATGCCTTAACTATGCATAGAGGCTTTGGTCATACATTTTTTGAAGTTTCTTTTATTGGATGTTATTAAGGTATTGAAATGTTATTCATTGCCATGAGGGAATGCTTTCAATCGATTTTTTGTGAAATATGGAGTCTAGAAATTGAAATTTTCAGTTTTTAGGGGGCAATTGATCTCACCTAAGAGTTATTTTCAACTTTTGATAACGTTTTTATAACTGAAACTCACCGCAGGTAATAAACTGAAATATATTCTTATCAATCCAATCAAACGATTGGGGTTTTTCAGAATAAATAATAATTTTTTTCGGAGGATGAAGCACACATAGGTCTGAGACCTGTGCTTGGGTAATGAATTGGATGATAGTGATTGATGAGTTGGACCTACAGTTTTAGGTAGGTTCCTAACCACCGTGAAGTGATTTTACAGCAGAGTCTTTTTTGGTGGCCAATCCAATCGGTCACCCTTACAAAGAGCACCCAGGAGTTTCGTAGCTTATTTCTGATTGAACAGATACCGGCTACAGCAATCGGCTATCACAGTTATTGAATCTATTGAAATATTTTGAGTTAAAAAAAATTATTACGAAGAAACCAAACTTTCAATTGAAATAAAAAATATGTCATTTTATTCACTACGGTATGTTTTAGTTATTAAGAAAATATAATAAGTTAAAAATGACTCGTAGGGGAGATCAAATGTCCCCAAAACCAAAAATATTGTACTTTGAGTCTCGACATTTAACAAAATAAAAAATAAATTTTCACACGGCAATTAATAACAATTCATTAAAGAGGCTACCTTAATATATTCAATAAAATAAACTTTTAACACAAAACCTCTGCGCACAACCCTAAGAAAGCCTTTCAAAGTTCAGAAATACGGCCTGAAAAAGTTGATCTACAAACAATATAACACTTGACTCATTTAAAAACTTAAAAAAAACTTGAGAATTAAAAAACAAACCAAACCTTTCTAATTTGAGCTTCGTGCTGGGCTTTTGCTAGTAGCTCATCAACAAAAATGTTAGCTGTTCTTATCACTTCGTCTCGATCCTGCACTGAAATATCAATGTCATTCAAATCAGCTGTGGGACTGCGCATGTTGAAGCTGTGTTTCTACTCTCGCTCTCAGTTTCAACACCACATTATTGATGTATTTTGCATTTTTGACTACCTGCAATAGAAAGAAATATTCAAGTAATTGTATCATAATATTTTCTTATTGAATAGTTTTTGTAAAATAATAATATCACTGGTTATTAACACCCATTTTCAATTACTATAGAACTTTTATAAGTTAGTAAATTTAACTAAAGCTAGCTTAATTTAAAAGCTGGTAAAAGCGAGGTTGATCGTAGTTGAGATTGAAAATGACCTGACAGTCGAAACTATATAATATCTTGAGTATTAATGAGTGGTTGAGACATCATCATTATTCATTACGGATATAACACTTATGACACACATTTTAAAAATTACCTATTTAATTACCTATACAAAAATACATAATAAAAGAGCCGCCCTAGGGAGACTCAGACTATACCCTAGCAGGTTAATCTTCAAGGAATTAAGAGTATTTACGAGTAGACAAACTTATGTAAAAAATGTAATACTTTTATCAACAAAAATAAGAATTTATTTACTATTCATACAACACCGTATAACATACGTCAATCAATTACAAACATTTAC
This sequence comes from Conomelus anceps, assembly GCA_948455865.1. Classification (NCBI taxonomy): domain Eukaryota; kingdom Metazoa; phylum Arthropoda; class Insecta; order Hemiptera; family Delphacidae; genus Conomelus; species Conomelus anceps. The sequence continues at coordinate 137,615,876 of OX418216.1, read as the reverse complement.
AATACTGACAGGATAAACTTACGAGTATAACCATAAACTGACATCAAATATTTTACTACAGTAATGTTTTGATTAATAAAATTCCAGTTACATTATAAAATTAACTTCGACTAAACAACATAGGTTTTTTATGCTCAGCGTATTTTGTAGCCATTGACCTGACCATTGATCTGATTTTCATATTTGCTCGGTATATTTGCAACTTACATAACATTTAAATTTTCTTTTTTTCATAACTTTTTTCCTCCATTTTTTGCTGAATTGCTTATAATTATTGTATATAACCAGCACTGAGTGACCTCGCGGTTAACACACAAGTTCAACTTACGCTAGTCGCGCACCCAAATATTATAATAAATAAATATTGTTTTATCTATGATAAATTTATGGTATTGTACTTACACAATATCATTATCCTTAAAATATTATATTAACATACAGTTTGTATTTATTGTTAAAGTGCTTATGACTATTATTATTAGAATTGTAGTATGTTATTTATAGTATGCAATAAAATTTGATTTGATATACCACAATATCACCATCACCATTGCTAAGAAACAGAAATATGAGAAAAATTAATTATTTACATTTTAATTTATTTACATGAAGAAACCACCAAGTTACCAGGGTGCTTTCACAGTGGAGCAATGAAAGCACGATGATAATTACCATCGCAAAATCAAACACATGCTGTGAAATGGTAGTATTCACGCTGTTCTAATCTGTCATAGGCCTACACCATCTCACATCACCATGTGTTTGATTCAGTGATGGTGATTGTCCTCAAGTATTGGATGCTCCAATGTGCAAGCCCTCTTAAGCCTCTTTAACAAGTATTACCCTAACCGGAGTCTTCAAAACGTAATCTGCAAAATAAGTTACAGTCTTATTAAACAGTGTATCTGTGTATCTACAATTTTCAAAAGAAAGAATACAGTTTGATAATGATATATAGAAATTATAAGATAGGAGTAGATGGTATAAATTAATAATCATTACAAAAAAGAGAAAAAAAAAACAAATTTTGAACGTTCATTTAAAGAGTTCACAACATTTTCCAAATTATGATTCTGAACCGATGGGCTGTTGGATTTTCATAGATTTCTTCTAATTTGTATGAATTAATGATGATCATCATCAATACATCAAAATATAACTCTTTAGGATCCATTAGATTTAAAATTATATTTGTAGAAAATAAATTATTGTCATTATAGCATTCACTAGCTCAAATAACGATAAAATTTTATAAAATTCATAAGCGTATTAGAGAAAAATGTCAATGATTTATTCTTAAAGCACTATTCACTTAGAGATATTATATTATTCTCTCCCAACTGATCTAATAAAATAAGTACAAAAATATTGATAATTCAAAAAGTGCTTGGGAATTTTGTTTGGAATTGGAATTGATTCCCTTTTCAACCAATAGAATTAATTATTTACTCTACTGTTAAGGAAAGCTTTGCTGCAAAATTGTAAATAATATATTACTTAATACTTCTGGTTCCATGTTAAAACGTTAACAATGGAATACATCGAATAAAAGCGATAAAATATAACGATAATGCACGATCCCATTTGTTATCTGTTGCCTAGTGTTATGGTCCCGTCAAATCAGCTGGAATTTCGGGGAAAAGGGAAACATTTTAACACGGCTGAAAATCGAGATATATATGACTGGAAAAACATGCTGAATAACATACTAGAAGTTCCCAAGAATCTGAGCTATGCTTTGGCCGCCTTCTTGGAAAAACTGCAAAATTTTCCAACGTAATTTTGTTTTTTTTCTAATAGGAGACCAAATTTAGCGTCGGACAGGAGAATCGTCTCTTGCCGTTTTCCGAGAAAACATATTTTCAAGAATTTCATGCCAGTTACACTCCAGTACCTTAAATAATTCTATAATTTGAAACTGATTTTTCGACTTTTCTCCAGTTGTTTTTGAGTTTCAGCTATTCAAAAACTTCCATGCATCCCCTTGAATCTCTCTTTAATTTTATTTGAGCGCAAACAAATCTTCCAAGAAATGAGGATCATGTATATAAAGAATTAAATAAATCTTTCATTAAAGTTGTAGAACGTTAGATTTGTTTCAGTTCCATGTTCAATATACTAATTCCTACAATTTATTGTAAAAATACGGAATGAAATCCGAACTTAGTCGTAGAATTTTATTTTGTCTTTGAATAAACCAGTTGAAATAAAATAGTAGACTAACAAAAACTGACACAAATTAATGAGCCTATTCTTAGTCAGAACGAAGTTTCAAAGTTGACTTGCGGAATAATTTTCTTAAAGTTTAGAGAGTTTCAAATTCCAAGCTTGAACGTTTCAACAACGTTTTACGTTGAAACTGTTTCCTGAAACAAGCCTTTACTGATGTTTACCTCGCCAGGAATGACAATGGGCGAAGGGTTTTCCCAGTCGGGGGAAAATGTTTCCTCTGGATTTCCCTCCTGACTTTACTTAGCTTTCCCTATGTGTGTCATCTCGTTTAACAAACACGTACGACGTATCGAAACACCATTTTCAAAAGCGTTTACCTTTCCTCAATCCCCTACTTCCAAGCTTTATCACTTAATTCTTTGCGCTCTTTGGTGGATGTTGTTCCATAGTGGAACTTTGAAATAGTTTCAAAGTAGGGTAAATTATTTCCTCAAACTTCCAGTAAACTTCAAATATCGTTGTAGCATTCAAATTAAAAACTTTTGAATTTCTTTTCAACTTTTCAAATAAACGATTCTAATCAGAAAGAACAACTAAGCTCAGTTTAATTTCACGATGGGATTCATTTTAGAATATAAAGAGTGTTTCAGAAGTAATCAGCTATACTCAATGCTCCAACTCATAATTCTCACCCTTTCAAAAAAAAGTTTATATAAACAAGTGTTTAGACAGGCGTGGATCGAGTGGGATAACCCCCTCCCCCCGAAATTCTCAACTCACTCTAAAAAAAGCTTTATTTTATTTTTGAAAGATTTCAGAATATTTTTGAGATTTTTTCAGGTGATATTTCCCCGAAATATTTCCTCACTTGATATCTTCCCAAGAAAGCAGACTTTAATGAAATGATACTTAAAAATTAATACTCACGTACTAAGATTACTAGAATGTTTCAAATAAAACATTCAGTCAAAAGTGGATAACATTTTTTTTTTAGTTTAAAGTGAATAAATTAATGATTTTATTTGAATTTTCTGAATTAAAAGTGAATTGAATTAATATTCTATTCAAATTCAATAGCAGTAATTTTAAAAAGATTGAATAATTAAAAGATTAAATATATTAAATAAAAAATTCTGTTTGAAGTGAATAAAATTTTAAATTTAATACACCTTTTGAAGTCGGCTCCAAGAACTCCATAATTATCCATAAACTCTTAAAATATTACATAGAATTTCTTATAAACTACATAAAATATTTCATATAATTTATGTCTTTCCCGTACAAAAGAGGGTCCGGGGGTCCTCCCCTGGAAAGAAATTGAGAAATAATATTGTGTGTGTCTGGACATAAATTCTATTTTAACGCACATTATGTGTAAAAGTGAGTTCTATCTAGTGTCATCTTGAGTCATCGCCAATAGGGAAGGGGGGGGGGGGGGGTTCGGACCCGAAGACCCCCTTGGCTAATTCCATGCATCTTATCCTACTTCTTCTTTTCTTCTTCTTCTTCTCCAAATCATCTTCTCTTTTTCACCTGCTTTTTCTCAACCTCGATCCTTTTCATTCCACTCCTAACGAGTAGATGGAAAAATGATAGAAACCAGATGGAAAAAAGATAAGTCTCGAAAAGTGCCTTGTAATTCTTCTATTTTTCCAGAGACAACAGAGAACAGGAAAAGAGTTGAAGAAAAACGAGGGAAATCTGAAATTGCCATGAATCAAACGAAAGGAACTCGACAAGCTACGACTCTCTCACTCTTTTACTAATTAGAAAGACATCTCCCTTCCACTTCTCCCTCCCTGCCATCATCAATCTTCTGTTTCTATTCTCAACAATCACTGCCATCATATCGTCCTTTTCATCCTCAATTATTATTTAAAACATACACACACACACACACACACACACACACCCTTTTACATCTTCAATCTACTCCATACAAAGAGCGCAACACTCTTTCGTCTCTTCTTCATCATCGTTACTTTCTCCACCTTTTTCTACTTTTTCACCCTCCTTTTCTTCTTCTTCTTCCTTCGTTTCCTCTTCTTTTTTCTTCTTCTTCTCCTCCTCCTCTTCCTCATTCTCCTCCTCTTCTTCCTCCTTATTCCCTCTCTCTCTCACCCTTCTCCTTACTCCTTCTCTTCTTCTTCTTCTTCTTCTTCTTCCTCCTCCTCCTCGTCCTCCTCGACCATTCCCTATTTTTCTTCCTTCTATTCTTCATATTTTTTTCTTCTTCCTCTCAATATTATTCTTATTATTTCTCTTTTCCTTCTTGTTCTTGCCTTCCTTATTCGTATATTTCTTCTTGATACACAGCACTCGTATAGTAGAGAGTGACTCAAGAGAGTTAGCTCAAAGGAGACTTCGAGTCTACCTTGATACGAGGGAGTCAACCTCGAGGCTTTCTCAATCAAGGCTTAATTTAATAGCACTTTCTCCAAATGCTTCTCAAGTCTCCCTCAAGTTAAAAGAACCCTCTAGGTTAGCTCATAAATACCCTCTTCCTTCCCATTGTTTTCTCCAGCTTATATTTTGTCTCCTCTGCTTCTCCGAAACACCTCCTATGGAGTTCCTAAACACCGTCGCTTGATTGAAGCTGACAAAATGCTGTTCTGAAGAGGCTTTCGGTTGTTATGACAACGTTCTTCTACGTGGGAAGGTTGAGTGAGCGCAATGAGAGAGAGAGAGAGAGATAGATAGGGTGGGAGTGTGAGAGAGAAAGATAGAGGGAGAGACAGAGTGGGAGAGAATGATTGAGTGAGAGACCACGAGAGAGAGAGAGCGTATGAGGGAGTGTGAGAGAGAAAGATTGAGTGAGTGAGAGGCCATTAGTGAGAGAGAGTGTGTGTGAGTGATAGAGAGGGTTTATTAGTAGTTATGAACATGAAATGTTGTCTCCTGAGAATGTCCTTTCAACTCTCTATCTGCCATCTGCAGGTTATGCCGCTGGAAATGCGTTCTATAAAGTGATCAATGTAGTTCAAGTTGAATGTGCCCCAACTCTCAACGACTGCCACAATCCAATTAATAAACGGATTGGAGAGGGGATGATGTCATAAGAGAGAGATGGTCAGAATATGGATTGAGAAGCTGTTGCTAACTTCAAATTATTGTTTCAAAACTTGCTACAAACAGAGTACATGCTTCATGAGGAATAGTTCATACTGTCTCAGCTCATTCCTCTCATCAAAACCAAGAAAAAAGGGTTCTTCTATGTTTATACAAACATGCTATGTCTGGGAGCGCTTCGTTACAGGAATAAAGATGTAGAAATTTATCCCTATTAGGGTCGATCCACACACATCAGTTACGGCGCGTCACAGTCACAGTGATCAGTGATTGTCAGTTTGTGTGCAAATATAAATATATAGTCAGTTTAAAGTCATTACATTAACAGTGTGTACTGAATTGGCAAAGTTTCTTGATGGAGAATCGGCTGTAATAGCCATATAGATTTGGTCGAAAAGTGAAATTATTATTTTTGAATTTGTATTTAACTTAAGGGTTAAGCGTGAGAGAGAACCTACGAGTCTTAACTTCGCCCAAATAAAGACTTTTAAAATAGAATAGAAAGAAATATAGGAAATAAAAAAGAAATAATATATATATATATAATATAGGAAATAAAAAGTATAGAAAGTGTGTGTGTGGGTAGGTGCGTTCATGTATGTAAAATGCTAAATGATATATTGCATAAAACGGTGGATGAAATTATTATTTTTGAATTTGTATTTAATTTAAGGGTTAAGTGTAAGAGAGGACCTGCAAGCCCTAACTTCGTCTACATAAAAACGTTTCATCTATCTAAAAACAGGCAGACAACAGGTCAGAGCTGCGATTAAACATACTCGGAACACTAAAGATGCCGTCCGTCAGGCATCCGAACAACTTGAAAATACCGGAAAAAATAAATCTCGCAGTGACTCTACTGACTGGCGATAGACTGAACGAAGACCGATGGGTCGGCGCCGGATGAGTGTAGACAGCGTAACTGGAAACTCAGATATGAATATATTTTATGAATGTGACGAGACGGATAGCTCGGAACTGAGACGCGCCGTGACTGATGTGTGTGAATCGACCTTTAATCTATTCATTGAAAAATTTGTAGTGCTTTCTTTGCCAGTTCATCTGCACCAAATACATTGAAGTGATACTTTGTTTTTGTCATAAAGGAATTCTCATACAGGTAGATGCGAATGTAATTGTGCTTCATCCAGCTGCAAATATCTCTTCTAATTAAGAAGACAATGAACTCGTGGGCTTGAACAAGTATCAATAAAACAAATTTTAAAACAAAAAAAGAAACCGGCGACTTCAGTGAAATGATAGCCTGCTCAAACATTAAATACTCACGTACTAAAATGTTTAAAATAAAGTATTTACTTTAAACTGAGAAAATTTTTAATTTCATACAAGTCATCTTTTGAAGTCGGCGCCAAATATTTTATGAAATTTTTTCATAGTGATGATGCATTAATACATCACAAAGTGATAAAAGAAAAAATTGACTGCCCGAACTGTGGAGATGATCTCTACGTGAATCGGGGAACTCTCATGTTTAGATGCCAGAAGAAGGTGGTGCTTGGCAAGAAGGCGGCAAGAATTTGCGGGTTTGCCGGGTCAGCCAGAGTGGGGTCTTTTTTTGAGAACACCAAATCACATTGAGAGGGATGGACCACAAGGTTGGTGAGTGTTGCACTTTTATACATGCATGTAACAGTGACTTCATGATAGCAAAGGTTAGGCGCGCGGTTAGGTCTTTTGTGAAGTAGTTCAGTCACATCTAGCCTAGGTTAGGTTAGGTTAGGAATTGTTATATTAAAAAAATTCAACAACTAACGTTTCTATATAATTACCAAAATAATAAAGGTATGAGGTGGTTCAGTCACATCTAGCTAGGTTAGGTTAGGTTTGGTTATGCGCGCACTGCGTTTGGGGAAGGTAGTGTTTTGGAAATGTTTTATTCACTTGGTTTACATTGTTTTAAGATTTGGAACTCCTCACACGTTTGTCAAATTATGAATTTTTCAAATAAAAATATAAATTTTTATGAAAAATGTTTTTTTCGAAAATTTCAATTTCTTTGTGAAATAATCGCGAACCCCAAAAAATTTCAATGGATTATTGTTTCTTGGGGTGTGTAGATGTCACAAAAAAAATCACCACAAAATTCAACAAGTAACATTTCTATATAATTACCAAATAACCTTATTCCTATGACTCAACTAAATTATTTACAATTTTCATATGAACATTATTTATGAACAGAGATATGATATTCTTCTTATTCTTGATTCAAATTAAGTTTCACGTGATTGGTCAAAACGGGACATTACAGGCTTGTTTCATACTAAACCAGTTTTGGGTAACCGATGTCGTTTACCTGGCATAATTGCATTGCATCATATGATTTCGAAAATCGTCTAGATGTGAAGCGCTGATCAGCGCTTCAATGTGAACAATGATCAGCCTGGTAAACGACACTGGTTATCCGATTGGCGGTTATGTGTGGAATTATCCTATTCAAACAAGATTGAAATGAAGACATCGAAGAATGCTCCTTTTTGTTTAATGTTGGGCTAAGTATTGGGCCGATCCTTGCGAAACTTAGATGGGACCACCGCTGAGCGATGCTCTTTCATTAAAAAAAAATTCGTCGAAATCGGTTCAATATTGTTTGAATGATTGATGTACAAACATAAAGAAAACAGGTCAAATATAGAACCTTGTTCGTTTTGGAAGTTGATTTAAAAAAAAATTAAAATTCAAACTGGTGCACCAAACATGTTGCTATGATTGTGGGATGAATTCCATTACAGCTAAGATTTCATTTGGGCTTCTAGTAGCAGCTACATTGGACATCTATAGAAATTTTCGATCATTTAAAAATCTTCAGAGTTTGCTTTTTCATGTGAATGGTTAAAAAGTATTGTATGTAATTGCAATTAGAGTCTTTCAAAATTGGGACATTCTTTTGTAATCATCCGGTACAATGAACTATTGGGTATGATATGTTGATCATTCTTTAAGAGATGTATCTGAATTGTTTCCTACATGTGGATAATGTGCTATTATAGGTGTTGTATCTATCGATTTCTCATAAGTTGTATTGCATTCAGAATTGGATTATCACTCCACAAAGAACTTGGATGTATGATCATATGAACTGATATATATCAAAGCTTATTTGATTGAAGTGTTATGGGGTGACACTCACTCTCACACCCTCTCTTTTAATCTCTATTTCACTCATTCTCTCTCTCACTCTCTCTCTAGCTTTGGAAACCATCACCAACAATTATTGGTTGATGTATCAACTGAAAATAATTTCAAAGTTCAATAATTTCAATTTTGTAACACACTCCACTGCTGATCTTGGATTTTACTCTATGGGTTCAAGCATAGGCAGAACCGTAGGGGACTGAGAGAGTCACCTTGAAATATGAAATGATGTGATGAATATACAAGCGATATGTTCCCTCAACGTGCAGGCAGGCCTATAGACTTCAGGCTGATGAATCGATTCATTAGTTCATCCACTGATTCAAAATGATTTTTGCTGCTTGCCGCTTGATAACTCTGAGACTAGACCCTGGCTGGCTCAGGTCACACTATATCATTATTACTATTACTATTATTACTATTCATGACAACTGGAACAATTCTGACAGAGCCCAGTTGGAATAATGCCTTCAATTCTTCAGCTAAAGCTGCATATTTATTGATTTTTTCAGCTTGAGTTGTTCTCATGTTGTGAGTGGAATTGCCACATCAATCAGGAAGGCACACTTCTTTTGTTTGTCCATAATCATCACATCTGGCCTGTTAGCCATCACTGACAAGTCAGTTCTGATTGGCCGGTTCCAGTATATTTTGGCACTATCATTTTCAAGTACTGGAACAGGGAGATAGACATAGTATGGACACTCCTCATCCACAAAAACATACTGTAAGGCTAATCTCTGATGGATGATCTTAGCCACATCATTGTGGCACTTCAGATACTCCACTCCAACTAGTGATGAGCAGCCACCAACAATGTGGTCAATTGTTTCTGGGGCGATTCTACACCTGCAGCATTGATCATCTATGTCATTCTCCTTTAAGATCTGCTTTCTGTACACCTTTGTAGCAATAATCTGGTCCTGGATTGCCACAGTGAACCCCTCTGTTTCTGCAAACAATGAACTGTGCTTCAGCCACAAGTTTGACAGCAAACTATCAACATGGTCCTGGCTGAGCATTTGAGCATGGGTAGCTCTTTCTGCTTTCATGCTATTACTTTTTGCTCTTTGGTGGTAAACATAGACAGAGGAGCAAACTCTTCATCAGCCAATCTTAAAGGTGTGCCACCATCCATGTCATTCTTTATGATTACTCCATAGAGTGGTGGATCGACTTTCTCCAAGAAGTACTGTCTCAAACCTTGAAGAGCCTTACTATAAGTGTTCTTAAGATCAATAATACCATGGCCCCCCATGGACTGAGATAGTGTAACACACTCCACTGCTGATCTTGGATTTTACTCTATGGGTTCAAGCATAGGCAGAACCGTAGGGGACTGAGAGAGTCTCCTTGAAATATCCCCTTTCTGATATTGAGAGGTCTGAATCTAAGCTGTTGGGTTGAAGTATTCATATGAACCACTACTTCTCACATTGGCATGATACTTCTAAGAAACTCTACTATTGCTGGGTCACATTTATAAATCTTAAGAATTTCAACCAAATATGTACAAGGGACAAAGTCATATGCCTTTTTGTAATCAATGTATGTCATGTGTGAATTTCTCTGCCATTTGATTGCATTATTGAGTCAATTATCACTTGCTCCTTACAGCCCTGACTGAATTTTTTGCAACCTTTCTGTTCTTCTGCAAGTATATTATTATTTTCACAATGACTATAAATTTGTTCTTTGATGATGGACATGAGGATTTTATATAAAGTTGACAAACATGTCACAGGCCTATACTTTGCTGGATCAACTGAGCCTTCGCCCTTGGGAAGAAGAAATGTATTTTCCTTGAAAAGCCAGCCTGGAGCTGCTGTTGGATCACACAGTATTTGTGAGAAAGCTCCTGCTATTGTTGCATGTACCATAGTAAACTTCTTGTACCAATAAGATCTGGTCCAGGTGTTGTCCAATTATGTGTAGCAAATACTGCTTTTTTAACTTCTTCTAAGGTGATATCACCCCCTCTCATATTTCCACATCTAGTACAGCTCTCCTCTCATTCTTTATCCATTCTGCCTATGAATAATGCTCAACTGGATCTTCCCATATGTTGGACCAGAACTCAGTCACTGCCTCCATTGTTGGTCTCACCTCTGTGTTATCTACTGCAGAACTTTCTAATCTTTGATACAATTTTCTCTGATCATGAGCAAATAATTTGTTTTGCATCTTTCTATCTTCACTCTCTTTATACCGCCGCAGTCTCTTAGCATATACAGCCAGTTTTTTAACCCTCAAATCCATAATATCTGTTAGAGTGTTCATGTCATTCAATTCATGAATCTGAGTTGGTGATATTATCTTCTGTATGCATCTTATCAATTTATTTGAGTGGTTTCCCTTCTTATATTGAGTGAACCTTCCAATTTCACTTTGCAGCACCTCAATCCTGCATTTCAGCATCCTTTCCCAAGGTGGGATGTCTTTTCCCTGCTGCTTCACATTACTGCTATTTGGAATGGGCTTTCTCCCAACAGTTTTGGTAACTGCAATTGCTGCACAATATATGACCAACTGAACATGGTCAAGATCAGTCACCTCTGCTAGTCCAGAGGGCATCACTTTGGAGTTGAGATAAGTAGTTACAAAAGGCAAGTTCTGGGACACCGACCTGGGACAACCTTGACCTTTGACCCTGACCTTTGACCTAGAACCTGACCTTTGACTTTGACCAAAAAAATAGAATATGGTGAAATCGTCAACTAATCGTGCCTGGGTGGTGGGTAGGGTGGGGGTTGAGGGGTTGGGTGGTAGGTACTGGCTAGAGTATATAAGCTAGTATAAGCTAGGTCTTCTGTTGGAGTTATCATACACTGCTCTCACACCAGACAGCCAATGAACTTACATACAATAAAAAGTAATCAAATGGGTAGAGCTAATGGAATGAGATTCTAAGTGATGCATTTACATGAAAAGGCGAAGTTTGGACAAAATTTCGTCCATTTGAGCACTTAACCTTAAGAACTTTTGGTTTTTGTTATTTTTAAATTCAGCAAAATATTGAGTTAATTTAATTGACTTCAGATTGTAGAGTGATATTACATTATGAATTGCTAATTAAGATAATGAGAATGTACCATAAAGTGGACAGTATAATACTAAAAATGAGACTAAAAAGTGAGGTTTGAGAAAAAGATTGACAAATTAAAGATAATTAAAATATAAATAAAAATAAATATAGAATGATTATGAAGATGATATGAATGATGATGAGGGAAGATGAGATGGTGATTAGAGATAATGATTTTGTACAGATTTTCTTGATGTATTGAGGTGAATGTTGAATCGTTTTTCCAGTATGCTATAGACTACAACAGAGGCATATTATTTACAAAGTTAATGGATAATTTTGAGATTGATATTTCTAGATTTAACTGTCATGCAGTTGCTCTAGGGTTGGACGGATGCAGTCATTTTCTCCATAAGGTACCCCCTTAACAATGAGATAAAGCCCGCTCAACTCTCAATGCACCTAATGGAGTCAGAATCACTCAATCCTATGTACTAAGTGCAACACTCAAACTACCTGATCAGAGATTATTCAGAATAGTCAATCTTGTCAAAGATATTCTTAAATTTGGGAAACCAAACTATTTTAAAAATGATTTCAAATTTGTGTCTGAAGGCAGGAGGAATGATGCTTTGCACATCAGAACAGGTGACAATACTCTTAGGATACCAAATCATCATACAACCATTTATACAAAAGCATTTGTTGTAAGTCCCTGTCATGTTTGGAACATGCTCCCTGACTCCAACAGAAGACCTAGCTTATACTAGCTTATAATACTTTAGCCAGTACCTCCCACCCAACCCATCAACCCCCACCCCACCCCCCACCCAGGCACGATTAGTTGACGATTTCACCATATTTTTTTATAATTTAAAAAAAAAAAAAAATTTAATTTTTTTAAAAATGATTTTATCTTCTATTTATTTTTTAATTTTTTTTGTCAAGGTCAAAGGTCAGGGTCAAAGGTCAAGGTTGTCCCAGGTCGGTGTCCCAGGACTTGCCTTTTGTAACTACTGAGATAACTTGTTATTACACTCAACTTCACAGAAGAAGATAATCTGGGAATTCTTGGCCTAAGGCAAGGGTCAGTTCCATACCATTCTTCCATAGCCTGATGAAAAAGAGTCTGCTTTCATACAAAACTTTTCATACTGCTCAAATGATTGCTGATGCTCATTATTTGGTGGTTCTTGGTCAAGTAAGTGCATATCTCTCTCTTCTCCAATATTGGGCTCTGCTCTTATTATTATTATTATTGGTCATAGAACTCCCGAAGAGGAAGACGCTAAGTAGTGTATAATTCGTGATGTAGGCCTACGATATTTCATTTCTTGAGTTTATTCTTCTTTTCTACCCAGTACTCTTTCATTCTTTGTGAAAATGTTTGCTTTCTTTCTTCATTCCATCGTGGTCTGTACAGTTTTGGGCGCAACTCTGAGAGAATTTCCCACTTATCTACTTTTTTCTGAAAATCTCTCATTCATGATAATATCATTAGCACTAAAAATGAATTTGATTTACTTTGTGGTAGATTTAAAAATTCTAATGAGCGTCAAAATAAGTAGATTTATGTCTAGAACTGCTTGAAATACTGCTTTCTAATACCAATTTACCAAATATTTTCCAGGGAGGGGGGTGTAACCCCAAGATCCCACTCCACTTTGATAAGAGTGGGTCTAATTAAATTATATTGCATGAAAAGATGGCCTTCTCAGTTGGATCATTGCCTCCCTTTGTGAGTAAAACAAGAATCTTTCTTCTATATTTTTAATAAATTATCAAGGATAATCATCATTGAGGCAAATTCAAATCGATGATTGAAATGAAAAAATACAAGTTTATCTCATAAAAATGAATATTAAACAATTTTTTGTTCTGCCCACAAAATTTCTCATTTCCTGTGGACCTCACCATGAAAGTTCTGCCCATGTCTGGTTTAGCTGATACTGAAAATCTACTTTCAATGTTTCAATAAAAGAAATTCCAGTTAGTTTACAAAACGAAACATAGCTGGCTGACGACTTGTAAAGGAAACACTACAAATGATACAAATGAAGTCTAATTGACTAATAATTTGACTGCTCTATTGGGATGGTGCTTTTTCTTTTAGTGGGCGCTCTTGCAAGGTCATTGAGAGCTACTTCTAGTTCAGAACAAGTATCGTTTTCAGGGACATTTACAAACGTAGTCTATAGAATAGCTATAACAGGCCATATTAACTACGGTAATGAAATTTAACTAAGTGATGCAATTTCATGAAATGTAGATTAGATTAGATTAGATTATTTACTTTATTCATGTACAGTGACGGATTTCATTTCAGGGGGGGGGGATGACCAGCGGCCAAGTCTGGGTCCCCCCCCCCCCAATAAAAATGTGGAATTTTAAGCCTATAACGTATTTTTATACGTATTTGAGTCTAAAATATGCTCAAGCTAACAGTATTTATGTTAGCTAATAAAATAGTTTTTTTGGCCAAGTTGAAAATGAATGCTCCTGTGCAGAACGGTCTCCATGGTCTAGTGGTTAAGGCGCTCAACCGGCAATTGAGAGGTCCGTGGTTCGATTCCCGGTGGTGACTGATATTTTTGTACAGTAGCATTCATCGATTCCCATCAGCTTTTCAATGCTGTTGTCAATATCCGCCATTGCGGAAGTCTTCAGTATAAAGTAATAGCAATTAAAGGAATTCGAAATTAATAAATTCTGTTTATGTATATTTGTCAGTTTATTAAATTTTCAGTCACTTCAAACTAACTTGTGAGATACGAGCCGATATGGCCAAGTTGAAAATGAATGCTCCTGCGCAGAAAGGTCTCCATGGTCTAGTGGTTAAGGCGCTCAACCGGCAATTGAGAGGTCCGTGGTTCGATTCCCGGGGTGACTGATATTTTTGTACAGAAGCATTCATCGATTCCCATCAGCTTTTTAATGCTGTTGTCAATATCCGCCATTGCGGAAGTCTTCAGTATAAAGTAGTAGCAATTAAAGGAATTCGAAATTAATAAATTCTATTTATGTATATTTGTCAGTCACTTCAAACTAACTTGTGAGATACGAGCCGATATGGCCAAGTTGAAAATGAATGCTCCTGTGCAGAAAGGTCTCCATGGTCTAGTGGTTAAGGCGCTCAACCGGCAATTGAGAGGTCCGTGGTTCGATTCCCGGTGGTGACTGATATTTTTGTACAGTAGCATTCATCGATTCCCATCAGCTTTTCAATGCTGTTGTCAATATCCGCCATTGCGGAAGTCTTCAGTATAAAGTAATAGCAATTAAAGGAATTCGAAATTAATAAATTCTGTTTCATTTAAAGTTTATTGTACCTGGGTGAAATAGGACCCAACCATAGAATGTGTTTTTCCTTTGATTTCCTTTAGCTACACAAAGAAAATTGATTAAAAGTCAATGTGATTCTTTAATGAGCTAATGAGCATGATGACAAAGTTCAGTTTAATAAACGTATAATGAAATCAAAAATAAATCAAGAGTTTACTGCGAATTTTTTTTTATGGTTAGGCTCTATTTTTAACATAGAAGTTACGAAGGAGTAGCAAAAAAATACTCAGATTGTTACACAACAATGTAATGGATGTAAGGATGTACACATCCTTCTTGTTTATTCTTCTAGCTAACAAGTAACAATGACACAGATTAAATTTATTTCTCGCAAAATCTTCACATACATAATTATGAATAAATTCTTTTTTAGGGGGGGAAGTACTGTAATTATTGTTCTTTGCATTTTACAAATCTAAACTAAAGAATTAATCAAAAATATGAATATAAGATGCAATTTGATAACGATAATATGATTGTGATGTATCTACATGAAACGGCGAAGTTTGAACATAAAAATGTCCATTCTTGGAAGAGGATATTCAAGGATATCCTTCTCATCAACACTTGACCGTAGGCTATAATAAACTGAAAACGGTATGAAAGTTAAAAACTAAAATAAGATGAATAAATTATTTAAAGGATATGAATGATTAGAACAAAGCGATTAATAGAGTTAATATACAATAATAATAAAAGTTACGGATTGATATTTTCTGATTGAGAGTAAAACAATAAGACAGAAAAAGAGATTACTTTCAAATGAGATAATTTATGTATGTTAAAGATTAATATGAAAGTGAGTAAAAAAAAGCATGATTAAAGAAGAATAATAGTGGGTGATAGTGGTTAATATTACACTAGACATTAAAGTAAAATGAAAACTTTTTATACATAAGTTAATATTTTACGGATTATAATAATTAAGATCTCTAAGATATTTTGAATGGTGAATAAATTGGTTATGGAGTTGATGAATGATGAAGTTGTCATGCAGTTGCTCTAGGATTGAACAGACTCAGACATTTTCTCAAAAAGATATTTTCTCAATGCCAAGATAAAGCCCGCTCGACTCTCAAAGGATCGAATAGGATTGGGAAGTGCATTCCAAGCACGACAGGCGCTAACAAGGAAAGATTTAGTATAAATGGTAGTTTGGTGATTCGGTATCCTTAGAGTATTTTTTCCGGTTCTAGTATGTGAAACATCTAGCCTTCTACCTTCGGAAACAAATTTGAAATCATTTTTGAAATAGTTCGGTTTGCCATATTTTAAAATATCTCTAACAAGTTTAACTATTCGAAATAATCTCTGTTCAGGTAGTTTTAAAGTTGAGCTAGCAATGTGGGCTTAAGTGATCCGTTCATGACGTAAACAAACCGTATACAATAATTTTGGCAGCACTGCAGTTTATCATTTAGAGTGACTTGCATGTCATTTAGTACAGAATTGCATTACATCAAGTGTGGGAAGATCAGAGATTTAACCAATAATAATCTAATGTTTCTAGGGAGAATATCTTGCAATTTCTTCAATGAATGCATGGCTGAAAAGACCTTTTTACATGTTTTATTTACTTGTTCTGACCAGTCAAGAGTTTTATTCATGATAATACCTAGGTTTTTGACTGAGCTGCAGTAGGGTATTTCATTACCATCAACAGTAATTTTGTGGATTGAGTTCAAGTCAATGCTGTTTACTATGCGTGAGTATCCAATTATTATGGGCTGCGTTTTAATGGGGTTGAGTTTGAGGCCATTGTTCCTAGTCCATTCAACTATTGAATTTATATCTTGATTCATTTTCATTATATCATTATGTATTACATACTAATTGAATAATTGAATTATAAATGACACTTTTTCTCAACTAGCATTGAATATGTATTCCATCTATGCCTAATTGCCTACTGTACTCAAAAGAATCCGTGTAACTAATTTGAATTGTTTTTTTAATTTAAAGATAAAATTCGAGTGTAGGCCAACTAAAAAACATTCCTTGTAAAAGTTGTAGAAGCTAGGGAAAAGGGCAATGAGTGGCACCAGAAAGAGCAATAAACTTCTCTTCTATTTTTGTGTAATCTCTTGAATTCGCATCGAACTATTCACTAATACTGGAATATGTGAAATATGTAAGAATATAAAAATTATTATCACTTATAAAGGAACTTGATTCAATTTGCAAAGCGAGAATGAATTAATATCCAATTCCAAACTTTAACTTATAGTAATTTTGCATTAACATATAGAGTGACGGAACCCCAAAACATTGGGGATTCTGAGGGTTCTCAACCGGAGAAAAAATTGTTTTCCAGGTCTTGAAAGTGCAATTCTAAGCTTTTTTGTGGTTATCAACTCTTCCCTCTTATTATTTGATGATTAATTCATGGTCGGACAAATTTCACGATCACAATACACTCTATGGGGTATCAGATCTGAGCATTAGTAACAGTAACAGAAATGAGCATTTGAAGCCCATCTGCAAAAATATTAAGATACCTTTTCTCCTTTCAAGCCTACTGTGGAAACTTAATTCAAGTGGTCTGGTATACCTTCAAACCCATGTTTGGGGGCTTCGAAATTACTGGGACCCACCAGCATCGTGGGGCCTTTGATGGCCCAAAGCCGAGGCAATTAGGGAAAACTTGAAAATTTGAAATATTCTAGATGCAGCCTACTTGAATCTGTACCTCACATGGCTAAACGGGCCCGAAAGTCCCGCGGCGCCAGGGGCCTCTAGAATACCTCTAGTTTATACCTAACTGGAGAAAAAAGGGCCCTGGAGGGCCCTAGTTGGACAGTTTGGGACTCCTTATTTTATTTTTGTTTTGTCACTTGCTTACATTTGTAAAATAATGTGGCCCCTTGACGTTGAGGTCCAAGAAAATTTGCCTTGTTCGCCCCATACCCTCTGTAACCTTAATTAATTTATTATTTTTAGTTAATTAAAGTATTTTAAATATTTAAATTATAGTATTTTTCTAGCTGTAACACTTTATGCATGAAAAACATTGGTTTGACCAGAATCGGCTCACTATGAATTCAAACAAGACAAAATATCTACCAATTTCAATCAGAGCTAGTGTTGATCCGGTGGATCGGCACCTGAGATTACATAGTTGTGGCCAGTGGCGTAGCGAGGTCTTGTGGCACCAGGAGCGGTATTTCAACTTGACAACCCCCCCCCCCCTCTTTAACACACAGTTAACAAACGACACCTTATTCATAGCTGATTCTTATTTTGTATCAGCCATGGAAGAATTATACATTTTTCATGTAGATATTCAAAATTTAGGACTCCGGGGGCGGGCGTCAGAAAAAAATTTATTTTTAGGTCTTTTGAAAACAATTTTAAGCTCTATTTTGGTGATGTTTGTCTTGATATTGGGCTCTGCACAATTGATTAGCTTAGGCCTGCATATCGCAGCTCTTCAGAATGTGGGCAGGCTAATTGAAAATATTGAAATAGCTTGCCTGAACAGCAAGAGATTCAGTTCAGTATTCCATTAGATCTTCAATCACTGCGTTGTATCAGGTTGTCTTGTTCACTTTGGGAATAGTACTTGGGACTCTATTATTGGAATTTAGAAAAAATGTGAATTATGAATTGGCTTGGAGGAACCCTGTAACACTTCAAATGAAACAAATACCTCTTCTATGGATGGTAGAAGGGTGGTGCGGGGGTTTTCCCCCTGAGAAAAATAGAAAACAATCCTCTCAAGCGCTTTCAGACACAAACTCATCCATCTTACACCACAATCTTCGATAAAAAAAATTCAATTGATTTTTTTATGTTTGAGTATAGAGTGACTCAATTTGAGTCATGGCAAATGTTTGGATCCAATTCGTAAAAAGCAGCTACAAGACCTACCTCTGAAATTTATTCTAAAAATTTGTTACTTAATAATTGTTTTTACTGAACTAATATTATGCCTTGAAATTCAATTACATTACTTTATGACTTGCTTTTCACGAATCAAACTAATAATTTTTATAAATTTCCCTACTAAACTCTATTATCTACCTACCCACAGTAGGCCGATAACGCAAAATAAATTAAGGTGTATTTTCACGGTGTTGACAAAAAATATGACTCTCTTGTTTGAATTGTGGGAGGGGGTGCGGAAAAAATAAAAAATAACTCCTTTAAAATTGCATTTTGAGCGTTTCTATATATACATCATAAATCCTCCCGCATTATTTTAACCCATACATATCTCTGTATTAGCCGAACCAAAAATTATTAGCTCTCACGCAAAAACCAATATACCATTTATATAAACGCTGTATTTCAATAGTTCAACCCATATTATAAATCAAATTCTATTGAGTACTTGAGTCATCGCTAATACTGGAGGGTGTCCATACCCGAGGACGCTCCTTGGCTACTCTCCTGACACCTGCATCAACAAATCCACTGATTCTATACGGGTGAATGGCAGTGGCAGGTGTAGTAGAACAGAACAGATTTCTTCAAATAATGAAAATCAATTTAACTGATAAGTAACCTCTGTGTAACACATTTCGACACTCACTGCTCCTGCACCATCAACCGTATGACTAATTTCTCTCAACTCAATCACACGCAACTCAGTCACCTGTCATGTTACCCCTAACCAGAATAATATTTTCTCTATTATTTATTATAAAAAATGATCTATTAGAAATTAAAAAAAAAAAACATTTAATACCAGTATTTTTTATACTGATTGGATCTGTTTTTTGTCAACCGGGGGCGGTCCGCCCCCTCCGCTTCCCCGTTGCTAAGCCACTGGTTGTGACACCCCTAATAATTGTGTTAGGTGCGAGTGTATTGAATGTGTGTCAAAATATAAATATTTAGGTGTTGTGTTTGATAGCAGGTTAAGATGGTCAACACATGTTCAGCATGCTAGAAACAAACTTATGAAATTTTTATTTATTTTCTCAAACCTAAGTGGGATCCTTAGTCTGAACTTGATCAAGCAGGTCTACTATGCATACATACAGTCCATTTTGAAGTATGACATTATAGCTTGGGGAGGAGCCCAAAAGTCAATTTTATCACCTCTATCAATAATTCAAAAACTTATTATGAAAACCGCATTGCATAAACCTCAGAGGTACCCCACGGATACTCTATTCGACGAATTTCAAGTTGCAAATGTTTCTCAGCTCTATATAAATACCTTGATCATGTACATATTCCATCGATCTCTATACTACTACAACTGGATCGCGCGCTGCATATGAGCAAGTGAGCTTTTGCGGTCCGGTTCTCTCGACAGCACTTCCCCCACCACTAGTCCGTGTAGAAGCGCGCTCTTACACAGCATGGCTTACGGCGGTACCATGTTCCCCATCACAAAAACCGCTATATCTTCTTTTGTAGTGGCTCGACTTTCAATTAGTTAACATATTTGTAATCCGTATAAACGTGTAAAGATTATGGTATAAATTTCATATCAAAATAATTTGATAGTAAACTATTTATGACACTCAAATCTAACAAATATGGTTGCAGCCGTAAAGTAATTTTGAAAGCTACTTTCCTGTTGTTTATTTTAACTACTGGTGTATTATATTACATAATTGTGGTCTGATTAAAGCTTAGAAGATCAGAAATTCTGGTTCATTAATAGAATAAAGTTATTAATAGATTTAGATTAATTTCCATGGTGTGTTGTTCTGCCTCAAGTTCTCATCTAGTGCTGATTACAATTCGTCACTGGTAGATGCAGTCTGCAACATATACCAGTGTATTTTAACATAATCTATATCCTTAGGTTCAAACAAAAGGTGTATGTTAGTATTCAAACATTGATGTAGCTTATACTACTTTTCCCAATCAAAAAGGTTAAATATAGGTAATAAAAGATAACGAAAGTAAAGTTTTTTTGGTGGACTTTAAACAGGACAATAAATACATGTGGTTTGGAAACTAAAATTCAAATAATCTTTCTATTGCAGGAAAAGGTCATAAGAATAAATTTCAGGCTGAATTCAATAGATTCGTGTTGAGATTTTTTCAAGTTCTTAGCCATGTTAACTTTTCCATTATATTTTAGGAACAATCCTTTTTTCCTTTCTAATTTCGCTTTTAATGAACAAACCAATACATACAACTCAAGAAATACAAATATTAGGCCTTCATATCACAGACTTCAAGTTTATGACAAATTTCTATTTGAAGCTGGTCGAAAATTATTTGATAAATACCCTAATCAAATAAAATCCACACATAAAAATCCAAACTAGTTTACAAAAAATGTCTAAATAAAACGTATTTTATAGAATATATTATACAAAGTTCATTTTATAGCATGGGCGAATATATAGATAGTTGAATTCTAATACATTTTCGTACACATTAATTTTATCTTACTGGTGCTACCAGTAACGAAAGTAAACATATACATATACATCCGTAATAGGACCCAGGTCAAGATTATAATAGTAAACCTGTACTAATAAATAGTTACCTGAGCCTGAGTTTTAAATAGTATGCGTCTTGTTTTTGGTTTGCTTTCTTGTAGATTAGGAGGAAAATCGAATTTCGTTGGTATCACATTTTGCTTCAAATTTCGTCTTATGCCACCAACTTTGAAGTGATCCTCATCAAAGTGCTTGCTACATAAACTTGAATGATGTGTAGGATTAAATTTTTTTTGTTTTGTCGCCAGCAATACATTTTGCTCTAACAACTGAGTCTATTCTCTATTCTACTATTTAAATGTTCTATTGTCTCATGCCTTCTTTTTTCAAGGTCCAAAATGCCTGTTTATATTAAAGCAATACATTTAGCCCATATGAGGAATTTCGGTACACTGCAATCGATATTTGGCTGCAGAGTTACATTATGCTAAGATAATTGCCTAATTGCTTAATAGGTTTCAATTTTACTTTATATCTTACTGAGTCATACTAGGCAAGAAGGGCGGGATTTGGAGAAGACTCAACATTTGAAACATATATTATACATAGATGGCTTTTCTACCCTGTTATTAATTCAATCATCCTTAAAAATAAGTAGAACTTGACATACACCTTCGTAATATCATGGAGAATACAAAAGTCAAAACCGCATTAAATTCTATCAAGTAAAAACAAAGGTATGACAGTTTTTGTTCACGTAAACACGGTTTACTCCATATGATTTGTAAGGCTGCAGCAGGACTTCTACACGGACCAGTGGTGGTGGAGAGCCGAGTGGCCGGACCGAAACTCAACACCCAGCGCGCGATCCAGTTGTAGTAGTATAGATGTCGATGACATATTCAAACACAGAACTTCTATATTTTCCAACTTTAGCCACGACTACTAAACCAGGTCTGCCATAACTACTTTATTCTAATATACTTTTTTCAAAGCTACCCGATAATATCAGGAATCTCGTAAATAAAATAATCAGCCATTATAAAAATATTGTCAACAAATGGATATTAAGTATTAATCATGAGGAATTTTTAGTGTCAACCTATGCGCTCTAATTCTATAAATCGTACCATTTTGTGTTCATTTTTTTTTCATAGACAGGTTTGCAAGATTGTTGTGGTTTGATTGTGTGTATGTCTCGGTTGGATTTAATTTACTTTAAATTTACTCTAAACGGATTGCTTTGCTCTTTTTTGAATAAAAGTCTTATTTTTGTTTAAAATTTTCTATAGTCTTTTATAGTTTCACCGTACTTTGATTGCTTTTGTATTATTATTATTATTGTTTTCGCTTTTTTGCCTTGATTTATTTTCTTTAATATATTTTTTGCTCCTATTATATTGTTTGGAATTGTTGAATTGGTTATCTATTAAGAACTCGTTCCTCTCCCACAAGCTTCGGCCCATGTGAGGAACTTTCTCCAAATTTCATTTTGTATATTTGTACTGTATTTGTTTTGGAGAAATAAAGTTAATATCAATTTCAATTTCAAACTTTTTTACCTCCAGTAAGCAATATTATCGTATTACTATTGACGCCTTCCTACTCGTTTTTGGGGCCTCTTTCACAGGCTCAAGGGGGGGGGGTTGTAACCCTCCATCGCTACGCCACTGCATCTACCCTCTTTTTCTTCCTTTCTTGTATTATTTCCATAGTTTTTCCCAGTTATGCTCTCTTGAATCCCCTATTTTCATTTCATTTCCAAGCTATTTCTCCATTTTTGGAACTGGCTATTCATAGGGCTATTAAAATTCAAATGGAGATAGGGCTATAAACGTGTTTGTAAACAATAATCAACTAGACCAGAAAACATTGCATTTCTAGGAGTTTTGTTGGATAGTCGATTGTCCTGGGTGCCATACATTGAGAGAATGTATGGTAAAATATCATCTGGGGTATTTGTAATGCGATAGCTTGCTAAATTAAATGACAAAAACTTACTTTTTTCAGCTTACCATGTTACATGTCAGCTTATTGTCACATATTAGGTATGCTATTGTAGTATGGGGTAATTCATCAAAACAAAACCTTGATAGGGTGTTTAAGATCCAAAAGATTAGATTAGGCTGTTGTTCAAGAGACTTGGTCTCCTAACTGTACCCTGCTTATATGTGTATGAAGCTACTTTATATGCAAAAAAGAGTGATATTAATCAAAACAATCTTGACGTATACGATTATAATACAAGAAGTCGAGGAGATTATCACTTGGTGAGTCACAATAGTAGCTTATTCAAACTAAAACCTAGTTATATTGGTAGGAATCTCTACAACAAGCTACCGCAGTTTCTAAAGAGTCTTCAAAATATAGAAATATTTAAAAAACAATTGAAACCATTTTTAGCTGATAAAGCTTTTTATAGTGCACAAGAGTTCCTTTCACATCAAAATTAGGCCTCACCTCAACTAATTTATACAGTAACTATGGTAACTAGGGTATAAGATTGTATAATTGTAAATCTGACTTGTCTTATACTCCTTAACTGGAGTCTTCAAGATGTAATCTACAAAAAAAGCTGAAAGCTGTGGCATAAAATGAGTTACAAAGCACAAGCTATCTCAGTTTTATTCTAAATACTGATATATTTATTTTAAATATTGTTAGGAAACGCAAAGGAAGGGCAGAATGTCAACAGTGCCTTCCAGTTTTACTGCTAACATGCACTTGTTTTTCTCAGTCCTCCCTTTGTCACCTCTCTTAGTCTTCCTTACTCTCATATGACAAATGGGCTTCTAGAATGTTTGAGTTAATAGTAGAATGACCCAAATATTTGTGGAGAGTTCTAGAATAGACAGAAATCAGTTATAATCTTATAAAGGGCTGTCCTTGTGAGCAGTGAGTCAGTTATTCGAAGGTTTAATGTGATAATAATATTAATAATCTTTATTTCCGCAAATACAAACAAGCAAAAAAAATACACAGGAAAAAAAATTATACATGATAGAAAATAATAATAATTATAAAACAATCAATTATTAGGAGAGAAACCAAGAAGTTACAAAGAAAAAAAAATACTTAGATCAACTTAACTATCATGTACAAGAAATAAAATGTTAAAAAAAATATCTGCAGAAATAATACTGTATGCAAATAATTTCATTGTGAAATTATGTCTGCATACAGGAGCATCATAGGATCCAACAAAGATGCCATGAATTGATGTAATAAAAAAAATGAATAATAGAATTAAAACACTTGGAGGAAGCATAGAATAATAATAGTACGAAAATGTAGGAGTAGAAACAATAAGGACTAAAAATATACCATTAATTCAATAGAATTGATAACTTGAAGCATTGAAAGCGAATTAATAGCTGGTAGAAATGTTAAAAGAACTTAACATGATTTGATGATGTTGTCATGGAATGATCACTGGTTGAATATTGCAGCAAGGTCAGTATCACCATAGTTCAAAGCACAACATTAAACATGCCCTCAACCTCATCAACATTCTTTGAAAGTAACCATCTCATAAGGAGGAATATAATTTTATTTTCCTTATCATGACATTTTAAATACAGCTTTAAGTGCAATATGTTGAAAAACTTTGGTGCTAAGAATATAAATGTTTTTTTAAACAGTGTGCAGTTTGGCCTTATACCACGAAGGTGGTGGTTGTTGGTCTGTCTTGTGCAATGAGGGCCATCAACCATGTCACAATAGTCAATCATGACACCATCATTGCCACTCATCTGATAGAAGATTGACAGTAAGTACCCTGTGAACATATAGGTATCTCAGTGGAAGAATTCCAAATCCACAAAACAGAGGCAGTGTGCTCTCCCAATAGCCCACCCCAGCTACAATCCTTATGCACGATTTCTGCAGTTTTATAATGGGACTAATGGTTGTATAATATGTACTACCCCAGCCGCTTAAAAAATAACTTATTTTTGACTGAACAAATGAATTATAAATATCTTTCAAATTTCTAATATTGCAGATACCCTTCAATTGATACATGACACGTAGATAAAAATGTAAAGTTTTTTTGAGGTTTGATATATGGTTTTTCCAGGTCAAGTTTTGGTCATGTAATACACCCAAATACTTTATAATTGATTCATTTTTAACAATAGGACAATCACAGCAGACACGGTCGCAGTTGCAGGAATGCAGATGAACAGGGGCAACAAGAGTCTGGCTACCAATGTAGTTTGTGATAAACGACATAGTGGCAGTATACACTCAGTGATATTATTTTGTTTGATAAAACGCCGTGACAGACTGTGCTTTGTAAACGTTCAGTTTATTATTGAGTGTATTAACCGTTTATTCGACATTTCTTTTTCATTAATTGAATTGTTTATTGGACAGTTATTATTGACTAATGATAACTGACTAATTTTTGTACAGTGATAATCTTGTAAAAGAAATATTCATTATTAGTTGAGCGTTATTGAACAATTAAGTTTCTTTATCGATTCTCTTGTGTGATAATTAACTGAATTGTGCGTGATAAGTTAATTGTGTAAATAAAGTTCGAGTATTACTTTCAAGTGTTGCCAGCATTAGTTTAGTCATAGAACCTCTAACAGTATTTATTTCTATAGTATACTTAGTATTTGTTCTGTGATGATAGTCTGACTACTGTATATCTTCAAGTTTGAGGTTACATTCCTGGATTTCTTGTTCCATGACGAACTGCGTTGTTAATATTTGAGGTTACATTGAGGAATAAGATTATATATTTTGAATGGTATTGAATTAATCAAATGCATTTGAAATATTTCATTGAAGTTTTAAATGTTTAATCGGAGTTAGAATTGAAATTTATGTTCATAACTTCCTATTCCAGGTTAATGTTAATTAGCAAGTTTCAGGCGAGTTAATTGCTTAATATACACACTAATGTACGCTTAATATACGCACTGCTATTAATTACAGCAGCTACATCCTATATCTGTAACGATCTTTCATGCTATTTTGGTAATTTTTCCATTTTTCCAATGATTGGTGATGCTAGATGTCTCCATCATCTTCATCTCTCTTTGTTTTTTCTGCACTCTTGTTCTTCTCAATCTAGAAAACTTTCTGGTTTCGGTCATTTTCTTTTTCTTTTTCTGTTTTATCCTTTTCTGTTTTCTGTCATCTTCTGTTCTTTCCATGCTCTTTTTGTGCTACTTCATATTCATTCTTCTACAATCCGTCCCCCGACCCTAAACTCTTTCTCATTTTCACAATAGATAAATCAAAGTCCTCTCTCATACCCCTTTTCCATCACCACCATGACCTCCCGGTTAAAAGAGGGCTCTCGAACTCGACAGCGCAGGGCTTGTCTTTTATTTATAGAACTTGACACTTTTGCATAGAAGTGCTTTCACCCTCACTCTTGGATAAGGGATGAATCGGGGAATGGGCGGGGGTACACGCGGGGTTTGAAAGGTGTTGTGAAACCTTCCTGTCTTATTATACAGCCGAGCTGTTTAGTAGTCGTTTCATACCAATAGTCCAATACCATACATAACTGTAACTGAGTCCAATAGACATCACCAGCATACAGTGACAAGTACAGTGACTTTATATAGACATTGAGGCCATTGGTGACGTGGTACAAATTCACCATTCAATGTCCAAATTAAGAGTAGACTTCAGTGACAGATCTATTAACGCAAAGGTTTACATGCGTACTGTGTAGTTGGATCCATGCAGTGACAAAGAAAACATAAATTCATTGTTTATAGCATAATATATTATCTAGCCTTTATGAAATCGAATATAAATTGGACACAATATGTTAAGGTGGCTGGAAGCAATGACCACACTGTCTACATAACATACTAGTGTGCCTACCCCCAGGCTGGAGAACTCGCTTGCAAACTACTAATTTTGCCAAGGGACAAAGGGCAGCTTATTCCAAGCTTATTTTTTTTGTAGATTACGTCTTGGAGACTCCATTTCAGGAGCATAAGACAAGTCAGATCAACAATAATTATACTCTTGTACACAAGGAACCATAATTACTATATCAATTAGTTGGGGTGAGCCTTAATTTTGATTTGAAAGGAACTCTTGTACACTATAAAAAGCTTTATCAACTAAATATTTTTTCAATTGTTTTTTAAATATTTCTATATTTTCAAGACTCTTTAAAAACTGCGGTAGCTTGTTGTAGAGTTTCCTACCAATATAACTAGTTTTTTTTTTAATAAGCTACTATTGTGACTCACCAAGTGATAATCTCCTTGACTTCTTGTATTATAATCGTGTACGTCAAGATCCAGTGGCGTAACGTTTTCCAATTGGGCCCCCCTGCAACCAAGTTTCCGGGCCCCTCTCCTCAAAATCATATGAATATCCCCTCTCACAATTGCCACTCTCCCCCTGAAAAACTTGCATATTTTGTGGGTTGTTATCATAAATATTGTAAGAACTAAACACCTATTCCTCTGTTAAATTTTTAAATTCAATCATGTTTCAAGGGGGGGGGGACTATAATCTGATAATTTTGGGTCTAGCCTACAGGTTCCTGAAAGACGGAAATAGTTGAGAGTTAATTTCATTATAAATAATATTAACTTCATAGAAACCTTAATTGATGCCTTCCACAGGATCCACATTCACAGCCTACTGGTTAACCTGAATAAAACGTTTAGCCTCCTTGTTCCAGAAGTGATATTCTTCAATACTCATTTTAAAAACTCATTTAATCTAAATTACGGCGAAATTACTAACTCAGGATTTTTTTAAGTAGGAATTTTCTAGTATAAAAATTTTAATCTCAATATTTTACACCTTATAGTCTGAATGAATTAATTTAACCTTTCGCTGTCACCTTGCGTTTTGAGATGCAAATACTCTGTAAATTCATCAAAATTTGAGTTTTTGGTCATCTCATTTTCGATACAGAGTAAAGCAAGGCTACAGTGAAGTCACCCTGCTTCTGAATTCCTTCACTAATTTAAAGCTGTTTGTTAATTGTAAAGTAGACAATAAACATTGACCTGGCAATATTTAGCCGATTCATTATTTCTTTCTTCCTTAAGTGTTTCAGTGTTATAGTCCGGGCATGGGTCATTTTTTGAAAAAATATATTTTCAGTCCGGGCCCCCGGGCTGCGGGGGTGTACGTTACGCCACTGTCAAGATCGTAGGAGAAGGTGACACGAATCTGCCGTTTTTAGGATACTGATTTAGATAACATTCCCAATAAAGTATCACAAGTCCAGTATCACAAATAATCAATAATAATCATACTATTTCTTCTTTTTCTTTGGTTATCAACACGAAGGTTGGTTGGCAGCAACACGCCACTCCGTCCTTCTGTCAGCTTTCCTCCTGGCATGGTGTGTTGCTGATTCTTGGGATATCTTGTGTGTGATCTTTAATGGAGTGGTTTCCTGTTGCCTACTCCATCCTATGTCATTGGCTGTGAAGTTCTTCCGCCTTTAGAAGCAATTTCTCACTCCAAGGACAAGAGGGTGCCCTATGAGATCAATAGAAGCAAACAGAGCAATGAGAGTAATAGAAGTAAACAGAGCAAAACTTGAAGTTCAAAAAAATTTCACAGCCATCGTTGCTCTTTACAGAATCTGATTTATTTACCATATGAAAAACAAATGGTTCAAATGCTTACATATCAGGACAATGAAATCAGTATGATTATCTGAACAACATAGATATTCACCACATAAAAAACAGCTGTTTAAATGTCTAATAGTATAATATCAGGTCAATAAGATTAGTATATCTATAGAATCTTGTATTAAGGTGTCATTTTGAAAAGCTGCTGATCATGTGATCTTGTTAATTCACCCACAGCTGATGATAACTCAAACATCGTTTGAAATCTAAAAACAAATTCAAATTCCATATTATAATAAACTATTATTTCCCATATATAGTAATATATTAATGAAGGACCTATTATTTTTCTTCCAATTCAAAAAAGATGAATGAGTAGGGCAATTGTATTGGCCAACGAACTCGATCTATATAAAGTTTGAAAGAATAAATGTTCAAAATTTGAAGTTGATTGTTCAAAGTGTATGAAAGTTATTGTTTAGCATACATACCCACAGATAGCTGCAAGCCTCATGTTGAAACTAAGAACTCGCTATGCTCGTTCAAAAGAGTCACTGTAGTGACAAAGCCAGTAAAAGATGAATGCATATGAGCGAACCAATGAGAGCAATAGAAGCGAACAGAGCAATGAGAGCAATAGGAACGAACAGAGCAATGAGGGCAATAGGAGCGAACAGAGCAATGAGAGCAATAGGAGCGAACAGAGCAATGAGAGCAATAGGAGCGAACAAAGCAATGAGAGCATAGAGGCACAAAGCTGCAACCTGCAACATATAGAGTATGCCTTCACGCTAGCCACTGGCTTATCAGTTTCTTTTGTTTGTATGAGACAGAACCAAGAACGGCATCAGACTGTTCAGAACGATACTTTATCTCAAGTGCTGAGTGCTTTGCCAGTAAAACACGAATGATGAAAAGTGAATCATAGACAGGAGCCAATTTCTCATTTTCATTTTCAGGAGCTCATTTTCATTTCGTTCTATTTTATTTGGACAAAATACCTATATCTATATCAAATATATTTAATCTTACTTACAAAATAACCAAAATACTCCACTTGACAACCAGAGTGTGTTAAAACAGTATGAAAGAATAAAACAGAACAATAAAATGTTGGAGAAACTGGTTAAACAGTTCTGTTAGAAACAGTGGTATGGACTATGGCCGCAGTGATCTCATACTGTGAGACTTCCCTTGACTTTTTAAGACCAGTACTGAGGCTTTTAAAATAAATGTAGACCATTCAGGTGCGCCATGAGGAAAGGTATATATGCAAAAAAAAGTGTATTGATATTAACATTATTGTATTGAATAAAACTCATTTTTTGGAATAACATATTAGCTTTGAAACATATTAAATAATAAGGAGCCAAAATCCACCAGTTTAGGCTTAGTGCACACTTGCGTTTTTTCAAACTGCGTGCACGCAGCTTGCGAACGCCGGCGGTTCAGCGGTAGATGAGTTCTAGGGAAGAAGTACACACTTGAGCGGAGCAAGTGACTTGCAAGCGGCGTGCACGCGACTTGCAAATTGAGCACGCAGCTTTCTGCCCAACCGCCGCGTGCACGCAGCTTTCACAACACTCCGGGCGGTCTGGCAGGTTGAAACTGCTGAAAACACGCTCTAGTGTGTATTGAAGAGAAAAAACACGCAAGTGTGCACCGAGCCTTATATTTTAGATAAGATTATTAAACAAATCTGCCCGATTTTTGCCTCTTGCCCCTCCCCTACCTTAGGTTGAAATGGCCTGAAATGGCGCCCCTGAGGTCATTGTAGACTTTCTATGGCAGGCTCTCCTGCTCCTCCAATATCACCTTTCCCATCTTTCCACAAACAAATTCATCGTAGATTATGTACTGCATTTTTAACGCCCATTAATGCACCTAGTTCATTATTTTCTAAAAAAAAACCATTAGTAGTTTTATCGATAGTGGGATACATTGAAATATAATATTGGATTGAAAAGTTGAAATCTGTCTTGAAACTCTTCGAATCTACAACCCTAATTTCAAAGGATAATGATTTTTTTAAATTTTGTTTTAATCCGTCAATGAGGATCATCAAGCTCATTCTTTCCATTTTTCTTTTTTTTTGCTTCTTCCTTTTCTTTTTCTTAGCTTGTGATGGACATTGTAATGGAGAAGATAGGGTTGAAACAATATTCCAACATCTTTGAGAGAAAGTGGCAAACAAATTAAAAAAGAAACAAGCGAGGCACTGTTATGAAGGGATGGGAAAATTGTTTTTCCAAGGTACAAAATTGAAGCTTAATACTACCTGTGTAGATTTATAATGAAGAAAGCACTTTATACACATAGAAATTTCAATTTGTTTCAACTTAATCAGAGAAGAGACAGCTGAAATTTGTTTGCGTCTCCTGAAAGATGAAACGAGGATTCTTTTGAATTTGGGATCAAAGCTTAATTAGCAAACCTTTAGTCCAGTCACAAGAGTTTTGACGAGGAGGCAAAAGTAAGTAGCCTAGAGAATTTTTCAAGCAATATTTACTAGATCTAAATCCAAAAACATTTGTTACAGAGTATCCCAAAAACCTCAAATTCTTGCATTCTGTTTTCAGCCTTTTCTAATTGACGTCCAACCCGAGCCTCATAGTCATACTGTTGGGATTCTAACACTAAAAGAATACTGGCAACACTTGAAAGTAACACACAAAACTTTATTTACACAATTAACTAACAGCAGACACAAATATGTAGGCTAATTACAGCTCAGCAAAATGATAAAACCAACAAACAGTTCAATAGCTTTCAATTGGCGAAGAATATTCCAATAACAATTCCATTAAACACCATTCAAATTAATAACTATCAGTATGAAGATCATAATTTTTTCTTACATTTGCTATGTATGGATTTTTTAATTATCAATATCCAAGTTGAGCAAAAATACTTTTTATAAGTCGATAATTTAGAAAAATTTTCCATATTTTAGTTTTCCCGATTTTGCGATCAAACTGAATGTTGAACAGGGAAGTAAGATAAATCTTACTAATAGGAAATTTAGTTATCTACTATTTGAAACCAACTACACGCCTCTATCTTGCATAAATCCTCAGTTAGAGTTTTTCAAATATAAGCAAAATCACAAGAAAATAGAAAATGACCAAACTTTTATTATTTTATTTGGGTGTAGCTTTTTAATAACGGGTCATACGGTACCTGCAAATGTATATTGGGGAGTTGAATGTTATCTACAATTTGACACGAATTCTACTCTTTTATTTGAAGCTCTTGAAAAAAGAGCCATTGAGCTATTTTCAGGTATTTTAAAAATTAGTACAATTATTTGCCTTTTCTCGTTCTGCCAATTCTGCTATGAAACTAAGGACTAGGCAAGGAAGTGAATTTGTATTATGTGAATAAAAACAACTATGATCTTCAATTTGAAACAAAATTCTTCCTCGAGCGGTTTTCAAGTTAGACTATTAAGCACATAAAACGTCATTTTAGTTTAGGTGTATGGATAAACATGACAATGTACCCACAGAAAATTATTTCAAATTTTGGGCCAAATTTGAGATGGGTGATATATGAATTTGGATCACCTCAATGATCACTCGATGACATTCAATTGTTCGCTCGCAAGTTAGAAACTTCAAAGTTTATAAACTATAGAGGGCCCATTTAGGCCCTGAAAAAATTGATCACGTTTGAGGGCGGTAAAGTGGCGTTTCTGATAGTCTACAGTCTAGAGCCTAAAAAACCGTATTATGAGAAAAAATCCTGATGGAAATATTTAGAAATTTGTAGTTCAGACCGTGACTTGAATTTTAGCAATTTTTGGTATGCTCAAAAATTTTTGTACATCCTTGCCTAAAGATAAAAAGGTGAAATTTGTTTTAAATTGCAGAGAACTGAATTATTCTTAGAAAGATTTTCAGTTATAGATGCACAATCGACCATTTACAAGATATAAAAATCAAAACTTGTTAACTTTACCTTTATTTTGAAAAGGAGAAAATTGGGGCACAAACGGCCTTGGAGAATGAAATTGATATCATTCAAAATACATTTGAAATACATGTAATAAAAAAAGACGAATGGTTTTTATCGCATGAAGCTCAGTTTGAACGTAAATCGAAAAAATCTGAAAACTGTGCCGTAGTTTCAGTGTTTTTGGGGAACTCTAATACGCATTAAAGATAGAAGGTTATTTTTTTGGATTTGGTTCACATAAAACCCAACAAACATTGCGCGAAAAATTCGCTGGGTTACTAATTACTACCTGTGGAAAAATAAGCTGACTGATTTTATACAGGGTCTAGACCCTATGAAATATTATCTTATAACTGTACAAAATAGGAGAAAACAGCTGGAGTGCGGTAATAGTTATTTATGTATTCAGAGTGTGAAGCGCAACTTTATTGCTTGAGCCAAAATGCGTCACGCAGTAATTTTGCAAGAGCGATAAAGAAGCTTCACGTACAAATTACATTCAATATTTTTCCTACAACTGCAGTTCTGGATTCCAACACAATAAAAGCTTGTAGTTTGTAACATCACAGACCGTGCGCGGCTTTGGTTAGCATGCATCATTGTTGAGGTTATGAGAATTTCATGGATTCCATGATCCACCAATTAGAAGACATCAAAATCAAAACAGAAGCGTAAAGAAAACAGCTGGCAAGCGTAATAGCTATTTGTGTAACTAGAGTGCAAAATGGGGGTTTTATGCACCAAGAGAAAAAGTTTTTTTCATGTGCTGAAGGCAAGTGAAAAAAGTTTCTCAAGTGCAGATACAATACTTTCAACTCGAATTACACATTAAACTTTTCCTACAGTAATGTATAAAGTTATTTAAACAGAACAAAACAGGACATACATAACCTAACAATTCCTCACATAACCTACCTTTGAATTAAATCGATTTCAACAACAACTACAATGACTATTTCGTTGCTGAAGCAGAGTAGCCAACCTATTTTTGAATGCAGAATAGGGAACCTGCATATTACATGCTCACTATTTTGTGTTGTTAGGTTGCAAATCTGGAGTGCAGAAAATAGTTATTTATGTACTAAGAGCATAAAGTGCGACTTTATTGCTCAAGTCAAAACAGTTAATGTGCAACGCATAGCAGAGTGCAGTAATTTTGCAAGAGCAATAAAGAAGCTTTATGCATGAATTACATACTACATTTTTTCTACAACTGCAGCTCTGGATTCCAATAAAAGCTTGTAGTTTGAACCATCACAGATTTTAGCATGTGCAGATTTGGTTAGTGTGCGCCATTTTTATGAGAATGAGGTTTTGAGAATTTCACTGTTTTCATGATCCACCAACGAGAGGACATCAAAAACAGCTGGCGAGTAGTAAAGCTATTTGTGTAACTAGAGTGCAAAGCCGCGTTTTTCTACATTGAGAGAAACTGTTTTTTTCATGAGCTGAAGGAAAGTGAAAAAAGTTTCTCGAGTGCAGAAACAATACTTTGCGCTCAAATTAAACATTGAACTTTCCCTACAGTAATGAAAAAGTAATTTAAACACAACAAAACAGGACATACATAACTTGACAATTCCTCACATAACCTATCTTTGAATCAAATCGATTTCAACAACAACAACTTCAACAACTATTTTGCAGCTGAAGCAGAGTAGCCAACCTATTTTTGAATGCAGAATAGGGAACCTGTGTATTACATGCTCACTATTTTGTGTTGTTAGGTTGCAAATCTGGAGTGCAAAATAGTTATTTATGTATTAAGAGCATGAAGTGCGACTTTATTGCTCGAGCCAAAACATTTACTGCACAACGCATAGCAGAGCGCAGTAATTTTGCGAGAGCAATAAAGAAGCTTCACGCACGAATTACATACAATATTTTTCCTAAAACTGCAGTTCTGGATTCCAACACAATAAAAGCTTGTAGTTTGTAACATCACAGACCATGCGCGGATTTGGTTAGCATTCGCCATTGTTGAGGTTATGTGAATTTCACGGATTCCGTGATCCACCAATGATAAGGCATCAAAATCAAAACAGAAGCGTAAAGAAAACAGCTGGCAAGCGTGAAGTACTTTACCGCTTGCAGAGCATTAAAGAGGTATTCTACAATTAGATTTCAGTATGTAAAGAACTACTTTATGATCAGCTGTAGGAAAAAGTACTTTCCCACACTGGTGTAGGAATAGACTATTTTGCATGCTACAGTTAGTGCAAAAATAGGCACTTTTTCGGGTCACTGTAGGAAATAGTTATTTATGTATAAGAGCATGAAGCGTGACTTTATCGCTCAAGCTAAATCATTTACTGCACAATGCATAGCAGAGCACAGTAATTTTGTGAGAGTGATAAAGAAGATTCATGCGTGAATTGCATACAATATTTTTCCTACAACTGCAGTTCTGGATTCCAACACAATAAAAGCTTGTAGTTTGTAACATCACAGACCATGCACAGATTTGGTTAGCATTCACCATTATTGAGGTTATGGGAATTTCACGGATTCCATGATCCAACAATGAGAAGACATCAAAATCAAAACAGAAGCGTAAAGAAAACAGCTGGCAAGCGTAAAGTACTTTACCACTTGCGGAGCAGTAAAGAGGTATTTTACAATTAGTTTTCAGTACATGAAGAACTACTTTATGAGCAGCTGTAGGAAATAGTTATTTATGTATTAAGAGCATGAAGTGCGACTTTATCGCTCAAGCCAAAACATTCACTGCACAACGCATAGCAGAGCACAGTAATTTTGTGAGAGCGATAAAGAAGCTTCATGCGCGAATTGCATACAATATTTTTCCTAAAACTGCAATTCTGGATTCCAACACAATAAAAGCTTGTAGTTTGTAACATCACAGACCATGCGCGGATTTGGTTAGCGTTCGCCATTGTTAGTTGAGGTTATGTGAATTTCTTGGATTCCATGATCCACCAATGAGAAGACATCAAAATCAAAACAGAAGCGTAAAGAAAACAGCTGACGAGCGTAAAGTACTTTACCACTTGCAGAGCAGTAAAGAGGTATTTTACGATTAGTTTTCAGTAAGTAAAGAACTACTTTATGAGCAGTTGTAGGAAAAGTACTTTTCATCATACTTGTACATACACCACTTTACGGAGCAAGAATGAACAGCTGATTTTCATTACCACATCCTTTTTTGGTGTGGTAATGGATATTACCGCATTCCAAACAATTCAGAATTTGGTAAAACAGCTGATCTTAGAAGAATGTTTAGTATTTTACTACTGTGATGGATTTTGAGGTTATGTTTGATGGTGCTTGTACATGCTCAAAGTTAATCGTTTTTATATTTTAGACTAGTATGACAAAAAATGTTGTATGTAACTTGTCCAGGAAGATGTTTACCATACTTGTATGATAATACCACACTCGACTTCATCTCATGCATTAACTTATCATACTCATATGGTAAACACCATTTCCCACACTTGTAACATAATATACTGTTATGGGTTCTATGTCTAAAATAACGCTGGCAGCACTTAAATTTATCACTCGCACTTTATTTAAACAAATAATCACAACACTCACTGTTCAGTAATGTCTTACAGAAAAATAAGCAATTAAAAACAGATAAATCGATATTGTTCAACTAATATAGAGATTTCAATAAACTGTACAAAAATCAGTCACTAACAGTTAAAACGCCGATCTAAATTAAATAATAACTGTGCAATAAACTGTCCAATAATATTCAAAAAGAAACATCGAGGAAGAACAATTAACTTACGTAGCACTAGTCCATGATACAATAAAAACTATTTAGTAGTTCACTGGTATGAATTAAATAGGAAAAAAATTATCACTATAGTCACTGAGAAAGAATTATCACTATATAGGCACAATATACAGAACTGTCATTACTTGTTTATCATGACGAATTTAAAACAAGACTGAACTAATTTACAAAAGTCTCCCTCTATTTATATAATTTTCCATAATTGAGATATCTCTCGATTTTTCTATCAACTTCTACCAAACTCTAAAATAAACAATGAAAGACCTTCACACCTTGCACAATATTCGATAAGACTCCATTAATTTCTAATCAAACAACTAGAACATTCTACAAAGGCCCAAGTGAACACCATAAAAGTGTCAAAAGCAGAGTAATTAATTGCTTAGAAGTAAACATTTACATAGCAGATAACACCGAGTACCATAGTTCCTTCTTTCTCTCTCTCCATTCTCACTACAATACTATTTTAAGCACGCCAGCTGAGTTTACCGCTCGCTGAGCAGTGAAGAGGTATTTTACAATCAGTTTTTAGTATGTAAAGAACTACTTTACAAGCAGTTATAGGGAAAGTACTTTTCCTACAGTGGCCCAAAAAATGCCTATTTTTGCACTAACTGTAGCATGAAAAATAGTCTATTCCTGCACCAGTGCAGTAAAGTACTTTTCCACACTCCAGATTTGCAACCTAACAACACAAAATAGTGAGCATGTAATATGCAGGTTCCCAACTCTGCATTCAAAAATAGGTTGGCTACTCTGCTTCAGCTGCAAAATAGACGTTGTGGTTGTTGTTTAAATCGATTTGATGCAAAGATAGGTTATGTGCGGAGTTGTCAGGTTATGTATGACCTGTTTTGTTGTGTTTAATTACTTTATACATTACTGTAGGAAAAATTTAATGTGTGATATGAGCACAAAGTATTGTTTCTGCACTCAAGAAACTTTTTTCACTCGCCTTCAGCTCAATAAAAAAAACTGTTTCTCTCAATGCAGAAATCGCTATTTTGCACTCACACAAATAGCTATTGTCACACTGGAATTTACTTTCCCACACTGGTGCAGGAATATACTATTTTGCATGCTACTTTTAGTGCAAAAATAGACACTTTTTTGGGTCACTGTAAGAAAAGTACTTTACTGCATGTGGAGCAGTATTTTACAATTAGTTTTCAGTAAATAAAGAACTACTTTATGAGCAGTAGTAGGAAATAGTTATTCATGAATTAAGCGTGACTTTATCACTCAAGCCAAAACATTTACTGCGCGACACATAGCAGAGTGCAGTAATTTTGCAAGAGCGATAAAGAAGCTTCATGTGCAAATTACATACAATATTTTTCCTACAACTGCAGTTCTGGATTCCAACACAATAAAAGTTTGTAGTTTGTAACATCACAGACTGTGCGTGGATTTCGTTAGCATTCGCCATTGTTGAGGTTATGAGAATTTCACAGATTTTGTGATCCACCAATGAGAAGATATCAAAATCAAAACAGAAGTGTAAAGAAAACAGCTGGCGAGCGTAAAGTACTTTACCGCTTGCGAAGCAGTAAAGAGGTATTCTACAATAATTAGTTTTCAGTACATAAAGAACTACTTTACAAGCAGTTGTAGGAATAGCTATTTTTGTAACTAGAGTGCAAAATAGCGTTTTTCTGCATTGAGAGAAACAGTTTTTTTCACAAGCCAAAGCCGGGTGAAAAAAGTTTCTCGAGTGCAGAAACAATACTTTGCGCTTGTATAACACATTAAATTTTTCCTACAGTAATGTATAAATTAATTTAAACAGAAAAAAATAGGGCATGCATAACCTGAAAATTCCTCACATAACCTATCTTCAAATCAAATCGATTTCATCAACAACAACTACAACAACTATTTCGGAGCTAAAGCAGAGTAGCCAACCTTTTTTTGAATGCAGAATAGGGAACCTGCATATTACATGCTCACTATTTTGTGTTGTTAGGTTGCAAATCTGGAGTGCGGAAAAGTACTTTCCCGCACTGGAATTTACATTCCCGCACTGGTGCAGGAATAGACTATTTTGCATGCTACATTTAGTGCAAAAATAGGCACTTTTTCGGGTCACTGTAGGAAAAAAAATTCCAATGACTCACATATATATATATATATATATATATTACATGTATAGTTATAGTCAACTCATTACATTATGCAATACCTATGACTCAATGCCTGTCTCAAATATTATGCAGCTGATTTTTCTTATCTTGTATGGCTATAAGGCCCTATTTGTCAGCTGATTTTTCCAATCTAGTATGGTAAAGAGGCGCTTCCCATATGTGACAATCTATGGAAAATAGCTGCTTTCTATCAAGTGTAACAAAAAGACCATCTGACCGAAAGATAGATCAGCTGATCTAGGAACATTATTGACATTTCACCAAGAGTTGCTGCTATTTGATGTGTTGAGGTTATGTTCATATAATAATGATTTATGGTTTCTAATTCCAACTTATCTGCTATTTTAGACTTGCATGATGAAACATAACGTACATAACATATATGGTAAGGTGTTTACCATACTCTTACGATAATTCTGCACTCGACTTTGTCATACTCATTCTGTAAACACCATCTTATCTTGCTTGCTATGTAATATACTATTTCGTCATACTCATACATATTCACCACTTTACCAAGCATTTCACTTACCTGGTGGTTCGGAACCCACCTAAAATAGTAGGTCCACCATGTTCCCCGTAACATGGCACAAACGGCGAGGTGGAACTACCCGTAAGGGTCTCCCCACCATTAAAAGCCATACGCTTATTATTATTATTTTACCAAGCATTGAATCGAGCCGGTAAACATGTGTTTACAGAAAGAACAACTGATTTTCATTACCACATTATTTTTCAGTGCGGTAATGGATATTACCACATTCCACCTGATTCAAAATTTGGAAAAACAGCTGATCTCAAATGAATTTTCAGTATTTTACTACTGTGATGGATTTTGACGTTACGTTTGATGATGCTTGTTGTACTTGCTCATAGTTTATTTTTAGACATTTTAGACTAGTATGATGAAAAATATCATACGTAACTCATCCAGTAAGAAGTATACCATACTTGTATAATACCGCACTCGAATTTGTCTCATGCGTTAACTTATCACACTCGTATGGTAAACACGATTTCCCGCAGTTGTAACAAAAAATATTACTATTACAGCAGAGAACAGAGTCTATTTGCTGGTCAATCCAATCGGTCACCCTTACAAAGAGGGCCCAGGAGAGTGTTGCTTATCTAATCTCATTAAACAAATACCTGTTGCCGGTTACGGCTACCACTTCCCATTATGCTTCCGATGTGGTGATCAACGATTAGGCCAGTAATAAATTGATAGATTTGAAGCCTAATCTTAAGAGACATTATTTTCCTCTGTGAGCCATTACTCTTACACGTACAGTATTTTCATCCAATTATTTTGGGCTTCCAATAAGAATTTTATCCTCTAAATCTATTGATCTATCTTTCTCTCTAACTCACTTTTTCTCCTTATCTTTCTCTCACCCAAACTTTTCAAAGCGTTGCTACTCTCTGAATTGATTCTTGATTAAAACAGATACCGAGAGAAAGGTAAAACACCAATCCGCTTTTTGACCAAATTTGTAGAATTCTACCAGCTCTAAATCTGTTTGCAAACACCACGATGTTCTTCTCTTCTTCCCCCCCCCCCCCCTCTCCATTACCGGAAAACCTCCTTTCCACGTTCTCCCTCTACTAAAAGTTCTGCTTACGGCAAACAGTTTTACCCTGCTTTTCTTTTGTGAGCAGATGGAGAAAATTCGATTTCCACAGCTAAGCAAAAGCTTTTCATCGGCACAGCATCACAAGTTGCTTTTTAAGATTCTATTCAGGTTTTGCGAAGAAAATTGAAAGCCAAGTTGTCGAGCTTTTGAAAAGTCTAGCTTTATTAAAATGTATATTTAATTTTTTCAATTCACTTCAAAAGTTATTCCTGGGAATATTTTCCACGTTGAATGCTGAATGAAACAAGTGGCTGTTAATAAAAATTAATGGAACTTTTTTCTTTCATAATTACTGTATTTCTCCTTCTGCAAATCCATTATCTGAAAATCTACTTTCTCACTTTATTCGATTCCATTTTGAACTTCTTTCTCTCTCTCTCCTTGCACCTTCTCCTTCCTTTATCTTCTCCATCCGCCACTTTTTATCATCCC